>JARQTH010000088.1:69139-338831 GCA_030142595.1 Trachelus iudaicus
CCTTAACCATATAAAACTCTATCTTCGCCCGGTCTACAGCACTTTGACCATCTCCAGCAGGGCGCCGGTACCTCACCTTGGCTTCTGCCGGTCCGTGGAGAAACCATCCGGAACAATTGTATGGAGTGTACTGCGCTATGTATTTTATATAAATGTTAATTAATAAAACGAATTTACGGTAACCATAATAATTGATAAGGAAAAGACAGATAAGGGTAGGGATAAGTGCAGGAGGATGGTATGACCTTAATTAACTTCACAGTGACCCTGATGGTGTTTCAGTTAAGAGTGTGTTCTGAATACGGGCTTATGTATATAAGCTTATCGTCATAAAGACTGTTGCTGTATGTTTTATTTCTCTGGCACCAGATGGCAGAACTGTGGAAGAACTGTTTTTGATAATCGCTCGCGCGTCTTGAAAATACGACTTCCTGTAACAGGGACGGCTGCGCAAACTTTCTTTTTCCTGTGATTACCTAGCGTGTATGTCACGACGGTAAACAAAATATAAATCGCAGGTAATCCACGTTATTGAAACCCATCGAGAGTGCATATCAGATAAAGAATATACCGCTCGTTATTTACCGCGTTTCGCCACTTATATTTTGTGTCTGTATACATGTGTTTATAAAAATTTAAGATGGGAATCAAGTGACCGGAGTAACAGCTCTCATGACTCTTTCGTGCTCAATCAAATGATGTTTAACACGTTATTTCTTTAATTAAATGCATGACAACACTACGAAAGGCATTCGTTTTTATAGTATTATTATTTAAATATAATTTTTGTTAATTCCCTTACTCAATTATAATCAGTGAGGTTATGCTTGGTTGACATATAGTGACATGTGAATAGTGTTATATTATGATTTTACTTGAAGAAATTGAGAATAAAATTGGAACATATATTGTTCTACTTGATGGATTTATTAGAATTCGTTAATATGTTTGTTCAATGAAGTTTGAAGTCTTGTATGTGGATTTTTCAGCCATGGTGCGCATGAACGTTCTCAGCGATGCCCTTAAATCCATCAACAATGCAGAGAAGCGTGGCAAGAGGCAAGTGCTTCTTCGCCCGTGCTCCAAAGTAATTGTCAAATTCCTCACAGTAATGATGAAGCATGGTAAGTTCTCGCTGATGACTATGCATGCCTTAAAATTTCAATGACAATAGAAAACACGAGTTGTTTTGTATAATCTCGATATTAAGTTGTTGTTTCTCTTATTTTATGAAGGCTACATCGGGGAATTTGAAATTGTTGATGATCACCGCAGTGGGAAGGTTGTTGTTAACCTCACTGGAAGACTGAACAAATGTGGTGTTATCTCTCCCAGGTTTGACGTCCCCATCTCAGACATTGAAAAATGGACCAACAATTTGTTGCCCTCTCGTCAGTTTGGGTATGGATAATCTATTACTATTTGTTTTACTATAAAAAATTGTATATATTCATTCACAGACAAAATATTTTCTCTTACAGATACGTTGTCTTGACAACTAGCGGTGGAATCATGGATCACGAAGAGGCAAGAAGGAAACATCTTGGAGGAAAAATTCTTGGATTCTTCTTCTAATTTAATTTTGTACAATTAAAACTGTATCAATGTGTGACATCCACCACGTACAAAACATCAAACATCAATAAACGCTATTGGTACACATCCCTAGTGTGAATTTGTTAACTCAAAAAATTCCTTTTTAAATTACAATAATTTAAAAGTATTGATTAACAATTCATCCAACGCAGCAGTCCGTTACTGTTCTGTCAATAATAAATCAAGACTTTCCTACCAGACAAAAGTTTCAGAGAAAAATTGAAAAACCTTATTCTTTCAGAAAATTAAGATGATCAAACATGTTTAAAATATACAAGCAGACTATAAATCTCCGTATATTCTGTGCCTGACGATTTTAATAAATTACATTGGGTTAAGCACGTTAAGTAGTTGTCAGTGACATCCCAAAGCCGCGTGATACAGTGTCACATAGGATATCCATTCTACTTATCTCTTCAGTCAAAGCTGCTACGGTTACGTGTCTCGTCGACTCTGTGGGTAAAGCATTAACGACAGAGCACTTTCCTACCAGATGGCAATACGATGCCCATAAGAATATATCTGTAAATTTTCCCCACTCTAAACCGAACGGTGGTTACATCAGGCGCCGATTGGCCGAGACTGTCCACAGCGGTTGCTCGTGCGCCGAGACGCGATTTTAACTTGCATTCCTTTCTGTGAACGGAGCCGATTGACGGCTAGTCAACAAAACTTTATAACTTCGTAAAGACTGCCGGATCTCGTGCTCTTGCTCGCTCCCTTTGAAACTTCGTAAAAGCGAAGCTGACTGTATTCCATAGCTTCGGACGATCCTTATAAACTTCTGTGTCGCATATCCGTTAGTTAATCGTTTTTACAAAATTATCCGAGTGAACAGGTAATCCGGCAGGGTTGCCAGGTTGTACCAGGTGAGCGTGACCGTTTGTGCTGCGTTACCTGAACGTGCCTGAATGCCTTTGGGCCCAGAAGAGAAGAAGAGGACTCGTGGAGTTTCAATAAAAACCAGTGACCGAATACTGAATTCAGTGAATGAGAATCAAAGAATAAGTGACGAATGTAAGGCAGAATCCCTTGGATATTTAAGTGCATAATAATACTGCAAACACTTGTTGTATCGGCGATATCCTCAGGTTAAACACTGACAACAAACTCTTCGTGGACGACAAAGCATCCGCGTGAGAAAGCCCGGCGCGATGTGAAGTTCTTCTTCTTTAAAACGATTTTATACGCTTCGTTGTACTTATATTGCACTTGCTGGGATTCTCGCGCTTTGCGAGTTCTCTATTTGCTAGCCTTTTTTTTTTAAAATCTATTTTACTGTCGCGTTCTCCGGTCACCTTCTTGGTAGACGATTAACAGACTTCACGCTTTATAGAGTACGAGGAGTGTTGTGCAAAAGATGTTACGCGTGGAGTATCCTGAAAGTACCTGAAAGTATTCGCTCCGCATTTGAACACGCGATTCTTAGGAGTCGAAGGATAAATTCGAGTCAGTGAGTAAGTGAGTTAGACAATAGGAAAAGTGAGTGCGCGTGTATCCAGTGCGATTGATTACCAGGACCGACCCTGTTAAATAGTTACAGATCGTCTGGCGCGTTGCCAGGCTGTTGTAATTAGTCGCGTTCATCTTCTTGCGCTACCAACCGGACTAGATTCCATTAGAATCTCTGAAGTAGTTCCTGGGAAGCTGATGCTCCAGGGAGAGATGCAGCAGCAGTGCAAACAGTGAGAAGAAATGGTGGTGATCTTACCAAAACGCGACTGTCCGTCCCGTGTCTTGTCCTGGTCCGACGAAGAAGCCTAGTGAAAAAGTGAAGGATAGGGATTGGTGTAAATTATCCAAGAAGGAAGGAAAAGAATGAAAATGAGGAGAACTCGCCGGTATTGCCGTTTACGCGTTTGATTCTTTGACGATCCCTCGGTTCCATTGGCTCCTTGTGTATTTGGCAGGCCAATATTTGGCAGCTGTCAAGTAACATGGAGATACCCTGCCGACTCGTCCTGGCCAATCTGCCAGTCCTCCTGACCAAGTGGAACGTTGCTTTCCTTGCCGCTCTTTATTTCGTATTCTGGTTCGCCGGGAGCGCCTGCGCAATTGGTAAGTTTTCCCGGCTTTTCTTTATTAATCTTTTAGGTAATTTCGAAGGTCTTCGTGGTCGTCAATTTTCATTGTATTCGTACTTACTTCCGGTCTCTTAAGTCAATAGTCTTCGCTGCCACTATCTTTGACATTGCTGCAGCGTTGGCATGCCGACCACTTGACATTTTCATGGTATTTCATAGGCCTTATCATTTATGGATTGTAAACCTGATTGAATTTGCCTTAAGTTATGATACGAAGCTTCTTCGTTCTTTCTTTCTCTCTCTGTGTACAAGAGAGAAGACGCACAACGGATGCAGGGATGTACGAGCATACGCACGTTTATCTATTTTCCGGTTAATTTTATCCACGCAACGTGCAAGCACTCATGCTTCAGTTGTCTTACCCATTACTTTTGCAAAGGGCTAAGAGTACGACAAGCCCCAGAAAATGAACAAGTTCACGGTAGCTAACAACGATATAATAGCTCTCAGGGATTCTCTATGATTCATCATAGTAATGGCATGCGGACAGGAAATACGTTCACTGGCTGACTGGGCCGATAGTTCTTTCGTAACTACGAGGTCGTCAGTCCTACCCAGTATGTGGGTAAAGCTTTCCCTTCCAGATGGCTTTAGTAGAATTTCACGGTCGGTGATTTATATGCGACAGTCCTTTAGATTCTTTAGCTGCTTTTCGGAGTCTCGCCAAAGATGCACCTTTTCAACATTTCAATCCATTCAGCCTGGCTCCTTTTTCTCCTGCCTACTGTGCTTCCCAATAAGATCTATCCTACAAAAGATTACCCATAACCATATCGACCAAGATACGCTTAGCATACAAAAAGAAAATTCCACTCTGCGCAGCACATCTCTAAAATTCATAAACCTCAAAAACATCTCATCGATCCACAAAAATGAGGTCTCAAGGCATCACTTATTGTATATACTCCTTAAAAAAAATGATGACCTTATGAACTTACAAGAAAAAATCTTCCTTCCGCAGGGCTTCAACTTTCCTGAACCATAACGTCATGGTATATATACACACAACAGAAGGCATCACATCCCATTCCCACAGCAGAATAAAATTCCTGAGTACACTCTTCTGGAAGCGTTCCGCCCATTTCCCACTGTGCTCCAGGACGCTGACAGTACAAATTCATAATTCGAGTCATCATCCTTAACCGTCATCCAACACTGTCATCCTAATCATAGATACGACCGTAGTAAATTCGATAACTGTTGGAAAGTGTCGCTAAAATCTGCATGAGCCAGCCAACTGAAGTCTCACAGCGTGACAAGGGCGTGCGAGCCATCCTAATAAGGATTTATTACGAGGTTAATCCGTCCCAATTGTGTGAACGAAGTTAAAGCGTTGACCTCCCATCTCGGTTACACGACTGCGAGAGAGTCGTATGCGCCAGATCAAGCGAGACAGAGCACAATGGAGCAAGAGGGAGAGATAGTACTAGAGAATGAGATTGAAGAGTGGTCCAGAGCACGTGCCGTCGCGTGTGCATCCAACACATCACGACTCCTGCCTTTTATTATTAACGACTGGCACTTGTTCTCTCGTGGTCCAATGATCCTTAGGTTCAGCCCTTCAATCGTAACGCACTGTACCACCTTGGCGGACGCACAATTATAAACTACTTAAACAGCTTCTTTGAACGAAGACCATTATTCTTTTTCCTTGGTAAACAATACCAGCGACCCTATCCACTTCTCGATTAACATCCTTGTACGATGTATCTCTGTAACAGATAATTACTGTGAAATAAAAAGAAAAATAAAACTCTCATCACATACCTAGGTCCAATATGTATTTGCAGTAACGCCATGTCACTTTCTGGTACCTTCTGGTATCATAATGGTATCTCGTCGTGTAATATTCACATAGGCAATGACTTTGCATTGCAAATTAATTTTGCTGAAAGAGGTAAAAGAAAAAACGATGATGAGGCCATGCTTCTGAATATTTGAAAAAGGGGCCAACGTTTTTTTTCATCCACTCCAGTTTGGCTCGATAACCGCCTAGTGCTCGAAGGCTTTAATGTCAATCTTTTCTATGACACCGTGCACGTTTATACCCAGGACAAAACTGTACACGTGTAAAAGGCACTATGACGGTATCACAGTCTATGGGTGTAGAAAACGATGGCAGTGGTAGTTACTAGGTGCATGCCAGGAAAGGTATCTATCACTGGCGTCAGCTCAAACGTGGTACAATGGAGGACAAGGGCCTCTGCCTGTCCTTCTTCTTCCAGTTCTTCGAGAGCGGTTCTCCCGTATTGGCCTCTAGTTCCACTCTAACTATTCTATAGGGTCCTCTGCACACTTTAAGGCCTTTCTCTTTCTCTTCTCCTCTCTGTCTCTCTTTCCCTTATGCTCTCCAGTGGCAGACTCGTACCTGCTCTCCCTTCGGTGCACGGCCCGTCGTCCGGCTGCTAACTCAAGAAGCGATGGCTTGGAGTCGACGTTGATGACGACGTGAGTTTAGCGTCCGTCGTAGCTACGTGTACGTAGACACTCTGGTTAACGACACGTAGGGATAAAGAGACTGGAGTTTAAATATTTAAATCGCCAGAGACTGTTACAAGTGGTTGGTCCTTTCTATTCATCTGTATAGGGATCTTGGGTTGTCGGTGGCTACCGTGATATACTGTGCAAGATACCTGAAACGGAATCTAAGTAGGTTATCGGTTTGTTATCGACATCAAGATTAGAGTAGTGATGAAATTAGGTTCTTTGTTGTATCGTGATACGCGTAGACGTTACGGAAAAGTGACTGCCTCGCGAAGAGTCAGGAACTTCCGTTATACTGGGTGCTTTTGGTATTTACTTGGTTTCGCGGGATACTCGATCTCTTCAGTAATTACTGAGAGCACCCTAGCCTTGTCGCCTTTTACTTGGCTCACTGGTACTTGGGTACTTGGTGCCCTTCTACGAGGATGGCGTGCATACGTGTCTGAATGCTCTTTCTCGTCGACCGGATGCCCATCCTCCTTTTTCCTTACATTCTACAACCATCATCTTCATTAACATCGGCATCGTACGCGTTTGTATCTCGTATGTCCCTTTTGGACTTATTTAAGCACCTGATACTCATACAGGTATGATATTCTGAACTTGGATTTTGAAAAGTCCAGCAGCCAAAACCTTGTACACTTTTTCCTTGTATCAGCGTTTGCGTGGGTATAAGGATTTTGTAATTTTTCTTTTTTACATAATTTTTACATTCACGAATCCTCACGAAATCTCAGGAAGTCATTAGAGGCCTGCACGCACCTTAAATTATCCATCTTGATTGTACAGGTGTACTGGTGTTGAGGTACAAGAACCAAAATAAAATGACCATTGCGTGACGTCTCACAGTTGGCTCAAGAAATTCGGTTGGTCCTGAAGAATTACGTTAATTCCTTCTTTTTTTTCTTCTTATTTATCTCGCAAGACAATACTTTGTTTCCTTCTTTTCAGACCTTTTTTTTTAATTCCCAGTCTAGCGCCTTGGAGTTTGTTGCACCAGTTAAGATTTCCGTTTGGTGGCACAGAGTTTCACGGGACTCCCGTAAATCGTATGAAACAGTTGTTCTCAACTTTAACGCTGCCTTTACAAGATTTCACCTCCGATACTTTGCCATCTTCGTAACAGAGGCGACAATGCCATTCGTGAGAATTCGCCAAGTTTCACCAGAGCATTTCACCTCTTTCCCATTTTCCCTCTCTCTCTCTCTCTCTCTCTCTCTCTCCCTCCGCCAATTAATTTCCTTTGGATAGAAAAGTACTTTACCAAATCCCTATTAACTTCCAATCCAGCTAGGACATCCATTTAATGGTCGTAGGATTTCTGAATTACATAAGTTTCCAAAGAGCGACGACACGCCCTAGAACACTAGACGCATATACCTCATGCATATGGATATCCGTGCCGGGCCCCATGCGTATTCGCCTTGACGCGTGGATGAGGGAAGGAAAGTCACGCGTGTAGGAAATCATTACGAAAGTATCCATATCGGCGTACGTTATGATATATCTGTAAAAGAGAAATAAAGAAAATAAGAGGAGAGGGCGAAAGGGCAAGTTTTTATGAAAGAACGCCTTTAGCATAATTCCCATTATTATTCCCCAGGGACAAGTCGTGGAAGGAAGGCGGGCAGGCAAGAGTGGGGCACCGATGAGGAGTTCTCGGTCTCGTGTGGTAGCCAGTGCAGAGGCCACTGACCGCCTACGGCAAGGCACTCTCTTCTTCTGGTATTCCCTCTTCTGTTCTCCTACTTATCCTTCGTCATCTTCCGTCCTCTTCGCTCCTCTTACTTCTCTATTCCCTGCTACCTCGCCGATCAGCTCTTTTCTTTAAACTCGTGCACCAGCTTCTTCGTCCACTTGGACCGCTGCTCCTCTTCCACTTCTTGGCCAGGATATCCTTGTGGGACGCTCGAGCGTCCTTAGAAGTCTTAAAGGATCGTACGAGTGAATGTAACACGTAGAAAGGAGTTTAATATTTTTAATATTCTTGTTTACCTCGGGATGAAGATGACTTCCTTTTCCTTTTCATTCCAGCAAAACGTTATCAAATTTTCTTCTCCTTATATCCACCAGAAGAAATATTCGTGCGACCGTATGTTTCTCTAGAAAAGAATTTTTTCATTCAAAATTACTCTTAGCGCGTTACGGGTTAATTTATCCCAAGACTTTCGCTGGTCCCCAATCGATTTGCACTTGATACGCAATCCAGACGACAGTCGCTCTGTAGAAATCGTCAAAGCGTCACGCGCCAACGACATCCAATTTTTCATCTTCGTCACTGTTCGGTAATGCGAGTCTCTCGTAAGAAAAGGGATCGATCTTAGATCCACGAAGCTGTCGGTCGTTTCCACGAGTTTGACTTTCTCCATTTACTCGCTGAGTGAGTCGTTTTGACGTGTTTCTATGAAACGTATGGAAGGAGACTCGTTCAATTGATTTCTTGGACGAGCCTGACCGTAGTTAAAGGTCAAGGATTGCGTCTGGACTGTGTTTAGACGACGATCAGATATAATTGAGCCAATGTATAATGAATTTTAAGAAGACCAATAAACCGTATACGAATCCTCAAGCTCCTTCAAGGATTGTATCTACCCACTATAAAAATTCTTCGTGGCAGCGTTGAGCTATAAAGGGAATTTTTTAAGGCTCATCAGGGTCAAAGGTCCACCGGGCTATCCCTCCTCTTTATGCCACATTGAAGACGCACTTGGTATTTCTTTTAGACAGGAAAAAGACTGACCGAGAAGGTACGAAAGTATGGGCTGGTTGGCTCCGGAGTCTCCCTTTACGACTCTCCCTGTAGTTGACACAAAGCAAACCGAAAGAGACCAGACCACAAACATAGCGACCACCGGGATCTTTTCTTTGACACTCTCCACATTTTCAGGCTCGGTAAAGTCTCCTCGGACTCTTTTATACGCATAGACATGACTGACTTGGTTCTCTCTCTCTCTCTCTCTCTCTCTCTCTCTCTCTCTCTCTCTCTCTTTCTCTCGATCTTCATAAATCACCCGAAGACTTTATTATACGAGTAATTTTCCAGACGACTCCACAGGCATTTCCATCGTTCCACCGTCTCAGCCAAAAGTTTACGTATATACTTTTTATCTTATAACTAAGTCAGAAGAGCTTCGCTTGGCACCCATTAAACTTGCTGGGCTTCCTTTCTTTGGATCACGTTGAATCCAAACTATCCTCTTCGTTTTACATATCCATTTCGTACGGTAGTTCGAATCTCTTCGCGAATTTTCTCGAACGTCCTTTTCGTTTCTTCAGAACCACTCCGACTCTCCAGGCAAATCCACAAGGGGATCGACTTTGTTCTCGGGAAGACTTAACGCTTTAACACTAAATTCTTAGCCAGGAAATCCGAGACTCGAGTACACTTCATGAGCCACGTACAAGTGCACCAGAGAGACAGACACTTGCTTACGCCTGGTTTAATTTCTTATTCCCAGAATACGTCTTCGCCTAGACCAAGACATTCCTCTGCTCTGAAGTGGCTGTAAATAAAAGAGAAAAAAAAAAAAAAATTTTGAAAAAATCTAAGACAAAATAATATTCCAAAATTTCACCTAAATCTCCCTGAAGAGTTTGTCGATCCAGATGAAAATTACCCACAACCGGAAGAAAGAATCCGGAGGACCCTTGTCATAACGGAAGTGGCCCACAAGCAGAGAGGGAGTCTGAGTCGTGTATAAAGGGTGTCTAAAGAAAATCAGACCCCCCCCCCCCCCTTCTAAACCGACACCTCCTCCAAGGGATTTCCACCCCAGGAAGTTATACGTACCTCTTCTGTATACACTGACTGCGTGGAGACGCACGACATCAATTGAAAATTTACATTGAAAATTCCTCATGCACTCCAGTTATCACTGATAAGTCATATCTGTTCGATTCCACCTCCTCCCTCCTGCCATTGCGGTTCAATCGAATTACACAGCACAGAGTTCACTGGGACTCAGGGTACTGATGGTTTTCAGTGTTCTAAATAAAACATAGGACATTTATAAACCACCTATTTACATATCGCGCGGTGGCACATGGCTTGACAGCTGTAGGTACAGTTGCCCTATTGTCCTATGCATTTGGAGCCTGGTGCATGTGCATCCCATAGGGAAAGGGTTGTATCGTAACGACCACAGAAAGACAAGGCAAACTTCACGCTGTGAGTTGAATCGGTTCGATTATCCATTCTAGCACTTGGTTCATTAAATTCGTATATGCATATTTTATGCACCGGATGTCAATGCACTTGTTGCAGTAATAAAGTCATAACGACAATATAGAACACGATTCGCATTGCAGTGTGATCTTAAGATTGAATTCTATCCGCGTACGGGTTAAGGGCTATTGTGTCCTTCGGGTTAGAATCTACTCGACGAAAAGTGCATCCCTGGTGCAACGTAAGGTAAATAAAATACGCATCAGTGAATCCTGAACCCGATGCATCTCGCTGAGTTCGCACAAGATGCTTGGTGTATACAGCCAGTGCATATACATAGAGCGACGCTTATAGTCTAGCTATAATGCTAATACCCACTCTTAAGATTAATTCATCGCAATTCCCATCTCATTACGTAGCTTAGGCCTCATTCGCGTAGGGCAAAGTGTGCAACCAGGACGGCACTGTAACCTGTTTCGCAGAAGCAACCGCATCAGCCTGTGCGTGAGGCAATATTTATATGAGTCGTTGAGTCCAGTGGACTGGGCTATTTTATAGTTATTAAAATCCTAAGAATACTTGGTTATACCGTATTGTTTGATCCACGTGGCCGTTTCAATGGATTCTCAAAAAAAAAAATGCACTTCTGCGCCATATGCTCGGTGCATTATTATTTATCAAGAACAATACCTCCATTGGATATACTCACTGGGTATAATATTCATGCAATTAGAACCTGGTGCAGCACGTGGCTAAATTTAAAGAGAACTCTGGGAAAAATTTGTCAAGGACTTTTGTTTTTTTTTTCCCCTTCTTTTTTCTATTGACAATTATTCGAAACGACCGTTCACAATGGGCTCTGGACTCGACGACAAAGTCAGTGGCCAGTGCGAATGCGAATCGGATATTCGTAGAGGAAGACATTGGTCTTGAGGTAGAATACGGAAGCGATGCAGGTAGATACACCTGGTCGATAAGTCTGGGATAGAAATTGCCCACTAAAATTTACAAAACGCTTCTTGACCCTGTCTGCGAGAAGGAAACTCGTTCGTTTCACTTCAGGAGGCTGGATCGACGCCAAGTAACTTGGTAACACGGAGCTACGGTCCTGCTGGATTGTGCCGTCTCCTGGCTGCAGTTCGAATTTTGTATTAATACAAAATCCTATTAATTCAGTTGTGCATGGTCGACCGCACAGCTATCTTCGCCGGGTCCGGATAACGATTGGACGAGATAAGTCCTGCTTTGGGACGAGAGTTTTTCTTCGGCAGGGATACTGCATTGTTGTGTAACCGTGAGAGAGAGAGAGAGAGAGAGAGAGAAATATCTGAGGAAAGAAATAAAAGAAATCGTTTGTTATTATTTTATGTAAAAAAAAGAAAAATTTCGTAACTCTTCACGCGTTATATTGTATTTTGCATACGTGACCCATATACGTAATTGAGATTAGAAATATATAAATCCACGTATATATACTTTTTTTTTAATTTCAAATAAAAGGGGAGATAAAAGATAAGATAAAATTGCGGAAGGATTCCAGTTATATCCTCTCTCCGCATGCTAATATATTCGAGGCTCGTCACGTTAACGCGGTCTGCCAAGCGTAAATGGTTTGAGAAAAGAGGAAGTAGAGAGAGAGAGAGAGAGAGAGATATGTGAAATAAAAGAAAAAGAAATGGCAATTCGCGCGATAAACAATGCCGAAGGGAGATGGAACTACAGGTAGATCCAAAAATTGTATTTGACTTGAGCGCAGTTTCACTTCGATTTACGGTTGGCAATACGTGTGCGCCGACGGAAACTCCGCAAAACGTTGCGCATTGCGTCTTACGGGAACGCAGCTAGCAGTAGCGGCCTAGCATTGCCTGTCTGCCGCCACTGCCTATTCAATATAGGAATCCCGAAGCGCCGCAGTTTGCAGGTGGTCAACCTCCGCGTTTCACGGGAACGACCAAATCCCCGAGCGAGTACTCCGGGAAGTTGCATATGAATCGCCAGATTGCATTTTAGGAAGTTACGGCAAGTAAGGATCCTCGTTGAGAATTGCCACAATGAAATCTGCAGCGTTGGCTCCTTTTCCCTTTTTTTCTTCCTTTCTCCTCCTCGCAACGCGTTACGTGATTAACGTACGTGTAATATTTTCATTTACACTGACCAGCTGTACTTTACTATCTGACTACGTACGTGCCGATTGTCGTAAGCCGATGCCAAAGTGTTTGCTTAAACTCGTCACGCTTATGCTGTAATTTTACTAAGCGACGTTTACTCGGTGCAGCTTTTCCACAAGTTTACTTGTGCTTGCGCTGCGTGATTTGAAGAATATATTCGTAACGTGGCCATCAGTATTGATTAAACTACTGTAGATTGACAGTGATAAGAATACATAGGAAATAAACAGGTAATTCGTTTCCTGATCCTCCCTTACCTCTTTATGATTTACTGTCTGTGAGGCATTGAAACTCAGTGGATAAGATAGTAAATAATGAAAAGTATTTTTCGCTTAGAGTGTTACAGTCTTTTCTTTCTTTTAATTCCGAAAATATTATAATCCATTATGAATATCCAGAATCTAAGCTATACTCTGGTACTATGGAGGAAGTTCCTCTGGCTTTTCTTTTCGCGTTGAGTAAACAAAGTTTCAGGGCATAGAATTTTTATACAAATTTACCTCTGGTTACCGTCCGTCGGACAGTCTTCTGTCGTCACTCGAAGAAGCGCCCATGCGTGCCCTTGATCCGCATGATATTTCTGGGGGGCAGCTGCAGGCTTGAAAACAACCCCAGGAGTACTCGTGCCAATCGCCAGCCCTCGTCTTCGTCGAAGGCTCTTCTAATAGGGACGTGATGCAAAGTACGTGACCGACTGTACAACTGCAGGAATATTTCGACAAGGCATTGGCCTTGCCCGAAAACGTTAACCTAAAAGATCGTGGATATTTTTGGATATGGAATTTTTGTAATTTACCAACCGTAAGAGAACTCGTCATACGACGAGCCCTACTCTAGCGTCCCTCTTCACCCTTTCCAGAGTAACGTATGCTCTCCTGTTCCTCGTCGCTGCGGTGACAGCTGCGCTCTTCAAAATAGGGGTTGACTAATACAGTAACGTACATAGCAACGTGGTCTAATTTTTCTATGCCGCAGAATTTATCGCCGGAATATTGCGTGAAGCCAGATTTATGAGGACAACGATGCAAATATAGGAAACTGATGGCGAATAATAGAATTTAGAGTAAAATACACGTAGCTCTGCATGCAAATATTATTTTACTACAAACAGCATTGAATCATTGGACTAAGCTTCAAAAATATTACTGCAGTGCGATAGATTCTCTTACGTTTGGTAGGTTGGAATCGTCCTCTAGATTCTTCAGATGATTTATATGAATTTTTCAAATGTATTTTGATACGGCACTGCGTTATCCCTCCCTCTTTCCGTTTCTGTAAAAGGGAAGAATCCTGTCTTCCGAAGCCCAATGGAAGACCGTGGCTTTTTTTGATTGAGGAAAAACCCTAGAGTCCTACGACTACCGCACAGAGTACTAGGGGGAAAAATTCAGGAAAGGAAGTCGAGTCGAGCGACAAGACGCAAAACGACGCCCTTGCTTGGGACGCCCAGGACGTCCCTTGTCACACAAAATCATTTGCATTAGCCTCAAGTACCGTTTAGACCATCGGTTTTCGGGTTTTGCTGCGCACTCTGCAGGTTTGAGCAATACCACGTGTATGCATACCCTACATATTCCACTTATTAACCCTCTCCAGGGCATTAGCTTTCAAGTGGATGGGGCTGTTAATGAGAATACTGATGCCAAAAGGGATACTCAGTGCTTCTGCTTGAAAGACAAACGCCCTTAGTTTTTTTCCTACTCTTCCCTACAATGCATAGCCTACGTATACCTACCTAATGCACAGGACGGTAGAGTACCAAGGCATGACAATGGAAAAGGCCCCCTCTGTACCTTACGGATGCACGGGCGTGACTCCATTGTCACGAGGAACTAGATCAAGCAGATTCGCCGTTCTCAAAACTGTTTCATACTTTTATCTCTTCACCATTTTGTTCGGCCCCGTAATTTCTCCCTTGATTCCCTCAGCGGATTGAGTTTCCTACAGGTTGTTTCTACCTCGCGGGGTTGCGTGACACGTGCAAGCGATGCGCTACCGGATTAGAATTACGATCGATAAAGGACTTCAATGTTCTAGACGGTCGGTGCTGCAGAGTCGCAGCAGCACCGCTATGGTTTGTTTATCGACGGAGCTCGCCTCTTAACTTTTCGAAATATTATGGCGCCGTTCATAAGGCGTCCAAACAACGCGTCGGCTGGCTCTCCTCTTCGCTTTAGCCAGAGGAGCAAGAGAGGGAGAGACGAGGCCTCTTCCACAGGGTCTAAATAGTCCGGAGGTCGTCGAATCCTTTACGACGGCGTCTCCTTCTAGGTAGCTTTGCCTGTTATCTTTATTTTTTTATTTACAACCTCCGACTACGAGGACGACGCTACTTCACTAATTTATTAAGGGCTTCAGTCTTCTTCGTACTACTCCCAGGTACGCCTTCCACGGCGTATTAGTCATTCCCATCGAACGGCCGCCCGCTCCAGTGGAAGATGAAAAGAATGCGAACAGCCGGATCCCGGAGCACGTGCATACACGTGTTCCGTGTACGTATGTGCACATATGGTCAGATATTGGAATATCATGACTACCCGGTGGCATCCTTTGAGCATTCTCGGGATGACCGGAAAGTTCGTTCCCTTGAAATCTTAAGGAAACATAAGCCAGTAAATCTTCTTGGATCATGTACTCCGATTTTATCTTATTATAAAATATATGCATATATATATATATTATCCTATACAATACAACGATCCTGTAACGTACTATGCAAATTTCTGGATATCTTCTACAGGTATTAGAATTGCCAATGGTGCAAGACGATCTCTACGTTATTGGAACGCATTCGGATGAGAAATTATTACGATACGAAAAGCCTGATGCTTTGAGTATCCTACTTTAGGCATATGGAAGCAATGCGTTCACTGATTATTTTCTTTTCCATCAGAACCACTTCAAGGGCCACGCTTCAGCACCCAGCCCTCGAGTAGCGGTAATATCCTCAGCGAAGGACGAACGAAATTCCTGCAATGTCAGGCGATAGGTAAGTCATAGTTGAGGCTTATTTTTAAAGATTAAAGATCAACAAAGGTACTGGGTCTAACGTGAAAAATTGTGTGATGCATCGCCACTCGCACGCTTCTGGTCTTGCTTCATTGTTCCTGCGAAATATCGTATGGCCGACGGATGAGGCGGTGGCCAGATGAAGCCCTATCCCTGCTGCCTGGTACTTCGTAACTTGATAGCGTGACCCTGTAGTAATAGCATTAGATAGCACCAAGGGTGAATACGTTATACCTACGGTATACCTTATGGGAGAACAAACCGAGTTCAATGAATTACGTTTTAACAATGACAAAATTGTCTGTCTTCTATCGAAAGACGATTAGAATCCTAATCAATGAAAATCTTCGTTTACAGGTTATCCACAGCCAAAATACAGGTGGTTCAAAGACGGAGTACCCCTCAGCGACGAGCTTACTTCAGAACATTACTTTCGTATTCAAAGTACGCGCAGACAGGATGCGGGCGTGTATTACTGCGTAGCTACGAACGACGTTGGTTCCATCTTTAGCGAGAGAATAATGTTCTCCGTGGCGTGTAAGAGGGGCCTTACTTATTTAATATTTATTTCTCTTTTTCTTATCTTTATTTATCTCTGTCGCCAAGAGACTCGAGTGCTAAAACGAAGTTTTCCCATAATTTTCACTCTAGACTTTTATCCCTGTTTTTTTACTTCCTAGACATGGGCGTGTTCGAGGACCTTACCGAGAGGCCAGTCACTGTGGAGGCTGGCGAGGCTGCGATCCTCGAACTTCCCGAGATCGAGAGTCATCCCGCGCCTGAAGTCACATGGTCCACGTCCAATGGAACTCTTGATTACAATATTAAATACGCTACCACTCAGCACACGCTTCTTATACTTGACGTTTCTGAGAGCGATCAAGGATCTTATAGGTCAGTGTCTGTAAAGATCAGACCGTGATCGATTATCATTTCGACAGGGGTAATTCAAGTCTTTTTTTTTATTCAGAGCGAGAGCCATCAACACTCAACTTGGCAAAGAAGAGAACAGTCCGTTCTTCAAATTACAAGTGACTGGTGATCCCAGCAGAGAGGTAGCACCCGCCATCATTGTAAAGCCACAGGACACGGTGATCGTGAAGGATCAGCAAGTCACTTACCTGCACTGTATCGCCAATGCCAGGTAATAAAACTTAGACATAGGTATTTAATGTACTGATCAATATTTAATTTTATCTCTTTCCTCTCTTCGCTAGATCTCTACACGAGCTTAGGACACTCTGGACCAAGGATGGCATGCCCATCGAAACCTCCAGGATATCCTTCAGCTTCAACGATCCCTGGAACAGGACCCTGGTACTGATCTCAGCGAATTTAACTTACACAGGGGTGTACGCATGTGAAGTGGACTTACGCAGCGGCGGTTATCCCACGGTTAACGCCAGCGCTAATGTGGTTGTGCATGGTAAATCCGATTATTTAATTCCTGTCCACCCATTGCTCTGTCTGCCTTCGTTTATCTTCGTACTCTACTTTGATGCCTTTGTCGCATTGCCTTTACAGAGAAGCCATGGTTCAGGACCGAATTGAAACGTGAAACTCTTAGCGAGTATGGATCCACAGTGACCCTATCCTGCGACGTCTTCGGCGTTCCGTCGCCGAAGATAAGCTGGTTTCGTAATGCTGAACCTGCAGATCATCTACTGGGAACAAGGTAGGGATCTAGATAAGGATTCGTGGATGGTCACCGTTATATTTTTTTGTTCTCGTCTCGACTTTAGGTATCAGATGGAGGAGGATGGGTCTTTGGTAATTAAAAAATTAAGTATGGACGACTCAGGCATGTTCCAATGTCTTGCCTCTAATGATGCTGGTGAAGCGTCGAGCTACACGTGGCTCAAAGCCAAAAGTGAGTATCCGCCAGGTCCTGATCATCCTTTAATGTGCAATGACCATTGGGACGGTGTTCTTTAATTCATGAGGAAACATACCAAATGCATTCAGTACGTTATACATACATGTACATTGATGTGTTTTTATGGGGACAGAGGGAATGGGAACCGGTATCAGGAACAGAGTGGCCCGCTGGGCAGCTGGCTATAATGTAGTCAGAGTTCGCCAGTCTGAACGGCGCTTTAAGTTCTCTCAATATCCAGACAGTAAGGAAAAAAAAAAATGCCATAATGGCGCTAAAATTTGTATACTGTAGCGTGTAGCAGGCGCATCACACCTCTAGTTCTTTTTTTTTCTTCTAGGCACTTGCTTTACGAGAACACAGAGTTCGCCACGTTTGTTATTTATTTCTATTTGCTTATCGTTGTTATCTTTATTTATTTTTTTAAACGGTATTACTAGACAGTATCGTTCCATTATTTTTTGATCTCGTAGTGCTCGAGAGTTTCGTGTGTTTGTTACAATTTTTTTTTTAATTAGTCAACTAGTCAACGATACTGTGGTTTTGTTTAATTAGTTGAAGTTTGCGTAGGAAGTTGATTGCATTATTATTATTTTTTTTTTTTTTTTATTACGTACGCAATGTATCAGAGAATAAATGATTGCGATTACTTTTTTTTTTTTTAATAATTTTATTTTGCATCCTCTGGTTTACTGTGTTTATTTATTTTTTTTAAAGCA
Organism: Trachelus iudaicus; assembly: GCA_030142595.1. NCBI lineage: Eukaryota > Metazoa > Arthropoda > Insecta > Hymenoptera > Cephidae > Trachelus > Trachelus iudaicus. The sequence goes on from JARQTH010000088.1 coordinate 87,241, forward strand.
CCCAAATGACTTTTATTTTGATATTCCTCTCACGATATTTATCAAAACGCATGCCAAACGTCAATTTTATTACTTTTACTATCGCAGGGCAAATCATGGACAAATTATATTCGTGCGTGATCACTATGACCTTTTTTTATTTCACCAAATACCTAATTTTACTTAATGGCACCAAAATACACGCAGAAAACAATGTACGAATGTCACGATTGATAGATATAGAAAACTTGTATCAATGTTATTGCATAGTCATAGAATTTAATAGATGTACATATAAATTCGTGATACCTGTAGAAAGGGGGTATTACGAAGACAATTATAGTATCCATATTGTATAAATTTATATACCGTAGTACTTCCAGAGTTATTTCAAAGAAAATATTACTCTCGAAGGTTGGGAATGGGGTATACAAAAGTATATTATGGATAAATTTAGCTGATCACAAGGGTACGCTGCATGATATTTAACATATTATTTAGTATCCAGCAACTAAGAATATTTTTGTATTTTATAGCATCGATACCAGTAATGGAATATGGACCAAAGAATCTGACCGTCTTAGATGGCCAGGATGCTAATATAACTTGTCGAGCAATAGCAGCACCGGTCCCAAACATTACATGGATCTACAATGGTACTGACAACTAATCGAAGGATGATAGTTATACCTTCGCTGAGCTGTACACAGAATCTCTAATTCTTTTCTGTTAATCCTAGATACAATTCCAGTTGAGGTAGCCGGCAGAGTCCAACTTCTAGAAAATGGCGATTTACTCGTTGCAGCTGTAAAACCAAACGATGCAGGCAAATACACTTGCATCAGAGCAAACGAAGCTGGTTCCGTTAATGGATCTGCTTACCTTAGTGTACTCGGTAATTATAATTCGTATAGTAAGCTTTGCTAGAAAGATCTTAAAGAATTGATTATGACATAACAATTTATTAAATTACAGTACGTACTCAAATCGTTCAACCTCCTTCAGACATATCAGTATTATTAGGACTTACTGCAGAATTGCAATGTAGAGTATCAAGCGACCCTACTGTACCGTTTGACATCGCCTGGTTCCATAATGCGCAGTAAGTAATGAAAAGTCCAAAAAAAAATTCCCAAATTTGACCCTAAACAACCTGACCCTCTCAATGTTTCTTTCAGAGTGATCAATACCAGGGCAAGTCCAAGAGTGAAGATGCATAACGACGGAGCTTTAGAGATAACAGCCGTCCGGGCGTCGGACGTGGGCGAGTACACCTGTTCCGTAGTTTCACCAGGTGGAAACGAAACGCGCACTGCGCGACTGAGCGTGATAGAACTTCCGTTCGCTCCGATAAACGTGATGGCCGTCAGGGTCGAGGGAATATCGGCGAGGACTATAAACGTCAGTTGGGTACCTGGTTTTGACGGGAATTCCCCAACGATTAAATTTATCGTACAGAGACGAGAAGTTCCTGAGCTCGGTAAGTTCGGTTGGACATTTCGAAACTTCGTTGCTCTACGGAATACTGATCTAAGAGTCCTTTCAGGACCTATACCGGATCCTCTGTTAAACTGGGTTACCGAATACAGTAACGTCTCGGCGCAAAGTCGATGGGTGTTGCTGAACAATTTGAAAGCCGCAGCTGCCTATCAATTTCGAGTTAGTGCTGAGAACAGCGTGGGCGAGGGTCCACATTCGGATCCCAGTAACGTGGTGATCCTACCTCAGGAACGTACGTGATTTCATTTTGACTTTGAAACTTTTTTAATCGAACAATTGCCTTTTATTTTTCTTAACGTGAGATATTCATCTTCAGCACCGTCCGGACCGCCTCTTGGTTTTGTTGGGTCTGCAAGATCATCATCGGAAATAATAACCCAGTGGCAACTTCCGCTGGAGGAACATCGTAACGGTCACATACTGGGTTATATTCTGCGATACAGATTGTATGGGTATTTAGAAAATCCATGGACCAGTCAGAATATAACGAACGAGGCTCAGAGAAATTATCTGATAACTGATCTTATAACTTGGAAAGATTACATAGTTCAGATAGCGGCCTACAACGATAAGGGCGTTGGAGTCTTCACGGAGGGTTTAAAAATAAAAACCAAGGAGGGTGGTAAGTAAGAATATATTATATTTCTTAGGTATTCAAAGTCTTTCGGTAAAGTCGCTTATCTTTCTTTTCTCTTCGATACTTTTTCAGTACCCGAAGCACCCCCTACGAATTTACGAGTCAAGGCTGTGAACTCTACAGCCATTAGAGTATGGTGGAAGCCACCAAATCCACAAAAGATAAACGGTATAAATCAAGGATACAAGCTACAGGCATGGACAGGCGGTAATTTCAGCGAAGAGAACGAATATAAATCAACGTCGGTGCCGCCAAGTCTCTTTGATCCTCTGGCAGAGCAGAGTGCTGTGATAGGTGGGCTGAAGAAATATACGCTCTACAATATCACTGTACTGTGCTTCACGGATCCGGGCGACGGCGAGAAAAGCACACCTGTGGAAGTGCAGACTAGCGAGGACGGTACGTGTGATAGATAATAAAGATAAAATAGTCTACAGAACGTTAGCCGAAAGTAACGTTACACTGGACCTTTGTTCATGCAGTTCCCAGTGAGGTCGAGAATCTTCAGTTCGGCGACATAAGCGATAGAGAACTTACCGTCAAGTGGAGTCCACCCAGTGAGATAAATGGGATCCTGAGGTTTTATCAATTAAAGTATATGATAAAGGATACGCCAGACTCCCTCAAGATACAGAATCTTACAGCTGATACCCTGTCGACCAAAGTCGAACATCTTCAGGTAGGTTGGAAAAAGACATGAAGTAAAATTTGCAAAATGTAAAATTGTATCGTTAACGTACAGCTACTTCCTTTACTTTGATCAGGCTACAACGCACTATAGGTTTGAGGTAGTAGCTTGGACGTCCATGGGTCCAGGTAAACCCAGGGTGGCTACCATACAGTCGGGTGTGGAGCCTGTTTTGCCAGAACCCCCAACGAAATTAGCTCTGTCGAATATAGAGGCTTTTTCTGTGGTCCTTCAATTTACTCCTGGATTCGATGGGAATTCTTCGATTATTAAATGGACCGTCCAAGCTCAAACCACGCGCAATACCACTTGGTACACGGTGTACGAAGTGTCTGATCCGGATGCCAGTACCATAACGATAACAGGACTGACACCCTTCATGCAATATAAATTAAGACTGATAGCTAACAACGTGGTGGGTGCATCAGAACCTTCCGAACCCACGAAGGAGTTTCAAACTATCCAAGCATCCCCATCTCATCCTCCGCGAAACGTAACAGTCAGGGCGATGAGCGCGACTGAACTTCGCGTTAGGTGGATCGTAAGTTTACACTTTAAGAAAGAATTGCATTTTTAATGGGGGGGTCCGTCTTCGCGGGGAGATTATAGGTTATTAATAGTCTTTGAACTCTTTAACTTCCCAGCCGCTACAGCAGGTCGAGTGGTATGGAAATCCACGGGGTTACAATATATCGTACAAAGAGTTACGAACTAACAAGTCAAAGAGCATAAGTATCGAGGATCACACCGCCAACTCTTACGTTCTTGAAAATATGGAGGAGTTTGCACTTTATGAAATAGTTATGCAGGCTTACAATGACGTTGGCTTCTCCGCTTCGAGTCCTAAGGCCATCGAAAGGACTCGAGAATCTGGTTGGTTATGTTATACGTTTTTGGCTGTATCTATTTATAAATACTAAATGAAATTGGTTATAACGTTGCTTCGCTTGTATCAGTACCATCTTTTGGACCGGTCAGCGTCGAAGCCAACGCAACGTCATCTACCACGATATTGGTGAAGTGGGGAGACGTACCGATAGAACATCAAAATGGACAGATCGAAGGCTTCAAGGTTTATTATGGCGCGAACAGTAGATCACCATTTCAGTATAAAAATATTCCTAGTAACACTACGTTCACCACTACTCTCACGGAATTACGGAAGTTCGTGCAGTATCACATACAAGTACTGGCATATACAAGACTTGGTGACGGAGCCTTGAGCACACCTCCAGTCAGAGTTCAGACCTTTGAGGATGGTTAGTATAAGAATAAGAGTGTGTATCAGTAAGACAGAGTGAATTGCTTAAACGAGATGCAAATTGCAGCGCCTGGACCACCCTCGAATGTATCATTTCCTGATGTGAGTTTCTCTACTGCTCGCATCATCTGGGACACACCGGAGGATCCAAATGGTGAAATCCTAGCATACAAAGTAATGTTTTACTTGAATAGCAGTCAAGATCTTAAGTTCGCTAAAGAGTTTCCAGCATCCGACAGAACATTTAGGTATGACCGTAGTTGAAAAGTATGTTTCAGTTTGATACTTCGAGTTAAAATATTCCCTTTCTTCTTCAGAGCCACTGGACTCGAGTCTGAGAAATACTATATGTTTTCTGTGACTGCGCAAACAAGATTGGGATGGGGAAAGACTGCTTATGCACTCGTGCTGACTACTAACAACAGGGAACGTCCACAGCCTCCTTCGGTCCCACAAGTCAGTAGATCTCAGGTGCAAAGCAGACAGATCACATTCAGTTGGACACCTGGAAGAGATGGCTTTGCTCCGTTAAGGTATTTTATCACTTTCTTCCTCTCTCTAAGATTATACACTGGTGTAATATTAACCCGATGGATTCTTTCTCTTAACAGATACTACACTGTTCAACAATCTGAGAATTCAGGACCTTTCCAAACTATCCCAGAACGCGTGGATCCTTCTGTCACGTCGTACACAGCAAACAACCTCAAACCTTTTACGCTTTATCAATTTCGGATTCAGGCTACAAATGACATAGGTCCATCCGCATGGAGTGCCGAGTCTATTCAAGTTCAGACCCTACCTGCTGGTACGTCACTCATACATCTTTTACAAATGCTCAGACATAAAGCATCAGAAAAGTAATTCTATCTTTACTACAGCCCCATCGCGCGGAGTCACCGGACTGAAAGTTGTACCGATAACGACCTCCAGTGTCGAAGTTCACTGGAACATGATAGACGAGACCTATTGGAGCGGAGATCACAAGACCGGAGGATACCGAGTTGTCTATCAACCAGTTTCTGACTTTCCAACGGCACTTCAAGCCACGCCCAAAGAAGAGATAATGGGAATCACTGTAAATACTTCAAAAAATAATGCTAGATTCATAAACAGCAGAGGATATAATAATTTTTTTGAATCTTAGGAAACTAAAATGGTACTAAGTGACTTGACCGAGGACAGGAACTACGAGATCGTGGTTCTGCCATTCAATTCCGAAGGCGAAGGTCCACCGTGTCCTCCGGTAACGGTTTACGTTGGAGAAGCTGTCCCTACGGGAGAGCCCCAGCACGTAAGAGCAGAGTCTATTTCATCGACTGAAGTTAATTTACGCTGGAAGCCGCCACAACCCAACATGCAAAATGGTGACCTACTGGGATACAAGGTAGGTGCTTCCTACTGTCGCGTTATAACGAAAAACTAAGGCTTTCAACTTCCTGAACAGATTTTCTATCTCGTGACGGACTCCCCACAAGAATTAGAAAAGAAACAGGAAGAAGAAATAGAAGTTGTACCTGCCTCGTATCTGACCCACAGTCTGGTCTTTCTGGACAAGTACACGCAGTATCGCATTCAAGTCCTGGCATTCAATCCCGCCGGCGACGGACCACGGTCACCCCCGATAACCGTAAGAACGAAGCAGGACATACCCGGACCACCGTACAGTTTACAATTTACGGAAATAACAATGACCAGCATGCGCGTCTCCTGGGAGCCGCCAAAAATGCGAAACGGCGACATAGTAGGATACATCGTAGCTTACGAGACTGCGGAGCAGAACGATCGTACGTTTGAAAATATCAAACTTTCAGTGTCATCAATTTACGATCTGATCTCACGAAATCTTTCCCATTTGATTCTGCAAAGGCTTCAGCAAGCAGGTCAAGCAGAAAGTCACGGAAACCAGTCTGCTCGTTCAACCATTGGAGGAGGAAGTCACGTACACTTTCACTGTTCGCGCACAGACAATAGATTTCGGACCGCCGACTTCCGGTAACGTCACTACCGGTCCCCAGGAAGGTTCACCAGTGGCACCCACTGATCTTGCTCTTACGAAAACTGTATCCAGCGTGGATTTACAGTGGACGAACGGACCGTCAGGAAAAGGACCGATTTTAGGATACTACATAGAGACTAGGAGAAAAGGTAAGAAAGAATCTGCAAGCTCGATAACGAGTAATCCTAAGAAGATACAAAATTGTAGTTATCATCAAACATACATAGGAATTATTCTTTCTTATTAAACTTCACAACTCGCTATACTTTATATTCGTACCACGGTTAGGTTACTGATAATTTTTTTTATTCAATATTAACACTAATATTGTTTTTTCATATAACGAAACAGCCATGGAAGATTGGCAGCATTGTAAGTGTCAATACACCTAAAAATTGCTGATCGTCAGTTTGTCGCATTTAGATAATACTGCATATAATATATATATATATATACATATATATATACATCCCGGGTGATCAATCACTTATGCAATGCATATCGTAAATTTAAAAAAAAAAAAAAGAAGAAAAAAAAACAAAGAAGCAAACCAATTTACCTCCCTCGAGTCTGATTAACAAATTAGCAGAGGACAGTATCTTGCATATTTGATTGCATGACGATTCAACCAGCACGACGCGTCTTGTAACACTTTCCCCAGCTAATTACATAAAGATCAAATTAGCAAACCCGCAAAGATCCCAATGTCTCAGCCTTGTACGCATCATTAACCATCGTCCGTTGTCTTATTAATCCAACCATCGTCTTCGCCATCTTTAACGCCTAATAACGGGACAGCCTCGTTCACGTTAAACGCCGCCATTAATGACGCTCGTCGCGCGAATCGTCCCGTCGTGTTTCAATAGAAAATTTAGTGTCGTTGCTTGCGAACACTGTCAAACCTTACGAGGATAATTATTTCGAGTGGATTTTGTGTGTAAATCCTCGTAGCGATTAGCGTCCTCCCATCTTATAGACGAACCAGTAGTCACTCTCCGTTATCAATTTTCTGGGATTAAGATTCGTATCGCCTGACACCTATGACAGATCTAATTATTTAAATTGTAGATGACACCCGATGGCAAACAATCGTACGGAGTAGCAATGGACCTCTGAACGAGTATACTGTATCTTATCAAAATTTATTGCCATCGACTTCGTACTTGTTCCGTGTGATATCGTACAATCGATATGGAATAAGTTATCCGGCTTATTCGAACGAGGCGGTAAGTTCACGATGATGATTTATTATTTTACTTATAATTAAAATATTTTATATTCATCTCACAGATACTCACACCCTCAAAATTGTATCTCGAATACGGATACTTGCAACACAGACCATTTTATAGGCAAACGTGGTTCATGGTTGCACTTGCTGCAGCATCCGTAATAATTATTATAATGGTCATAGCCGTACTATGCGTGAAGAGTAAGAGTTACAAGTATAAGCGTGAGTGTCAGCAACGATTAAGATACAAGTATAAGGAGAGATAGTAACGATGCTAGTTTTTCAGAGGAGGCACAGAAGACTCTGGAGGAATCAATGGCGATGGATATAGACGACAGGCAGGAGTCTGATTTGGAATTGTACAGATCCCGTCAAAACGGCGGAGGTACTATGAACATTGGGAGTGCCTGCGGTACATTGGGAAAGAGAGGAACCCTGGCACGTAAGTCGATGCATCCGCCACCTCCGACGATGCTCGGGAAGTCTCCACCAAGACCATCCCCAGCATCCGTTGCGTATCACAGCGACGAGGAGAGTCTGAAGGGTTACGATGAGAATCCAGATGACAGTAGCGTGACCGAGAAGCCTTCTGAGATCAGTTCGACCGATTCGCAGGTAGTCCAACGTTTCTTAAACGTATATTCAAAGTCGCCTGTAAATTGTGTTAATAATTATTGTTATTCGATCGTCAGGGATCGGAGAGTGAAAACGAGAGCGTACAATCGGATCCCCATTCCTTCGTTAATCACTATGCGAACGTGAACGACTCCCTGAGACAGTCCTGGAAGCGTCAGAAGCCCGTGAGGAATTATTCCTCCTACACAGACTCAGAGCCGGAGGGCAGCGCCGTTGTGAGTTTAAACGGCGGACAGATAATCATGAACAACATGGCAAGATCGAGAGCGCCTCTACCAGGCTTCTCGTCTTTCGTGTGATTTCTCATCCGGCTCCAAAGAGTTATCGGATAGTGCGCGCCTAAGTGAACCGTGAGTACCGATAACGATAACCGAAGCGAAGGAAGTGACTATGACGGACGTAGGAACACACGAGCTGGCAAGTCTGGTCAAACTGGCAAGAAGGTTAATTGGGCACGAATCTTCTTCCTCCGTTGGAAGCAAAAGCTAAGGCTCCGATGATCTTAAGGCTCGCGTAATATTCGTATTGTGATATATTGTTACATATATATTTTATTTATAATTGTATTAGACAACCGTCGGATTTATAAGCAACGAGCTCAAGTCGCTACCGCAAATAGTATCTAGGTGCAAAAATATTAGTCTTTTTTTTTTTTAATAGGAACGAAATGGCTGGCGAATTACTTTTAAATTGGTGACGCGAGCTACGGTCGTTCCCATGTGAAATCACCAAATAATGTCAATACGATTATGATTATTTTACTTGGCAAACGCGCGTATGCCAGCTTCCTAAAGATTTTCGAAAGTATACAAGGTTCTTGTGGGGGTTTTTTTTTCTATTTTTTTTTTATGTCCACTTTTTGATACCATCACGATGCTTTTATTTAATCGTCACTCCGATCCGACGTTTCGTCATTTTAATGACGCACTCCGAAGAAGAAGGTCTCGTGGTACTTCTTGGACTTATCGCGAAGAAATCAATCACGGTTCAACAGGGTTTATCCACAGTTCTTATACAGTATTTCATTTAGTTTATTCAAATTGCCGGCACCCTTGTGCTTTCAAGGAAAGTCTTTCTGTTTATTGCATAATAATTATAGTCGTAAACGAGTCATAGAATGCTGACGATACGGTGCGATTATTGTTTCTGGAGAACACGAAGACGTAGAAATTCTATGACTGTAAGACCTTTTTTTTTCTTCTTCAATATTTATCTCATTAGAAGCGCAGTGAATTATTCGATTAACTACACCGTGTCGCGATTTCAAATCGCACAGCCTCCCATTGCTACTTGATTTCACAGAAAGCACCGTGTATGCGTACACGTGTGTACGAGCTAATCAGTACGTCTTTCGCTCTAAGGACTTTACTCTTAAGGGACAGTATGTCCGTGTCTATTCCTAGATAACTCATAATCGTCCCGCGTCATATCGATTTTCCTATTGGACTATAGAAAAAGGAGTAACGGAAAGATCAGCAAGAATAATCACGACTAAATTATATGACGGACTTTTAAAAAGGTCCGTGTAATCTCGATTTAAAATTGTTTTCGACGTTTGCGGAGGCCTTCGAAGAAAACCTCCTAATCGCTGGATGAAAGTCAAACGATCAAAAAAGGTTATAGGATTAATATAGTAAAAGTTAGTTTCACGCGACAAGAATCTGCTTCAGGATTTTCCGAAGCATCGCGTTGCGCTCTTGTAAATAGTCATTCGGCATCTGATCGTCATCGCGTCCGAGATTATACGTTTTCAGGTAAGATTAAGCGATTTTCAAATAACGGCGCTAATTATATCGCAAATGGAAATTCGCGAACGAAATCATTCTAGCACTACTCTCCCGTGCACGAGTTTAGTGATAAGGAGGGAAACGAATCCCTGACAGCTGCATTGGACGATCTTACTTTGCATTTCTGATAGAGTTACTTTTAACGATAAACGTTATCTCTAGGACCAATCGATGGGTAATAGAAAAAGGCTGATTTAATTACTTATCATAATTATACTGTGTAATGTTTAATGTCGATCTTCTACGTGGACTTTGGATGCTCGGAGAACTTTGGAAACAAAATGGCCTCGCCTGCGAGTCTTGTTATTTGCCTCTTTCTTTTTCATTTTCTAAACTTCCATTGTTTTCGAGGATCGAATCGCGTTTCGGATTCGCATCTGCAAGTGGCAGCTTTTGACTGCTTGTAACTTTAGCGAGGGTTCAATGAAAATCACCGTCCGGTGTTGTAATAATTGATAAGAATACAGTGTATGTATATAAGATTATATATATATATATATATATATACACACACACACACACACACAGACAAAATAAGGGAAACACGAAAGTGTCTCGAAAACACTGCCAAGAAATTTGTTTAAGTTCAAATTTTTTTCATTATTTATATCGCGACCTTTTACTTTTGTAATTGAATATTAATATAATCTTGCGAGAGGAAAAACTTCGATCGACTTATCATGCATTTGTATCGCGAATTCTGTTTTAGGCGTATGTTACCCTTTTAATAAAAATTTATGCATTTATAATGACGATGTTTTACATTGGATATGTTCTCGATATCTTGAAGCACTGTGGACTGTGTGAATTTGGATTTTATTTTCATTTATTTTCATTCGTACAAAATCAATTTTTAAATAATCGGCATTTCAAGTACTAAGGAAGACCTTGTCGCATCTTGCGAACCACTCGGTCAAATTCGATGTCAATTTGCCAAAATTCATTTGCTTAATGCTGGACCATACAGCTGCATCGGCGATACTCGGATCCGTAAGGCCAAGGAAATATCTTTCTTTTCCTAATTTCTTACTAAACTCGATCAAAATAGTTTGCTTCTCTTTCGAGGAGTTCTCGTGAGGAAGACGATGACAGAGATCGAGTATCGCATCGATTTCGCCGGGACAGTCGTTATTCTCGTAATTGTAAACTTTAATTAATCTACTGAGATACCTGAGCAAATTGACCTCTCCCAGCAAAGGACCTCTTCCGACTGGAGAAAGCACCAGCTCCAACTCTGGTACTGTTTCGAAATAATGAGCGAACATCAGGGTACAGTCACGGCTGATACAAGTTGTTCTTTTACGATTTTATGTGACTAATTAATTTTGATGCTCTCTTACCATTCTTCCATATGAGTGCTGCGTTGATGACGCTGTTGCTAACGCCCCGCTTCCTGGAGATCGGTAATTCCGGAACTGCGCCTACTACGGTCGAATGAACGTGAGTGGTTATTCTCAAGTCTGCTTGGGTCCAAATTTTTTGGAGAGCAACAAGAGAGTAAGGGGGTCTTGTTGAATTTGCGTTAACTGCTATGTATACATCGATGGTCTCCTGAAAGAATGAAATAGAGCAGTTTAGCGTAATGAATCAGACTTTGCGATTGAAAGGGGATAATTTGTATGTTATTACCTCGCTGCCAGAGACCACAGTAGGCTTTGTTCGACTAGATTCCTTTAGAACATTACAGAGACTCGATACTTGCTCTTTGAGCTGCGCAAGTTGTGCTAGGATCTTTTCCTGTCTGGCTTCCAGAATTGCAACTTCTGGCAGAGGATCCTGAAACATGCGTTAATGTCAATCGTGTGCTCTCAATAAATATTCAATCTTAATCAAGAATTAAATTAATGACAGCTCTTTTGGTACGCACGACAGGGAACCAAGAGGCTGTTCGTGAAACGTTAAAAAATTGATTTGATCACATCAAATTTGACATAGAGTTGACATACATTGATAGGACAACAATCTAAAATATAAGATAACATCAAAGCTTAATGTCTGTTGTAGAAGAATATTCTATGTTAAAAATTGACTGTGAAAAAAATCCTATCAGTGAAAAACTTGTTTTTTGGACTTGTCAGCGAGCATGAGCAATATACAAAGTCTTAACACATATCATATAAAGGGTTCACTTGTGGGTTAATTTTACATATGTTGGTTATACAACAGTACTTTACTGCTTTGTGTGCAGTTTTAATTTTGTAAGCTTGGTATTCTGCTATTATACTTATCACAACCTGCCTCCTCTGCCTGGAATAAAATAATAACGTGCCTGCAAGGCGTTTTGTGCGACTTTGATCATGCAATTTGAAAAATTGGAGGGGTGGCTAACATCGATCAAGCTCGCAGTACCATATTCCTGGTCGATCGCGATTAGTGCTTGTGGAAATTTTGGGAGGAGCCGTGCACGTTAATTCTTACGGGAAACACATTTTCGCTGCTGGCCATGGCTGTCTACCGGGAGGTGAGTTATACGCAAGGAATCCGCTGAATTCGAAGCACCTTAGGCTACGTAAATGCGAATAATGGAAATGACGAAAACCTTCAAAAACTTGATAACCTGCTCTGTGATTCCCGACACTATCTTGCTCTCGTGGCTGGCATGGTCGTCAGGCCCACGATGTTCCCCATGAATATTTTTCATTCTGTACATCGTTTTTGACTGGTTCGTTTCACTCGGCAACGAAATAATTGGTTTTAACGTGTACATCGTCGTACCACCGCTCATTTTTATTACTTTCAACGTTATACGAGCTCTGTTATATTCGCGTATCGCAATACCCTCCCTGTCCGCAACGCGTTCGTTTCGTTTCGTATTTTTCGCTTTTGCTAGGCGGCCATGTTATACTTGCGGTGCTTCACCTACGATGCGCCATTTTGTGTAGAGGGCGGCAGATAAATAGATCCCTGACAATTTACTCCGATTATGCATATCCTCTCGCGATGAAACTTCACGGAAAAACTTGACGAGTATCTTAATCGACATTTCGTTGGATCCAGGCCGTTCGAACGATGGGAATTACTTGGAATTATTAAATTTAGTAAAACCTTCGTACAGCCACTGAATTTTAAACTGGTGTCGTGCAACCGCTTCCGTTAGCTTTTTCCCGGGGAAAGGTGGCGCCTAAGACGCTGCGGGCTGTCAAGTGACAAATTGAAAATAATAAATCATAGATAAAAAAAGGCTTTTCCATAAAGTTATAATGTTTATGGAATTTTCGAGTAACTTTGTTGAGTTGAATTTCGTCAAAAATTGGAGGATAAAACTATTGTTAAAAAGAGCATCGAAATGTACTTTGCACGAGCTAATATGGCGGAGTGAGGTGCTGTCAAGTTGAGAACATAAACTACATGAAATAACGTTCCATGTAACGAAGGTAATGCTGTGAGTGCTCAAATGTCTTTATTAAAATAAAAATAGGGTTTATTGTTTAACCGTGAGGTGCGCGATTATCTTTTGAATTTGTAAGACTCCCTAAAAGTGCATCATATCCGCCATTTTATTTCCGTCGTATTCTGGCAGGCGGTCTTCCTCTTTCTGTGTTCATTTTTTGTGCGCGCAGATGGCGCACGAGTCGCACAATTGCAACGAAAATTCGCTTTTCACGAGAATAAATACTCGTAATTACGTTAGAGAGACGATTCCTTTGAAAAAATGTAATCGACTGTCCATACGAGGATTAAATATTAATGAATTCGCTCGAGAACGATACGAACGGTGAGGTAGTAAGTGGTGTCCTCTGCCGAAGCTTCTCTAGAACTGAGGTTAGATTTGCGTCCGTTTCGCGGGTAACGGTTAACGTCTTCCGTTGATCCGATTAAAAGTATTTGTATTCTTGAAATAAATGAAAATTCGTGAAAATCAGTGTCAGGACATTAACGCGCGTGTCGACGTGAACCGCCGCAAAAGGTATTCCTCGCAACTGCGGTTAGAATTGCGTTTTTTTCAAACGCCTATGCCGCCACCTACTGTTGATGTGTCAGGAATGTCGGTAGTTACGGTGAACGTGATTGGATCCTGCATACGTTTCACGTGAACGTGAAAAAGCCTGGCTATTGCGTTTCGACTGGTAAAACCGAAAAGAGAATTGTACAAATAAGTGCGACAGATCGTGTTTTGCGACACGGTCGAAAACGCCCTAATTTTGAAGCGTTCACGCGTGCATCCCGGGCAGATGCTCTCGAGGGCCGACATGGCGGCGTACCGTTGAGCCAATTGCAGCATCGCTCTCAGAACGTACCCACTATCGTAAAGTCCCCTCGCATTCGCGTCACTGAGTTATTCTGTAGTTCGTTTTGTCGTTATTGGTAGTAAATCGTCTTTTTATTGTTGGCCAAGAGCAATTGTCGAACGTTTGCATAGGGGGATAAGTCTCGCGGCGCGCTTACCGAATTTATACCATGGGAAAATTGTGTTTGGTCACGTGACCGTAGCCGAAAAATGGCGCAAAGATCAGAGTACAAACATGGGTTCCATTTCGTTGCTGCGGTGTCATTTGTATTTGTTTACAAGCGCGCGTTTTCACAAACCACGTGTTAAGTAAGTGCCACTCGTTTGACAGTGCGCGAGGAACAATGACGGGGCGAGGAACCAAGCGGCGTGGGAGGCCTCCCAAGTCGGTCGTCATGGAGAGGCCCAAAAAATTCCAGTACCATCTGATGAAGAAACCAAAATACTTGCAAAACAAGGGCTCCGAGACACCGAATTCGCAGCCCAGCACTCCGACCGCCTCCAGGGCCTCTTCTCCAGTGGAGAGCGAGGAGAGCCGACGTAGCACGCGCAGCCGTAAATCTCGCGGTGGAAGAGATAAGCATTCACGCAAGGGTGGACATTCAGCCTCTGGTGCTTACCAACGCCGTGGATATAATCCCAATGTAGATTATCATGATTCCGAATATCATTATGGTTCTGATTTTGGAGATGAATCCAGTGAAAAGAGTGAGGTCGAGGAGGATCCACTGCACAGCGATGTCGAATCCTCTGAGAGCATCGAGGAGCCAGATCCATCCAGCGACAGTGATTTCTCACTCTCTAGCTACAGTACGACCAGTGGAACGCCACGCAAGACTTTACTCAGTCAGCAGAGGCCTCCTAGTCCAGAGCCCTTGTGGCTACAGAATCGCGAGTTGCCTCCACTTGTCTTACCAAAGTCTTCTGACGACTTACTCGTTCCTAAGGAGCTGGTTATGCCTTCGCTCTCCGTATACGAGGTACTCAGGCACTTTCGAACACTCGTACGGCTATCCTCATTCAGATTCGAAGACTTTTGTGCTGCTCTTGTCTGCGAGGATCAGACCAATCTACTTGCCGAGATACACATAATGCTTATCAAGGCCCTTCTACGCGAGGAAGACTCCCAACAAACGCACTTTGGCCCGTTGGATCAAAAGGACTCTGTCAATGTTAGCCTTTACTTCGTCGATCCGATGACATGGCCAGAGGTTCTACGCTCCTATGTCGAAAGTGACAAGGGCTTCGATCAAAATATACTGAATATATTATCAACCTGTGAATACCCATTCACGGCGATTGAAGACCGAATAAAGGTACTACAGTTCCTCACGGATCAGTTTCTCATCACCAATCCAGTGCGAGAAGACTTGCTACACGAAGGTATGATTATTAATCATATTTCACTAACACATCGACTTCATCCACACATGATCAATTATTCATTTATGTTCGATCAGCAAGACAGAACTAACGGATGACATGCTGATCTGTTATTCATAGATTTTCTCTACCGATCCTCTTATCCGTACTGCTTGTTATGTCTAAAGTTACAATTTAATTTGATATTAACAACGATCACCCAACATCTAAGAAAATTAACAACGAGATCACGGGAATAATTTCAGGAAACATGCACTACGACGATCACTGCAGAGTTTGTCATCGCCTTGGCGATTTGTTGTGCTGCGAGACCTGTCCAGCAGTATTTCATCTGGAATGCGTTGAGCCACCGTTGGTGGACGTACCCACCGAGGATTGGCAGTGCAGCATCTGCAAGGCCCACAAGATAACTGGTGTCGTCGACTGCATACCGGACGTCGAGAAAAACGGTCTGCTCTGTCGTCAGGAACACTTGGGATTCGATCGTCACGGACGTAAATACTGGTTCCTTGCAAGAAGAGTCTTCGTGTGAGTTCTCCGTTACGAAATACAATGGAAAGTCAAACAACAGCGTTTTCTCAAATTCTAATTTAATTAAACGAATCCTAATACTTTGCAGCGAGAGCGAAGACGGTGACGTATGGTATTACAGCACGCCTTTGCAATTCGAAGAATTGATGAGCAGCTTAGATCGCAACGAGATGGAAGTTGCGCTGTATCGTGAATTATCCGATTACAAGGACGAGATCGTCCGACAAATGCAGCTTACCGAATCGATAACGAATCAATACAAGGGAAACAAGAAATCCTACCTGGAAGTGGAAAATGGTAAAGTAATTTGACGTTTATCATTTAAGGATTTGTTCGTATCGAATTGTACGTAGACCTTTTTTTTTTTTTTTTTTTTTTTTTTTTTTCATTATTTATGAACACCTTTGTGCCAACGTGTTGCAGCCCTGATACAGAAGACGCAGAAGGAGCGCCAAGAGAAGCGCGAAAGGGAGGAGGAAGAGAGGAAGGAGAAAGAACGTCAGGAAGCTGAAGACATGGTAAGAAGAATTCACGAAGGTACGGATTCTCTGGAGGAACGTTTGGCAGCGGTCTCTGGTCAAAATGAGGAGCAATCGGCGACCGAGAAGACGGCAGAGCGTCAAAATACGGAGTCTACAGGAGAGAACACGGAGGTGGACAATGTTGACTCGGATTTGGCAGCCTCGAACGCTGACCTGTCTACGAGGAACACAAAAACAAGTGCCTCCGTGTCGTCGTCCGAGGAAGTCGAAGAGGACGTCCTCGAGGGCGAGGAAGGGACAACGAAAATAGGAAAGGACGGTGAGTGTTGTTCATAGTCCCCGGAGCGAATTAACCATTAACACTATTCCCCCCGTTGCAATCGTGATTCTTTGCTTTCTATTAGGCAAGAAACACACAATCGTAACCAGGTCCAAAACAGGTTCTCTACAGCCACGTACCTTCAACATGGATGACCTCAAAAGACGCTCCACGACGATTCTATCCAAGGAGGAACTGGAGAAGCTGGACAAGACGCTCAAGGAGGAAGGCGACGGCACCAGACTCACTCGTCAGAAGGCCCACCAGATAGCGTCCGGGACTCATCTCTTTAAACTGGGCATGGACAACAACTACAAGTCCTACGTGAATCAGTACAGTACCAACGCCATAGCATTGAACAAGGCTCAGAGGAACGAGGAGCGCGACAAGAAGAGGCACCTGTCTCACAAGTTCTCACTGACTCAGGCATCGGAGTTCAAGTGGGTCGGCAGCCTGACGGGAACTCGCGCTCTTCTCGTGAGCACCTTGCGCCAAACTATCCTTCAGCTTGAGAGCAGCATCCAGGCACCGTACATGCACACCAATTGGCCATTGCTGAGGAAACCCTGGACCACCGCCGTGGGCGCTTGTGTAAATCCTAGGGACTTTGCGCGTGCTCTCATCGTACTTCAGGCCTGCATAAAGTCCGTGGTCTTTGCTAGCGTTTGGCACGATCAACTTGGTCACGTGAAGCTTCAACGAGTAACCGCGCTCGAACGGGAAGAGAAGAAGAGGCTGGATAAGAAGGAGAAGAAGGAGAAGGAGGACGAGGAGGAGAGAAATCGTTTGACCTACAACTTCGTCAAGTACACGCTGGGTCTTAAGCATCAAGTGTGGAAGCAGAAGGGCGAGGAGTACAGAGTGCACGGTCAGTGGGGTTGGCTCTGGGTGTCGGCCAGTAGAAGATACAAAGTGGCTGACACGAATAAAATGGGACTGAGAACAGGACCGCAGAAGATCATGGTGCAGATCAGAGATCAAGGTGGCCTCAAGATCCTGGCTCTGGATCCGCCTACGTACGATTTCCTGATTCAGGAATACTGTGGGACTAAGGACGTGGAGAAGAAGGAGGAGGATAAGAAGGATTTAAAGAAGGAAATCGTGGACAACAGTGCGAGGATCAAGGAAGAAATTGAAGAGGAGCAGCCATGTAAATTTAGCGAGGACGTCAAGGTTAAGAAAGAGTGCAATACCGATAACATTAAAACGGAAGAGAATGTCGAGGTGAAGAAAGATGCCGATGATACGTTAACTAAACCGAAGACAGAACCCGATAAGGAATCCAAGATTAAGCTATCGATATTAGCCGGAATGAAAATAGAGAAGGTATTCCCTCCCATAGAACGCTTCGAAGAAATTGACATCACCAAGGCTCTCACCACACCGGGACGACTGCATTATCCGAAAATTGCAAGAAAGACCAGAATAGATGATTTTCTCGCTCGAAGAACTCACCTTAAGGTTCTCGAGCAGAGAAAACTCATTCAATCGGAGAGAACGAAGGAAGTCGTGAATCAATCTGGAAATCAAAAGATTCCCGAGGGCGAAACTGACGTGGACATTGAAACCAACGAAGAGAGCGATACCGACGGTACCGACGCGTCGCTTCAAAATATTCTCTCTGGAAAGCAAATAAATAAAAGTATCTCTCCGTCCGCGAAGGAAATGCTGATTGCCATTGGCAAGCGTATCCAGCAAGTCAGGAATCAGTATGCAAATATAATAAGTCTCGGAAAGAAGGGTAGCTGTTATTCTCGTTACTGCAACATGACAGCGCCAGGAAAAGCCACCTTGGGAAGTCAAAGTTTGACGTCTACCTGTTACTCGCCTATTTGTCTCCAGAAAGCCAGATTGAAGCGAGAAATGATCTCGTTGATTCGCAAGGCTAACATACTAAATAACAATCAAACATCAGGCAATGCATGTGCGACTGCGATAAGTTCAATCTCTCAAAATTCACAAGCTGGTTCGAAGGCTGATTCTGGTGACGAAGCAAATGATGCTATTCGAAGGGATTTGGAATCAGCTGTGGCACTGGCTACTCACTGCACCGAAGAAGTTCAAGCTACCAATGTGTGTCTTGATAAAACTATGGATTCTGATGATGGGCCTACGAAACCTGCCAAGAGGATTAAAATGGAATCTTCATCGGTTAGTAGTTGAACAATATGATTCCTGGTAACGTACCCAGAATATTCTACTACGGCTTGATAACCTTTCAGGATCTGGACAGCGAAGTGAATCCTGTGGAAGTGGAAACTATCGTCACTACAACCAGTAACGTCGTAACGACAACCAGCGTAACAACGACTCAACAAATTACTAAAACTGTTGACGGTGTTGTTCAAAGTACCAAGGAGAGCACCACGTCACAGAATTCCGTTGCAGTGTCCTCGGAAGTGAAAACAAGGTAAGTAACAAGCTGGGCATCGATCTAATCTTTTGCATTTCGTGGCTTTTCCTTCTTCCTATAACTCTTATCATCTTCTTAGTAATCTCAGTAATGCGGGCGTGAAGACGATGATCGTAAACCGACGTGGACGAACCGTGCAGAGAAGTACGATGGCTCGAGAATTAAATGCCGACGGTACGGAAAGAATTTACTCAGCAAGGTCAACCGAAGGCAAAGTTTACTTGAAGAAGGTCGCCATTTCCTTGGCAGATCGAAGGAAAAAACGAACTCCAGTGAAATATCCACTCTGCTCTACATTCTGTACCAAAACTAAGCATCGCAGTATATTACTCTTACCACAGCACGAGCTAAGAAAACTAGCACGCGTTGGTGGTCGCAGCCCGGTGCAAGGATTCCATCACATGGCAAAGGTTTTACTCTTTTATTTTACATACTAAAATTTAGCTCCCAAGTAAAGCCAAGAAGTTCTTCATTTTACTAAACGATCACTATTCGTTCCATTAGGCTAACATGTCGGTATGGCCGTACCCGTGTCCCAGACCATTATTTAAAACTTGTTGGTTATACCGTACCGTGGGTCTGAAGTCTCTGGCCGCAGCAGCCATACAATTGAGAATTTTATGGGCTTGTCTGCGCTGGGACGATATGGCTGCCAAGCCATTGTCCTCTGATGGAAAGCATCAAATAACAACAGACACGGAGATCATGTCTTTAGAGATTCTGAAGCACAGACACGTTGGTCAGTTCATGGATAGGACGCAGTACATGCGAAGAAAAGTAGTCATCCCTCTGGAATTACCAAAGCAAGTGCGAGGTAGGTGAAAGAAGAACCAGGAGCTTCATGAAGTTTTCGACTTTGCATTACAAGGATAATTTTATTCTTAACAGAGGTGACGTCGATACGAAGTGGTCTTAGGAAAAGAAAACGTCCCGAGTCGCCCCAGAGCACGGAGCCCCAGGTCACCGAGGAATGGGTAGACGAAGACAAACTTGAGCTCTGGGAGATAAAACAATATGGTGATAGGTAAGCAGTGAATTATCAGACAATTATGAAACTGTATCTGGATCTCGGATGTAACATTTGTTTCACGTGCTTCTGCTCTGCTCGTTATACAATGAATACAACGTGACAGTCGAGTAACGAACTTCCGAAGAGATCCATTTGTAGATTTCAGGTATTTTATGGCAAACAGTTTGGGGCGCGTACTGTGGCGATCTCATGGTATGGATTCTGACGATGTTGGGATCCTGGTACCATGTGGCTCTACTTTCACACAACCGTCCCATCCTTGCTTAACACCACTGTAACACTAACCCCATCGCTTGGTGTGTGTCCCCTTTAGGTTAGAGAAGGCTAATGCCCAGATTATTACTAGGAGTCGGTCGGGCGTGCCGCAGAATGTCGTGGTGGGTAGTAACAGAGGAACAGGGTCGGGTACGGGTTTGGGGGATCAGTTGGTAAGTGGCAAAGCAACCCCGGAGGAAATTAAAGAGAAGATGGAGCAACAGCTTCGCATACAGAGAGCAGCTCATCAGCAGAAGCGTGCTCTCGAGACGCTCAAGAGTCCTGCCAATCCAACAACAGTCGGCACGCTCGTTAAAGTCACTGCGAATTCCGGTCAAGGTATTGTATCCTCGTATCCGTTACGCTAGATACCAATTGCATGTTCGAGCATTTATCATCTACAAGGCGCTCTTCAATTGGATTTCTTTTTATCGCAGATGCTACTGTGAAGGTCGTCTCGAAAGTTGCTATACCTGCCAGTCCCAATGCTGGTCAAGGAAAGTCACAGCTTACCTCGCTACTCACTACGCCCACGCAGAATAAGACTTTCTTGGGTACCCGTCGCATTTATATGACGAAATGTGAGCACTGAGTCTTTACAGGTCCACCAGTGTCTTAGAATTACTGAAATATTTTTATATTAATATTTATAGCTTCGGACGGAACGACTCGTGTGGTTTCCGGGCCGACCAG
Organism: Trachelus iudaicus; assembly: GCA_030142595.1. NCBI lineage: Eukaryota > Metazoa > Arthropoda > Insecta > Hymenoptera > Cephidae > Trachelus > Trachelus iudaicus. Next base: position 108,293 of record JARQTH010000088.1, read on the forward strand.
CATCCTACCAAAGACAGCTCAGTCGCAAAATCAACAGTCGCTCATCAAGGTTCCTGGGCAGGCAGGTAAATGACTCGAGGATATTCAGCTTTGTTGATGATCAACGTAAGGAAAGATGCTCGTGAGCATTTAATTTTTGTCTTTACAGCTACGGGAAACACGCCCGTTCAACATGTGCAACAAAGAGTGCAGATATTGCGAGGACCGGATGGAAAGTTGCAGGTGCGCGGTCTTATGCCTGGTCAGCAATTGGTGCAGATGCCTGATGGGAAGCTTCACGTGTTGAACACGGGTCAGGCTATAGCGACGACTCCCACTCAGCAAACGTCAACGGCCACGGGAACGACGACAACGCAGGTGAGCTTTCAGAGAAAAGGGGTTAATCTTTGTGATACTGACTTTGTGACTTGCGTGACGCAGAGTGCTGCCAAGACGGCTGGTACTTCCAATGCGAGCAAGGCAGTGACAGCGACCGCTGGTACTCCCATTAAGAGTACACCTACGAAGACTACTGCAAATCAGACTCAGCAAGCTCAGACGCCTCAACAGGCTCAGCAGCAAGTTGTACAGACTACGCAAAGAGGAAAGGGTACACCGGTGTCAATGGTCAACGTCAATGTCACGGGTGTTCAACCTCAAAAGAATACAATTGTCGTTGCGAACACTGGACAGATCGTGTCGGGAGCTCAGGTACGTTGAGCTTTTTTAACCGGAAGTAAGCGTTGCGATCGACGAGGACACTGACGCTATTTTAATTATTATAAATATTTTATAACAGGTGATGACAACCGGTGGTCAGATAATAAACGCCAATCAGATAGTAGTGAACAATGCCAACTTGGCTCAACAGTTGGCTTCCGGTAAGGCCCAGCTGGCTACCATTGGAGGCCAACAGGTTGTGATAAGGAGTACCCCAACGGGCAATCAAATTGTACAATTGAATTCAGCCAACAGTGGAATAATCGTGAAGAATGCTGCGACGCCTACCAAAACGCAAACAGGTTTGCAGACAAGTTTTTGATAATAAAATTTAATTTAATTTATCGAATTTCAATACGGATGCATCTGTTTTTTTTTTTTGCAGCTACGCCACAAGCTTCTCAAGGATCGCCTACTGTATCCCAGGCTGCAGAAACACCCAATAGTAATGCCGTTTCCAATACAACTACCGTGACGACGCCGAGCACTCCAGCCGTGACGAACGCGACACAGGCGGCGCCAGCGCCTGGAAGCGTCGAGGCGTCACTGTTGGCAGGTCAACCCCCGGGCACTGTTATCAAGTGCGTCACGGCACAGGTTATTCAAACGACGCAAGGGCCTAGGATCGTTCTTCAAGGTCTTCAGGGTGCTGACTTTACTCCCCAGCAACTGGCCATGGTCCAGCAACAAGTAAAGCAGCAATTACTCAAAGCCCAAGCGACCACCGGAAAGCAGGGCGTCTTGGGACCTACCAAAATATATCTAGCTGTTCAACCGGCGCCGGGAACGTACTCGCCGCAAGCACAAACCAATCAAACTTCTAGCACTCCAGGTACACCGAGTGCTCCTACTTCGAAGCAACAGACGCAACAGCCTATGGTGTCGCCACCGTCTGCGACAGTGCCTCCGCTAACTTGTGAGGATCCTTCTTCCTCTGATATAAAAGTTCCTCGTGGACTTCTTACATACGTGAACTTACTGTGTGAACTTTCTGTTTCAGCATCTCAAATGGATTCGGGTACCATTCCATCTCAATCTCAAGCAGCGACAGCGAGCACGCCGGAGAAGCCAAAGGTCGTCGTGCAACAGGTTGGACGACCCGGTAGCACTGCGGATGCTGCGGACACTCCGAGAACTAGCATGGCCAATGGCCAACAACCATCCCAAGATGCTAGTCAGTCGTCGTCCAACAAGTTTATTCTGACTCCGGACTACATACAACAAAGTACGTATTACCAAAAGAGAAGTCAGGAGAGAATGAATGTAAAGAAAATATTTTGTAACTGCCATTAAACTTTTGTATCGTTCGCGTTACAGCAATAAAGAATGCTCTCAAGCAAGAGAATCTGAACCCTGAGATAGAGGAGAAGCTTCTGCAGCTACAACGGTATCAGGAGAAACAAATGAAGGGTGGAACCGCAACGGGAACAGGTGCAACGGGAGGTTTGGAGAGTTCGATCGCCAGCCACCAGAGTCATCATAACACCCCGACGATGACGGTGACACCACGTGCCCCTTCGCGCAAGAGGCCTGCACCCTCGCACATTCCATCGGTAACGACGCCCACCACGACCATCTCGACGGTGAACGACAAGGACTCCGACTGGATCGAAAGCCCCAGGAAAAAGCCTGTTCCCAAGCAAGAGTACCGAGATCTGTCCAAGTAAGAAAGGCGAAATGCACTATGCACTTTCTACTAGACACTCACGTCTCATTGTTCTTCGTAGCGACATCTAACCCTTTATTTCCCTTTTCTTGTTTTTTTTTTTTTCCTTGTTCACTTACTACCCCATTATTGTTTCAGGGAATGTCGTAGGATGGTCTATTGACGACAATCGTGAACTAATAAATTTTCATTCCGAATTTCGACTAGTAATATAATTAAGCAATTGATTTAGACGACGTTAACGTGAATGAGTGAGAGAGTGAGCGAGACAGCGTGGAAGGCTTGTGTGTATATACAGGGTGTCCCATCCAAGGAATCGCATAGGATTGCGTTTTTCTCTGTAAAAAGTAACACTTGTGATTTCCCACTGTTCGGGAGATCTCGATTCGACTTAGAATTAGGAAATTTTCACTGAATCCAAATTTTGTTTAAACGCATGAAGTTTTAGTGCGGCGTGGTCACAAACGTGTTTGACTAGTTAAATGGGACACCCGTTATACGAGAAAACGAGATCAAGCTTGAGAGAATATGACGTTAATAAAATAATCGACGCGACAATTGTACAATATTTCTTTTTCTTTCGTCTTGATCTCGTTAGTCTACGAACCTAATTTTTCTATCCTCTTTGACTTCTATTTTTTTTAATCTTTTAAATCATTTTACCAAAGAGGATAATCTATTTACACTACTTAATTTTTATCGTTACGAGACAATATCATTAAACACGCATATACACTTGAAAATTTAACAGATCATTGTCCTTTCGATCTTTAACATGAAATTTTATTTGCTATCGTGTCTGCCGTCGTGAATTAAACATCCCCGAATAACATCCTATCCGTCACAGGGAGAACAAGAAATCTATTGACAGTACTAACCATCTATCTATTTTATTTACTCATCACCACAGTCATCTCGTCCTTCATTTATTCTCATACATCCATTTTTAATTACCCAGATGTTCAGTCAGACCGATTGATCATCGCTCCGCGCGCTAAGCACTCCGAAAGCAGTGTCCAGTGCGTCCAGGTCAGTTCTCAGCCGGCATATGGGCTTAAAATATTGTTACGCTGTTTGTCGCAGGGTTCATAAACTGTCGGAAGCACTGGATACCGAATCCTCGCCGAAAAATCGAGCTGGAAAGATAAAGGACACGCAGGAGCAACGTAGAAAGCAGCAGGTACATTCGCGGATGCAGGTTTTGCTGTTTAGGCATAAGGAACTCCTTAAGAAGGACATACTGAAGAAGAGAGCGTTGCTGGAAAAGGAACTGCAAATTGACATACAGGTTGGTACAGAATGAAAATATTTAATGGACCAAGGTCGTAGGGATCCAGGTTGACCTCGGTGAAACGAGCTAATCCTTTCGTTTCGTCGCAGAAGGACCTTTCGGCCGAGTTAGCCACCAGGACGAAGGCTGAGAGACACAAGCAGGACGAGGTCAAAGTGGGCAGTGCGAAACGTAAAGCCAATGCTCAGGCTGCGCAGCACGTCAGTCCACCCACCAGAGGCGGTAGACCAAAGAAACATAGATCCCAGGGTAACAGCGCGACGCCACCTGGTGCGTCGTCTGCTGTTGCTGCCAACCGTATAAAAAAGGAGAAGCTCTACTGTCTCTGCAGAACGCCCTACGACGAGACCAAGTACGTTTAACGTACCTGGAATATCATTTGAATTCGTGCAATTTGTCTTGGAGTTGTTCTCAGGCATTTTTCTTTACACTCGTATTCTCGAGCGCAGGTTCTACGTTGGGTGTGATCTCTGCAACAACTGGTTCCACGGCGATTGCGTTGGCATCACCGAAGAGATGAGCAAATCCTTGTCGGAATTTGTTTGCACCGAGTGCCGACACGCGCGAGACACCCAGGAACTTTACTGTCTTTGCAAACAACCCTACGACGAATCTCAGTGAGTGTTCTCGTGGAATTGTATGCTTTGGAAATACTCTGGAGGCTTTTAGGTTATGTTCACTTGATTTCTCTTTCCTTAAAGGTTTTACATCTGCTGCGACAAGTGCCAGGATTGGTTCCATGGACGTTGCGTTGGTATTTTGCAATCCGAAGCCGACAACATCGACGAATATGTTTGTCCAAATTGCCAGAGGAATTCCTCAGTAAATTTCGCAAACATGAAGAACCTTAACGCCAAGGATCTGGATCTTCTGAAGAAACTCATAAAGCAGATACAGGTAAGAACGAAATTCTAAGCGTCCCAGTGTCTTTGGTCTTGTACCAAGTGAAATGCGGTTAAGCCTCCTAAAGTTTGAAGCACCTCTCAATCGAGATTGGGAACTGAAGGAGAACTTAAAATTTAAGAGGCAGCGAGGTCCAGACTGTTTTTAAAGAATCCAAAGTTCCACTGTATAGAAAATTAACAATCATTCTCATGCTTCGCAGGGTCACAAGAGTGCTTGGCCTTTCATGGAACCTGTGGATCCAAACGAGGCTCCTGATTATTACAAAGTCATAAAGGAACCCATGGGTAAGTTCTGAAATCCTGTAACGGTTATACGCACTGGCTTCTCTTACTTATCCATGAAGTGAAAAAAATAATCCCCTAAACTCTTATGGCTTACAGATCTGCAAACCATAGAACTAAGAATAAACGATAAATCGTACAAGAAACTGAGCGAGTTCATTGGCGACATGACCAAGATATTCGACAACTGTCGCTACTACAATCCCAAGGAGTCGCCTTTCTTCAAGTGCGCCGAATCTCTGGAGACTTACTTCGTCCACAAGATCAAGAGTCTCAGGGAAAAGTTCTCCGAAGGAAAGTGAGGCGATCGCCTTTATACCGGGTGTCGTCAATTGTAAAGAACGTCGAGTCGCGCATAAACGCGTGACAGAACCCGGGGAGGGAGGGGGTCGCCGTTATCGAGCAGTGGTGCAGTGTATCCATAAATGATCTGTGCGAGTACACGAGGAAGAGGACCGAGACTCGAAATAGACATAAGTACGTAAGGCTAGCCCATACAGATACGTTGACCTATTAGAGCTGTGTGAACGTTTCGCTCTAAACTTCATAAAGACACGACCTCTTCTTGCGAGGTCGAAAACTCATCCCGACGCAATCCGGACCTCCTGAAGCATCAGGATCCATCCTTCGATGGATAATAATCCCAGTTACGAGATATCATACGACTCTTTTATTTCGTCCTTGCGCGTGTCTCTCTTATCTTTCTTTCTGTCCTTCGATTACACGCTGCGTCGCCAATGGCATTTCTCGCGATTTCAAAGAACAAGAAGCTCCTATTCGACAGTCCGATAATTCTCACGTTAAAGATTCAACGTCACTCGTGTATTAATCTGCTTTGTTCCGTGGTTACGTTTTTCAAACAGTTTCTCGCATCTTCGCCAATTGTAAATAATCAAATATGGGAAAGACGGCGAAACGACCCGCGCATCTCTCCGTACATAATTTCACTGTGTGTCAATGTAGAAGATATACATTGAGTTTCGCGAGTGACCAAGTATCTCTGATAGAAAAAGTTATTACAGCGATCGATTACAAGCCGTGCGATATCTCGTATACGTTACTCGCTTTGAGATCAAAGAAACGGCGTGAAATAAAAATGAAAACGATTCGCACGGCGCTACTATTGTACATCTACTTGGTGGACATGTATGTGTGGATATGCATGCTATACGATAGATACAGGTATAATACTGAGTCAGTGCCCACCGGGCACTTAGAGTGTCGATCACGGAGTTTAAATGGTTTATTAATAACGATACGAGATATTTTTTTGTGAGACCGACGAGAGTCAGGCGATATTTAGGCGGGAGATTTAAACGCGTTCGTAAAGACACTACGGTACGAAAGGGAGAAGCAGCGCCGTGTGTGCGCGTACGAGAGACAGAGAGAGCGAGGAAAAAAAGCAAAGATGCGCGAGAGTGAGAAGTTCTTGTCTTGCAGGAGAATCGCTAAGTAAAAACGAAAAGAAAAAGGAAGGAAAAATTCTGTCGCCTCCCGTTAACCCTTATTCTTCAGTACTTCGTTGTGTATCGCGTACCATCCTCACCCTCCCCTTTACCCTCGTGAAAACGACAAAAAAAGAATTGGGTCACGTGTAAAATAGCTGTAAGACCATTAGGACGCGCATAATAAATTGTACAAATTTGTTTATTGTGCTCACAAGTAATTATTATTACTTACGTTGTTTTAATCACATAAATTTTCTATGAAATTGTTTATAAACGAGACATATGATGTTAGGTCGTAAGGCGTGGGCAGATGGTTTCTGCTTTGTAAATAATACAGCTAGATTGTGTGAGAGAGAGAAGGTTAAAAAGGAAAGAGGAGAACCGAATACCAAGAGATTCGTTTAATTGAAAATATTAATTGACTTCACGACGATTACGAGGATACACCCGAGGATCACAAAGGAAAATCAAGATAAGCTTCTCTTTCGTTTTTATTAGCCAACGGAAATGTCGGTCCGTCTTATTGGCGACTTATTGCGGCATACTAAAATACCACGAGGAAAAAGGAAACGCGTGCGTTTTGAGTTTTCATGTGTTCTCCAAGAATATTGCGACACGTACCTTAATAGCTGTAGAGGAAACACCATTAATGGAGTTGACATAAAGTGTCGGAGAATTCGAAAAATAGGAATCCACGTTTATTTCTTTATTCAAGGCGGCTTCCGAGTGATTTAAGAATGAAAAGAAAAAAAGAATCAAGACACAAAATTCGTTACTAACCGTTAGAATTTCTATTTAAACGTGTAACCCACCGGAATGAAATTTTTTATAAGGAAAATTCAACAGCGGCGACCCAAAAATCAATAAGTTTCGCAAATATCGATCTTCTTTACTGAAAATACGAGAAATCTCGTGATTAATACAATTTTCAAGTACATATATATATATATATATTATATATATGTATAGCTTTTTTTATTGGTAAACTTTTTCCCTTTTCCTCAAAGACGAGCAATCCAAATTCTTTACTTCGATGAAGATAACGATTATAAAGATAACAACGACGACGTACTCTAATTTTAGGCAAATCTTTCCTCTGCTATCCCCAATAGAGACGAAAGAGTAATCGTAGCAACTCGCACGAGAGAGAGAAAGACAGTTTGTAAAATTATAGCCAGGACGGACACGCTTGTACAGTATTTTTAATTCGGCATTGCAAAAACCCGGCGCTCGATCTGTCTTTTCATCTTTTATTTCCGACTTTCGGTTAACCGTAGTTCTATACCGTATCTTGAAGTTACATGCTTACCTTCACCAAGGCTTATACACGGTGGCAACAGTATTGGGACTGAACTTCTGATTGGGTTCGCGTGCGAACCAGCAGATAAAGGAAAGGAAAAAAGTCCTTTGCAAATTCATCCGTTTTCCGCCATAGTAGTTCCTGGAGACACGTACATGTACGCATATTCGTGATACGTTATAGTCCCTTTTTTTTTTTTCTTTGTTTCATTAGCTTAAGAAAGCGCCGCGATAACGGATACGACAGCGACAGAAAGCGTGCGAAAGAAGCGAATAAATATAAGCGTGTTGCGTGAGGGAGTGCGAGCCATTTTTCTTGAAGCGAAAGAAAAACAATAGTAAACGAAGACACAAGAGGAATTCGTTCTTAACGATTACGTGGGCACGTTTCTGCTTTAATTTTTAAGCCTCGCCGCGCAGTCCTTTCCAGCCAAGACAAGAATAAGAAGGCCTCCTTAATGATATCGCATGGCTTTTATGAGTGGCTCGGGAATAACTTAGCGTCTTGGAAAGAAAAGGAAAAAGAAAGAGAAAGTGTATTCCTTGCCGTCGAGCTGCTCGTAAAATGCGTACAAATACGGGGGAAGAGAATTCAGGCAGCCGTTCTTCTTGATCATATTGCTGTACCCACGTATATCGTGGTCGGAATTAAAATCTGTAAAATTATTCCTTAAATCATCGATAGTCTGCTGCCCTCTTCCCCATCCACCCTACACTGTTTATTAATCATGTAATAAGGTGTTTATTTTCATTCAAGAAAAGAAAAAAAAAAAAGCAACAAAGTGTGATTACCTAACTATATTCATCCGAACCTAATATTACATAGTTTATAATAAATATATTTGTACTAATTTTAATCATAAACTTTGTTGTTTTTATTGCACTACAATATAAATTAGTAAGAAGTATGTGTCCGATGTGTTACTTTGTCCCTTTTTTGTTTCATTTGCGATTAAGCGAGCGCGGAAAGCCTTAATCGGGATCGCCCCCTGCAGAGTGTGCGTGAGGATGAAAGTGTAACTTTGAATTCTATTGTTTTCAGAGAACACGAAAAAATGAATGTAGTGAAAACAAGAGAAACTGTAGACATGTGTCACTAGTAAAGTCCCTTGCATATTTGTATGTACTATTTCTTGTATAATTTGTATTTTCTTTTGGAGGCATTTTACGAGGATTGTTAACGATGTTTTGGAAGAGTGTAAGGCTTGTTCGCGCGAGGCCACTTATATTGTACTGCGCTAGAAATTCATTCTCGGAAGTATGCAGTGCCAGCAAAAGTCCATTGCCTGGAGAGCCAGCCAAACCTTTCACGCTGACAGAAATTCCAGGACCTAGATCCAAAGCTCTTCTTGAGGAATTGAGCAAGATGCAGGTTTAATTTTACTCGATTATACGCAGTCTGTAGAGATTTGTTTTGCCTATAACTGTTGCTTTCTCCATTTTGGAATTGGTGCTGCTCAATTTTAGCAAGCTGGGAGTGTACAGTACTTCGCTGACTATCAGAGGTCTATTGGAAACTATTTGGCCGATGTGGATGGAAATGTATTTTTGGATTTGCACATGCAGATTGCTTCAATTCCACTTGGATATAACCATCGGTCCATCCTTGCTGCACTATCTTGCCCTGGAAATCAAGTTAACATAAACATTGCTATCGATGACTCTTTTCCTTTATAATGAATCAAATATTTTTAGAGAGTTATGGCTAACAGGCCTGCGCTGGGACTATTTCCTGGGTTGGAGTGGCCTTGTAAACTTAGGGATATTCTGCTAAAACCAGATGTCAGTAAACCTGCTACTTGCAAACTGAAAGTAAAAATTTGTTTAACGTTTAATTTGGTTGTATAGGTAGCTCCTTCGGGGTTGCAAAATATTACTACAATGATGTGTGGTGCTTGTGCGAATGAACATGCTATGGAAGCTGTTTTCATAAAATGGGCAGATGTCAGACGTAACAGAGGTCCTTTTACAGAGGAAGAAAAGAAATCAGCTCCTTTTAACAAGCCACCGGGTTGTCCAAAGTTGTCCATATTGTCTTTCAAAGGTATGGCTTTGGGAAATCTTTCAGAGGGTACTCAGTCATTCTTTTCGGTCGTTTGATGTTAGGAAGCTATCATGGAAGAACACTTGGAGCATTGGCTGTAACGCATGGAAATTATATTCACAAGATTGATATACCAACGCTGGATTGGCCCATTGCTCCATTTCCAAGATATAAGTATCCTTTAGAGCAATACGAGGGTGAGAATAAACAAGAAGATGAAAACTGCATTGCTCGGGTAATTCAAATATTACTATAAGTATTTTCTAAATTTCATTTTGGATTTTGTAATAAGTCACTTGTATATAACTTTTGAGGTTGAAGAACTTATTGAGAGCAGCAATAGCGCTTCCCCTGTAGCAGGTATTATAGTCGAACCGATACAGTGTGAAGGAGGTGATCAACATGCTTCACCAGAATTTTTTCAACAATTGCAATGCATTACAAAGAAAGTAAATAATCCCATTTCAGAAGTATCATCCTATATCTTTTAAGATAATCAAAGTATTTCGTATAGAATAATATAGCTCTGGTCATGGACGAAGTGCAAACAGGAGGAGGCACGACTGGAAGAATGTGGTGCCACGAGTACTTCAATTTACCTTGCTCACCTGATATTGTTACGTTTAGTAAAAAAATGCAATTTGGTGGATATTATCACACATGTGAATACACGTAAGAGATAATTTACAGTATTCTCATTAAAAAAATCCATACTCTACTAACAAACAATGGTAAATATATTTCAGACCTAGAAAACCATATAGGATATTTAATACTTGGATGGGAGATCCTGAAAAACTAATTATTCTGGAAGCTGTATTACAAACGATACAAGCAGAAAACTTACTGCACAATGTTTGTACTGTTGGAAACTATTGCCTAACTGAACTTAACAAACTTCAGTGCGAGTTTCCAGAACTCATGAATTCTGTACGTGGACGTGGATTTATAATAGCATTTGACATGTGCAGTAACGAAACAAGGGACGAAGTCCTATACAGAATCCGCTGCAAAGGTAGAATTGCCTGAACAGATTGTATACTCCAAATATAAAATATAAATGAAGCTACTGTAATCACACCTGTTCCTCAACCTATGTAGGTATACAACTAGGCGAAGGTGGAAAAACAACAATAAGACTAAGACCCTGCTTAATATTTGGCGAATATCATGTGGACATTCTTCTGGAAAATCTAAGAACAGTACTGTGTGAACTCAGTGGGACATAACAAAGCTTGAGAAGCCAAGAACCCAAACGCAATTCAACCTTATACAATGTACCATTTTATAGGAGAACATTATTTTATATACTTGATCTACCTTCGTATTTTCTTCTTTCATTAATTTAATAAAACTTCATTCAATCTAACCTACTTCAGCACCAAAAACAGATACCTGATTTCAACCATGAGAGCTCACAAGGAAAGTAAACTTGGTTATATACAATTTCCTACTGTCAGCTGTAAGAAATTATCAGTCCACTAAAAGAGAGTTTGCTATCCATATCCAAACCTCCAATTTGGTTGATTCTAAAATAAATAGAATTTTAGACTTCGTCATAAGACTGAAATCCATTATAAATAATTCTAATCACTTAAAAAGCTAATCTGTCAAAATGTATTTTGAACTGTCAGTTCGAAAAGATATTTCATGATGTCCCGCCAGTCGTACTGCTCGAGTCATCTGGTATATCGAATATGGACTTTCTAATGTAAAAAAATGTTGCACATTCCACAAGTAATTTCAATGTCCAGAATCACTCTTGAATCCTTCCAATAAATTCATGCAAAAGATCCCACGAAGAATTTCCTTATACAAAAAAGATACTACGTACTTTGCCATGTATATCGGAAATTGTATTTCGAAATTATATTGTAGGTATAATTCATTGAAATTACAATACTCACAATATAGATGTAAAAATACAATAGCACATCCCAAACAGGATCCCCACAAGATAATGGCATCTTAATAATGTTTACCCAACTTCTGTTATAAATGTCACATCTGAACAGTCGCATGACTAGTCTAACTCGTTCCAGCATTCTTAAACGAGCAGTAGTCGCCAATAATCTTCGGGCGACTGTCCACTGCGTTGGTTCTCTACGCAAATCAGAACAAATTGGCCTTTAATTCTCTGAGGCCACTGTTTCACGGAAAACGTCTCAGTTTTATCTAGTGTTTCGACTATAAACTCCTGTGTGTCAATTTTCAGAGTAAACGTTGTCGTTGGAATCTTCCCTTTCGTCTACTCGAAGCTGCTCATCATGTTCCTCAGCAAATCTCCACTTGCTTTTAGCAAAGGATCCTTGACAAGGCAGATCGTCAATGGTAACAGACTACTACTGTTTCGTGCAGTTTAATTATTTTTACCTGCATATATGAACAATTTACATGACGCTGTACCTAAAAGAAAACTGCGCTCCAAAAATCAATACTCCAAAACGACTCTGCCTGTAACGTTCTGCTCGAAAACACGGCCGGCTTAGAATAGGACCTGTTCTTGATTGCTAAACTTGTACGTATTTCTATAAAGATAGCAAAGTTAACCAAATTGAAAGTGTCTGACAACGGGACCAAGTAGATTCGGCGTCAGTGTATTTTTAGACTGAGTAAATATCGAATGAACGTAAACAATTTTACGAAAGCAAATCTTGAAGTAGAAATTATACAAATATATTTATTTTTGAATATAATAATTCCAGGTTACCTACGAAACAATCTTTTGATTATCGGTTGTCACTTTTCGTATTGTGAAAAACAACTCGTTATCGTCGGAGTATCACAACTGCTTGTCGCCTTATCTTAACGTATCATTTCTTTCTTTTTTTTTTCAAGAGCAGGTGTCATAAATGCAAGATCCTCTGCTCATTTGGGAAATAGAGAGAAAGAGGGGATACGATCTGCGTTGTGTTTTGAATATTAAAAATATTCAGTTTTCAAACTTACAGATAGACTATTCCGAAAAATAAGCTAACACACATTTAAAACTACTGCCGGTAGTATCGCCAAGGAAAAGTAATTGACGGTAACTGGCATCAATAAGACTAATCTTTCAATTGGCTTCTAAAAGGGAGCACGCATTACGCATAACTGCCTGATACTCTGCAATCGTCAGTAATAGAAATATCGCATGATAAAAAATAAACGGGTGTACGTCTCATAAAAATTCTACATTTATACGCCCTTTTGTATCTATATTTATTTTGCATTTAACGACGCAATATAATTCCCTCGAAACTCTTTGCAATTTTCAGGGCATGGAGCGTTGCGGAGCAGGACACTCTCGACGGGTCCTCTGGCAGGCGAGCCAAAGCGTCCTGCTTTGACTACAGAAATTCCAGGACCCGAATCCCGTCGTCTGCTACAGGAATTGAATACAATGCAGGTAGAGAGGAACGGAAGCGCAGCATGCACTTAGAAAGAAAAAAGGATCACGATGACATAATCTTGATGGAAAAGAATTACAAAGTACATTCATTGTGCGCCAATGTTCTTATGACGCTTAAGACACATATAGTTCATGGCTGTACAAAAATTATTGGAGTTCTGACTTGTTTGAATGTTTAGCAAGCAGCCTCTGTGCAATTGTTTGCCGATTACGAGAAATCAACTGGTAACTATCTGGTGGACGTCGATGGAAATGTTTTGCTGGATGTGTTCATGCAAATTTCTTCAATGCCTTTGGGTTATAACCATGCGGCGATACTGGAGGCTGTGGCTAATTCGGATAATCATAAAATAATGGCAAACAGACCAGCCCTGGGCTCATTTCCTGGACGCGATTGGCCAAAAAGATTGAAGAATGTTTTACTGAAGAAAGGAGTAAGTTTATTCAATTATATTCTTCACTGTTACGTATCTCTGGACTGAGTTTTCTTTCTCTTTGACCTAGGTAGCTCCACCAGGACTAACTCAGATCACTACAATGATGTGTGGCTCCTGTTCGAATGAGAATGCTTTCAAAAACATCTTCATATGGTACGCTGACAAAAAGAGACACGGTGCACCATTTACCAGAGAAGAAATGGAGTCTTGTATGATCAATCGATCACCTGGTAGTCCTAGATATTCAATTTTATCTTTTAAAGGTAAACATACTGATACGTCAATGCAAAAGGATTACCTTGACTTTAATATCTCTGATCCTAATGTTAACAGGAGCATTCCATGGTAGAACCTTAGGATCACTGTCGACGACTCACAGTAAATATATCCATAAGATAGATATTCCAGCATTCGATTGGCCCATCGCAAGCTTCCCTGAATACAAGTATCCACTGGAGGAGAATGTAAGGGAGAATAAGAAAGAGGAGGAGAGATGTCTTGCAGAAGTAATGCTCAAATGAATTAATTTAAAGAATAATACAGAACCTATCCCTAGTGCCTATTACTGACAATGAATATTTTTAAGATTGAAGACTTGATCGTTAAGTATGACAAGGAAAAGAATATTCCAGTAGCAGGTATTATAATCGAACCGATCCAATCCGAGGGTGGCGATCATCACGCGTCGCCAGAATTTTTTCAAGAACTCCGAAAGGTTTCAACCAAGGTAGGTTAGCACGTAAGATTTAAAATTAACTCATGACTTTTAATAATACTCTCCTCTCCAGCACGGTGCCGCTTTGCTGATAGACGAAGTTCAGACAGGAGGCGGTCCCACTGGGAAAATGTGGTGCCACGAGCATTTCAATTTAGAATCTCCACCAGACATAGTGACGTTCAGTAAGAAGATGCAACTAGGTGGCTACTACCACACGCCTGACTTAAAGTAAATGCTCTAATTAATCTTCCATGCCGTGTAAGAACTCATGGGAAATGTTTCTCATCTCTTCCTTTCTTCAGACCAAAACAATCCTATCGCGTATACAACACCTGGATGGGAGATCCCAGCAAGTTGATACTCTTGGAGGCGATAGTGAATACCATTGAGAAAGATAATCTTCTGAATCAAGTGGTACGCGTTGGCGATTACACTTTGGGAAAATTAAAAGATCTTGAGAAGGAGGTCTCGGGCAAGATTAACTCGGTTCGCGGTCGTGGCACCTTTATTGCCTTTGATTGCGCTACACCTACGAGTCGGGACGAAGTTATCAGCAAGCTTCACGCCAGAGGTACACATTCCATTAAGATTTTATGGTTCCTCGGTAAATTATAACGCCCTCGTTGCTCGTAGGTATTCAGGCCGGCGGGTGCGGACTCCAAGCCGTAAGACTGAGGCCGGCCCTTACGTTCAACGAGTATCACGCTGATATATTTTTGGACGCGCTACGCTCAATTCTAAAAGAATAAACGCGAGGCTGAACGGAATTATTCACGCCGAGCGAGTTCATTGTCTTCCAATTTGAAAGAGTGCACTGATAATGTTGTCTTCCAATGTCAAAGAGTACACTGATAATGTCTTCCAAAAATGAATGTCTATAAGATTCTATGGATTAGTATTTTTTTTACATGTGGCACAGCAAGGACTGCCGTTAATCCGCGCAGCTGAAAATATCTTTGGAAGATATTCTGCTGCATTAATTTATTTTTATAAACCTTTATTTCTGTCATACACTTGCTTCTTACAGAGTCGCCGCGCAACATTGTATAAAATGTTTACGACTATTATTATGTAATATTACGATTCTTCTTATTCACAGTTTTCAATCCAGTTCACCGTGACGGTATTTTGTATTGTAAAATATTCGCCATTTTTTCTTATTGGTTAAGTATTACGAAGTTTTGAGAATCAATAAACGATTCTTTATTTAAATGTCCAGTCTGCCCTGTGCAATGTTTATTATCCAAGTTTCAGTAAGGAATACTGTCGAATTAAGATCAAATAATTTTACTGTCTTGTTTACGTCTTTCGCAAAGGCAAAAACGTAGGTCTGCTTCCGGTTATGAAATTTCTACTTTCTCCTTTACGATGAGCTTTCACGTTTTTCTCAATGAAACTGGATGTACGATTATGATACAATTTGTACACTAAATACCATGGAGATTCTTCGTGTATACCGGATGCTCGAGTTTGATCTGTACCACAATTATTTTTTTATTTTCCTGAGAATGTCGGCAAAGTGTGGTTGATGACTCCTTCGGGTTATATAACGTACCGTTGGGATCTGACAAAAAGAAAAAATTGAATTAGATAAAGTCAAATTGGTAAGACTCATAATTGAACCGTTATTCGGATAACAATTTTTACCGATACTTTCGGGTCGATCGAACCATGTCTGTGCGATAAATTCCACAGATTCACTGCAATAGTCGCCAAGGCCGAGTCTTGTAGATCTGCACGTGTTATTATGCGATCGAACAGCTCAAAGGCCAAGGCCGACTGCTTATCTAATTGATCAGTACTGCCGAGGTACTTCAAGTGATTCAATATTTCCTCAAGAACCTTCGAACATATTTTATTGACTTCTCCAATAAATTTCTTATCGGAGCCATACAGCTTATCGTTTGAGTCGACCTAAAAATTTGTACGGCATTGGAAATCTAATTGCATAAGCATATTATTGATTTAACCCTTTGAAGCATACACTTTTGATAAATTTTGCTACTCTGAGCTTTTCTCGGGTCGCTGATTACGTAACTCAATATTTAGAAATTCAAAATTACGGACTTGAGTGATAAAAAGGCTAGATTGCATGAAAGTTCATGTTCATTGGTTATTGAGGTCGCTGATCACGAATGGCATGTAAATTACTGTTTCTTTACAGAGTTACAAGGTGATACTTCTGACTGCTAACATTCTTCAAAGGGTCACTGAAATACTTCAGTTGATTGGTGTATCTCTACTGTACCTTATCAACGTGATAAGGATAGGTCTCTTGAGTGACAGTCGACAGCAGATCCAGTACTCTTAAATAGAGATAGAACTTTGTCGTAGCATTCTGTTCGAAGCACCTTTGAACAGCATTTAAGAGTCCTCGCATTAAATACAACACTCCATGTTCAGGGCTGTCCTATTAAATCATTATTCTGTCGTTAATACTCATAAGGAAAATATTTCTTCGATACAGCTTTTGTAATCTCTTTACTTACTGGAACAACCAGCAGCGTAGAAAGAAAGTTAGAAAGATAGGAAAGCAAGTATGGCTCTGAGCTCTTTTGTCTTCCATCGATGTCTATTGTCTTTGGCATTTCTGGAACCAAGCTGAGAGCTGCCTTGAAGCAGGCATCGGCTTGGAAATAAATATTAAAAAGAATTATCTGGCAGGGACTATAATTTGTTCGTAAAAAAATTCAAGAATTACCTTGGCCAAGGCACTGATTTAAAAGGGCCACTTGTCCCGATAGAAGATACAACTGAAGTCGAGTGTGCACTAACGTTAAAGATGGAATTGTGATGAAACAAAAAGCTGCGCAAGCACGAACAAATGCAGAGGTTCTTCTGGTATGATGGCCACGGACAATTTTCCTCGTATCGACTGACAATCTATTTACGCACTGGAAGTAGTACCGATTGTGTTTTAACTTCTACTTGAACTAATTCTATGGAAATAATATGCAGAACGCAGAAAATATATGATTTCAGGAACAGTCTCCTACCTGTACCAGCTGTATGTGCACAGAGTCAAGATTGGGAAAAGCAGCCCTGGCCTCTGCATAAAAGCTCAACTGCTTTTCAAAGTCTCGACCGTAATCGACTCTTTGTACCAGGCCACATATCAAATTGCCAATCTGTCGCTTCTCATCGTCCACCGTGAGCGCACTGCATTGCAAACAAATGGATAACTGCATTTTCTTCCTGTGCAGGAGGTAGGTATCTTGAGTTTAATTCTTGCAGTGCATACCTGACCGAGTCGTGCATTATTCTCGAGATAAACATAAGGGCGCTTATTATTATTGGATCGGTTATCGGTCCACTTTGTGTACTGAAACCTTCTATCACGGTTTTGCATACTTCGACCTTGATGCTTTCCTTATGAAAAAGATCAATCAGAGGTAGAAAATTCTCCTGCAATGAATGGAAGGTAATTTCAAGAGATTTCAGTATTCAGTACAATTTCTATAGGTTTCTTGAATGTGATAGATTCCTACCATAGTGAGCAATGACTCAAAATCTTGAGTGTGAGCAACAATTTTCTCTACGATGGTTTGCATCTGAGAATAATAATTTTCGAAAGCTCTGTTCGGACTTAGATGACTGATCACTTCGCCCAGGAATAGGTTCAATTCGTGGATCTGCAGAAGGTAAAGGTAGAATGTATATCAGCGGGGAATTGTAATTGGAAATACGTACAGAAAAATGAATGACTGTGAATTGTATCCAAATTTCAGAGCAATGCATAAACTTTGCAGGATCCTTAAGACCTAGCAAATATTGCCAGACTGTATTTAAGACAGGACGACAATCGTCCTTGGGTGGTGCTTCCTCTACGAGGCATTCACCCAGACTGCGGTACAAAAGATATTGTGGGAATCCTGTTAATAAAAATATTTATTTTCTCTTAACTTCTGCTAAGTATACCACCGTAGTAGTCAAAAATATTTTAAGCCATTAGTTACCATCGTCTTCACAGCCAGCAATTAAATTAACAAATTCCATTGCCCGAGCTGCTATGTACGCTGGTTTGAAAGTTGCAAGGATACTGTTCAACAGTAATCCACTGAAGTGGAAAAATATATAAAAATTATTACACCGAGTATTTATGAAATTTTTTACAACAGTTATTACCTATTAGCTTGCTGCTTGCTTCGAGAAAGTATTTCATCAAGAAGGTTCTCCGATGCTGTAGCTGCCATAACTTGCATGATCCAATCCAGCGCAGGAGTGTAAAGACTAAGATAAGTATGCAGGGATACACTCTGCCCATTTAAATCATATGATAAGGACTGACTAAACAGTTGACCGTAAACAGCTAGAAAGTCATAGAAGTTTTCCTTGGCGAATTCAAAGTCTGAAGATTGATTGAGTGCCAATCCAACACGGCACAAGTAGCATCTTGCATAAACCGCTATCAATGGATTTCCAATCCCACGTATCATGCGGGTTATTCGTAAAAGGGCAGTACTAAATTCACTTGTTGTCAAAAATCTGTACGACTTGATAATCGCCATTTCCACGTAAAGCCGCGGTACCAACTCGCGTATCGAGGCTATTTTGTAAAACCAATTACGGCAAATTTCTTTAGCAACTTCCGTAACGATATCCGGCGTGAAATTGTCTGGTAAACTTGTTGGTACTTTGCTGCCTGGTCTAGAAAAATAAAAAATATTCGTGTCGATGATCTATGACGAAAGTAGTAATGACTATTGAAAATATAAAAGAGACATCACTTGTAATATTCAGCTTTCCTTTTCAAACGCTCGTAAACGAGTTTACCAAAGGTATCCAAGATGTCTGTGATGAGTACGAACTTGCTGGGGTAAAAGGTAATGACTGATGTATCCACTAACAGCTTGGCACACTAAGGAAACCGATGATTTCCATGTCAGTTATATTTTTATATATATATCTTATGAGAAAAAAGTGATCTATCGATAAACCTGTATTGCTATTTTCAAAGCTTTCACTCGTTGATCGGAATGCCAAGCTTGCACGAGTTCATTATTTAACTGCTCTATGCGGACTGTGTATTCCTGCTGCGATAGATCCATCATTTGCCTCACAGAGCCTTCTTCGAAATCATCGAGCTGCTCCAATCTTGTTCTAACTTTATCGACTAAAGTACCACTGGGTTGGACTTTTACAATCACTAATTTCAGAATGAAGTCTTACGTTATTCATCTCTAAAGATATTTTTTTTGGTGATATCAGTGAATTGTTACTGTACCTTTTTCTCCGCCTGGTAAGAAGCTTGTTACTATAGATAGTTTCTCCGATGTTGTATATTTATTCAATATTGCTGTACGTTTTGCTAGCCAAGGCTGTACCAATTCGTCGGTGGTATCCTTTGACTTTTTTCCAACAGCTGCAGCATTAGAAGAGTAATCCCACTGTAAGAAATACAAGGAGTCCATGATTACATCGTTCTCTTGTATCGGCCTCTTTATACATCTGAAAGAAATTACTTCATCCGCAGCCATCTTGGATAAAGGATCCAAGTCCTCACGAGCGAATTGTGTAAGAGGATCAGAACCATCCAAGGAAGAGTGGTTTAATAAAGGATCGGTCAAAGGGTTGGGTACTTGAAATGGAGTATGCGTTGGAGTAGGTGTCCCTGTTGATGAGCCGGTACTGGTACTACGCAAAGCACCTCTTTTGATTCCACTGCGTCCATCCACCATCTAAAAACATAAACAATATATCAGAAATCTTTAGTTAATGCATTATCCCAATACCGGTGTAAAGAGAATCTTACAGTAACAATAACTGGCTTTAAGGGATGATCCGTCACTTCTTCCATAAATGGAACCTGTACTGATCCATAATCTACCGAGCGCGCAACCCTGCAACAAATAAAATTTAATAAATAAAAGATATATAATTCCAAAATAAAATATATACAAAATCAATTCTATTTACCATTCTACATCGGTCATCGTGCAGTCTTATAGTGAATTATCACAGAAGAAATGTACAGAAAGATACTTGATACCTTCGCAAACTAAACGATCAACGAGACATTTATTTAATTCAAATAAATATACATTTTATAAACTTTAAAGCAAGTGTCAAATGTGAACTACACAGCTAGGAGTAAAAAAAGAACTATAGATAAGATTATCAAAAAGATCTGAGAAGATCGTAACGATCCTCTTCTTTACCGATAAAACCCCACAAATGGCGCCTACTAACGTCACAAGACGTCGCAGCAGCAGTGGCCGCGTTAGCGCCGGAAGTTCATAAGTTCAAGAGAGATGAAAGGTACATCTTTTTCTAACAAATAACTGCATTTTCATACCCAATATCAAGTATCAGATATGCGTGACGAGACTCTTGCAGCTGGCAAATATATCAAATAATTTTAATTATTCTCCTTCGCACGCGTATCGGTGGAAAGGCTGTCGCTGTTTTATAACGATCCGTGTCGAGTGGTGGTTTTGCTTGGTTTGTGTCAGCCACACGTTGACCTTTTTTTACGTTGGCCAATCTGTCAAGTTTTATCGTGGCAAGTTCACGTTACGAAAAATTCCGGGAGGTCTTTCGTACGTTTCGATCCTCTGGGAGGCTCACGCGAGCAAAGTCTGGCCCCTAAACTCCGTCCTTTGAGGATCGTTTTTCGTGGCCGAAATTCCCATTGACCGCAGCATGTCAACGATAGACGAGGCCTTCGAGACCTGGGAGGAGATGATTGAGTCTGGGGTAAGGACTGGGCGTGCGAATTCCTCCAGGAGTTATAACCCAATTGGTGTCAGATGCATAATGGAAGAAGTTTCTTTAACCAATATTTCAACTTGAAAACATTTAAGTGTATCTGATCAAAGGAACAGTCTAAATTTTCTCCTCGTGGCTACAAAATCTCATGGTATATTTTAACAAATTTTTGTAGATACGAAATTATGTATCAAGAAAAAAAAAAAGGAAGGATATTTATATAATTTATTAAATTCTTTAAACGGAATGTATTGTGAGATTGAAAACAATGTTGGATTCTATATCTAATTTGAAAAATACTTTTCTTAATATGTGGAAAGATGGTCTTATAATTGATGCTTGTATTTTTATTTTGTTCTAGGCACTGGATAAAGCATTGAGTGCGCTTCAGACAAATACCCTGGAAGGACTGGACGAAATCGAGAGCCCTAGGTATAGTGTATACATCAGTGAATCTCAGAATGCTGATGCTTATATTTATTAAATAATTATATCACTCTTATCTCTTTCTGTATGTTTCTCGTTAGCAGCATTCAATCTAATGATCATTGAACAGAAAAGTTTCTTGGTCGTCCAAAAATCCAATGCTTTAATACATTCCAGCCTTACAACAAACCACAATTCTAGTCCCAGAATGGTAGTTCTGGGAGATGACGCAGTGAGATCGCAATATGTACCTCCAAAGCCAACAGTGAAAATACTGAAGAGGCCAACGAGAGACTCGCAAGGAAGTGGGGATGGACCTCTGACGAATGGAGACAATAAACCAAAGCAGCCTATAAAGTCTTTAAAGCAGGTATAAAATTTCTTCGGTCGTAACATCCTTTAACCAACAGTCCGACACCTTCCTTATCGAATTGTAATTTCAGAGAGAGCAAGAGTACGCCGAGGCTCGTAAACGAATTCTTGGGGAGGAAAGAAATCCAGAGGAGAAACTACTGCCAGAAGTGAATAAGATCCAACCAAAGCCTTCCAATTCGGGAAGTAGCAATGTTCCAAGCAACGTCGTCCGCATGCCTACCGGACCTGACGGAAGCAAAGGGTTCAACGTCCGTAGGTAGCGCGTCAGTCAGGGATCATCCCTTATTACCCATCTACTCTCTCTCCTCTCTCCTTGCCTGTACGGAGACGGAGAGAAGCGGCTATGAGGCCGACAGCAGCGAGCAGCTTCCAGCTCCACGTCAACCTGGAGCACTCTGCTCCCCGAGTAGGAGCCTCCGTAGCGCTGCTCCTGCAGGCCATAGGTGTAGCGTCGGATTGGACTCACGAAAGACAAAAGTCGAGAGATAACCAACGCCACGCGAAACCACCGCAAGCATGACACTCTTTATTATTGCCAGAATCATTCAAAGTTTCGTTATGTTCTGTTACACCGAACGAGAGAGACCTTCGATTTGAGGTACGACGATACCGAAGTAAAATTCAAGCACGGCGACGCGCAGCCATTTGTCACACTTGGATTGTATTTCGTTGATAAAGTACGGACGTTTTCTTCAATTTTTATATTTTTTATCGATGAATCTTCTCCGTATAGATCAATAATAAAGAAATCTTCCTGTTGCGTTATAACCATATAATTTGACTGCTTTATCTTATCCTCGTCTCCTGATCTATGGATATAGTATTACCACTCCCGCCGTTAGGCTTTCTGCAATTGTTCTCGTTGATGACAAACTCACTCTGTTACTCAGCCTTGGAGCTCTGAATATTTCACTAGGTCTTGGTTGTAACATAGATTTATTAATAGACGCCTGTACACGTTGACGTTAAATGTGTCACACTTCTATAAATTTCAAGAAAATCTGCTCTCTTTAAAAATACCTCGCTCTTCCGTATCAATATCCGTACAGTAAACTCAGAAGGGCAACAACGCGATGCATGCAAACTTTATCGTTATCTAAACAAGAGCTTGATACTGTTAAAGAGTTACCGTTACACTTTGTACGGAGTCAATTTAAAAATAAATAATAATGCCAAACAGAAATTGTCTTTTGAATAAGCACGTCAATCGTACGGCCAGTGATGACTTCCTGTCGTCGTCAATAGTCACTATGGATTGTTACAAATTAAATGCAGAAAATTAAACATCTGCTGCGCTATTTTTATAAATGAATATACTTACGATCGGAAACGATAACCAGTCTAAATTCAGATTTTTGCAAACGCAGATTTACGATATTCGCAATTGGAACCGTTTTGCAATTTTCCAATTCTTACGCGGAAGCAGAATTTTGTTGATGCTTTTAGGAACACGAATTGACCGGCGGCAAAGTGACTCCAACTGTTCGGCCGCTCGTTAAAAGAGAGATCCGTTTGCCGTGTGTTCAGCGTTCCGTTCC
Organism: Trachelus iudaicus; assembly: GCA_030142595.1. NCBI lineage: Eukaryota > Metazoa > Arthropoda > Insecta > Hymenoptera > Cephidae > Trachelus > Trachelus iudaicus. The sequence goes on from JARQTH010000088.1 coordinate 131,520, forward strand.
GATTGCGAGAAAACGCCATTATTTTAGCGGTTTCCTGTAGTATCGAGGATAATGATTCGCTCGAAATAAGTAAGGAAAGCATCAGAAGACATTGGAAGAGCTAGGAAAAAGAAACGTTCGTGTCTGTGATGTGCCATTCGGCGTTCTCAACGCTGATGGATGTTCTGTGTTCATAAGATTTTCTGATATCCCCTGCGACGCTACCAGAGGATTTGTATTTTTATCAATAAATCTCTGAAGGTGGGTTCCGAGGATATTTGCTTTCTCTGCATCGAATTGAAAAACTACTCTTTCTTTTTCTATCAGTAATTCGACGATAGCAAGCGCATATAGGGTGAATTTTCGAAAGGCAGGTGCTCGCACAAACTGGCGTCCCCTTGCTCCTTCGGCCAATTAGATGGCGGCATTTTCCCGCCATATATTGACAAAATTATTAGGGTACGAAATTACTTGAATGGAACTTTTTTTTTGCTTTGTTCTGTTAACTCTTGTTTGATCTTTTTAATTTGATGGATAACATATTCTTTAATGAGTACGCATTCGGTATATTGCTTGGTACTCCAATATGAGCGAAAGACATATGTCTGGCATATAATCGAAAAATATTTAAAGCCATTAATTTTGACATAAAGATAACTGACAGGAATGTGCAAGAAGAATACGAAACATATGTCTGTATGCTAATTTGTACAAATTTATTTTAAGATTCATGACAATAATGTCATTGTAATATTACATTGAATTTATTTCAGACGTTTAAAACCACAATTTAAGAAAATGAGTTCTGCTGTTCATAATGGGAGTGGCGATGGCGGTTCTAAAAAGAAAACCATCGAAGGCATTTATCAAAAGAAATCTCAACTGGAGCATATTTTGCTTCGGCCCGATACGTATATTGGTTCTGTTGAACCGGTCACTGAGTTAATGTGGATATACGACAAAGAAAAGGAAATGATGATTCAACGAGAGATCACCTATGTTCCTGGACTTTATAAAATATTCGATGAGATACTTGTCAATGCGGCCGATAATAAACAGCGCGATCCACATATGGATATGATAAAAATAGATATAGATTCGTACGTTTATTTAATAACGGAACCATTAGAATGTGTGAACTATCTTTAACGAATGTATTTACAGAGAGAACAATACCATATCTGTATGGAATAATGGCAAAGGTATTCCTGTTGTCGTACACAAGGAAGAAAATATGTACGTACCAACAATGATATTCGGACATCTCTTAACCTCATCAAATTACGACGACGAGGAGGAGAAAGTAACCGGTGGCAGAAATGGCTACGGAGCAAAGTTGTGCAATATTTTCAGCCACCGTTTTACAGTAGAAACGGCCTCTAAGGAGTATAAGAAAAGTTTAAAACAAGTAAGAGTACAATGCCAAACGAGTTATTGCTCGATGAATGTAGGTACGATAATTCTTCTGTTCCTCGCAGACCTGGGGCAACAATATGGGAAAAGCAAGCGAGCCAAGAATTAAAGAATTCTTCGGCGAGGATTTTACCAAAGTGACTTTCTCGCCAGACCTATCAAAATTCAAAATGCAATCTCTCGATGCCGACATAGTGGCATTGATGTCCAGGCGAGCGTACGACGTGGCCGCTTCCACCAGGGGTGTAAAGGTTTTCCTAAATGGCACAAGAGTTCCTATCAAGAATTTCAAGGATTACGTCGATCTTTACATCAAGGGCAAGGAGGACGACATTGGAAATCCCCTGAAAGTCGTCTACGAATCTGGCGGTCCACGATGGGAAGTGGCTGTAACATTGTCCGACAAAGGTTTCCAGCATATGTCCTTTGTCAACAGTATCGCTACAACGAAGGTGCCAAAGATTACGAGTATTAAAGGCGCGTCTCCATATTACGAGAAGAAAATCAATGCCAAATGCTTTACAGGGTGGCAGACACGTGGATCACGTTACAGACATAATAGTAAAGCAGCTGACGGAAACTATAAAGAAGAAGAACAAGGGTGGAGTCGCCATAAAGCCATTCCAAATAAAAAATCATTTATGGATCTTTGTCAGTTGTCTCATTAACAATCCAACGTTTGACTCTCAAACCAAAGAGCACATGACTCTACAGGCAAAGAATTTCGGTTCCAAATGCGTGCTTCCCGAGAAATTCATCACTAACGTGCGTAATTCTTACCCGATTCTCATGAATATTACATGAAAATAATTCGCACGATTTTTTAGATAACAAAAATTGGTATCGTCGAAGCTGTACTTTCGTGGGCCAAGTTTAAGGCAGACAGTCAACTCCAAAAATTAGGACCCAAGTCCAAGCAAAGAAAGCTTCAAGGTATAAAACGCGATTAAGATACTTTCCACGGTCCATAACAATGATTTGATGACACAAAAACTTTCTCTCTCTAAGGTATACCGAAACTTGAGGATGCCAATGATGCCGGTACGGCTAAATCCTTGGATTGTACGTTAATCCTCACCGAGGGAGATTCGGCCAAGACAATGGCCGTGTCTGGCCTCTCGGCCATAGGCCGTGATAAATACGGAATCTTTCCACTTAGAGGTAAAATTTTAAACGTGCGCGAAGCAACTCACAAACAGATTTTAGAAAACGCTGAGATCAACAATCTCATAAAAATCCTTGGGCTTCAATACAAGAAGAAGTACGAGACCAGAGAGGATCTGAAAACACTTCGTTACGGAAAAATGATGATAATGACAGATCAGGATCAGGTTAATATTATTCACGCCATCGATAACGTCCGGTGAGGAATCAATAAAAAAAAATAATATACAACGTTTGATCGTACATAGGATGGCTCCCACATCAAAGGTCTTCTGATCAATTTCATTCATCACAACTGGCCGTCGCTATTGAAACTCGATTTCATCGAAGAGTTCATCACTCCCATTGTGAAAGCGACCAAAGGAAGTCAGCAGCTGTCGTTCTTCTCTCTGCCGGAATTCGAGGCGTGGAAAAAGGAGACGCAAAACTATCACACGTACAAGATCAAATACTACAAAGGTTTTTATAAAAAGTTCCACCCAAACAAAGGTGTCTTATCTCGTTTAAGTTTAACAACGTTGTCAATATCTTTGTGACAAACCAGGTTTGGGTACGTCCACTGCCAAAGAGGCAAAGGAGTACTTTGAGAATATGGCCAGACACAGGATCCGGTTTACGTACAAAGGCGATCAGGACGATCAGAACATCATAATGGCTTTCAGTAAGAAGTGCGTCGATCAGCGCAAAGACTGGCTGACGAATCACATGGAGGAGACAAAGAGGCGAAAGGAGATTGGTCTCGGGGAGAAGTACCTATACGAAAAGAATACCCGGGCAGTTTCATTCTCGGACTTCATAAACGTAGAATTAGTTCTCTTCAGTAACTACGACAACGTGCGCTCCATTCCAAATATGATAGACGGCTTTAAGCCGGGTCAAAGGAAAGTCCTGTACACCTGTCTGAAACGTAACGACAAGCGCGAAGTGAAGGTAGCACAGCTGGCAGGATCGGTTGCCGAACACTCGGCGTACCATCACGGTGAAACGTCACTGATGGCCACGATAATTAATCTGGCTCAGAATTTCGTTGGCAGCAACAATATCAACGTGCTTCAGCCCATTGGGCAGTTTGGTACCAGGTTGACGGGTGGCAAGGATTCTGCCAGTCCTCGATACATTTTCACAATGCTCAGGTCTGTATTTGTAAACTGTTATGGATCTTTATTCCAAGGGGGATCATTAATTAATTAATTTCAATTGCAGTCCCCTGGCGCGTCTCATCTTTCACAAGCACGATGACGCTCTCTTGAAACACGAGTACGACGATAATCAGAAGATAGAACCTGTTCATTATCTGCCAATCATTCCAATGGTACTTGTCAACGGAGCCGACGGAATCGGTACTGGATGGATGACCAAGATTCCGAATTACAATCCTAGAGAAATTGTCGATAATTTATTAAGAATGATGGACGGCGGTGATCCTAAGCCAATGGTAAAAGCTCGGTGGACATTGATTACGTTTCTTTATAGTAGAGAAGGGTGACGCGTATTGGAATTTCTTTGCAGATTCCGCACTACAAAAATTTCAAAGGTTACATAGAGAGCTGCGGAGATTACAGATACGTTATCAGTGGAGAGGTGTCAGTTATAGGACCTGACAAAATTGAGATCACTGAACTTCCCATTGGCACTTGGACTCAGACTTACAAGGAATCCGTTCTGGAACCCATGCTACACGGTTCCGAGAAAATTCCTGCGATAATTACGTAATTAATTAGTCATTGAATGGTCTTTATAGAATTGATTCGAAGAATTACGTGTTAACTGCTATATTTTTTGTTTCAATTGTTCAGCGATTATAAGGAGTACAACACGGACACTGCGGTTCACTTCATAGTGATGATGAATCAAGATAAATTACTTGATCTCGAGCGAGACGGTCTTCACAAGGCTTTCAAATTGCAGACGACCACCAGTATAACGTCTATGGTAAGTTTGGACTAGTTTCTGTATCAAGGGAAAGTAAAAGAAAATATGTTTATAAGATTGATTGATTTAAAGTGCGCCTTCGATGAGAATCTTTGCCTGAAGAAGTACGACAACGTTTTACAAATATTGAAAAGCTTTTACAAAATACGACTCGAGGGCTACCACAAGCGGAAGGATTACCTAGAGGGGATACTGCAGGCGGAAGCGTCGAAACTGTCTAATCAAGCTAGATTTATCTTGGAGAAGTGCGACGGCGACCTGGTGATAGAGAACAAGAAGAAGCTGGACATGATAGCCGAACTCGTAAGACGAAATTACGACTCCGATCCCGTGATGGTTTGGAAGCTGAGTCAGAATCGCGAAGAAGTATTGGTAAGTTTTCTGAAATCTTGCGTCGAGCTATCGAGCATATACGTTAACAGGCAATTGATACTATTTTACGATGCAAGGAGTGGCAAGTAAGTAAAGTGGAGTGTAGGAGCTTTGCGCGACAAACTCATTCTTGGTATAATCATAACTCAAATGGTATGCATGATTAATAAAGATCTATGGGTTTTTCCTTGACAGGAAGAGGTGGCTGAAAATGCTGATGGGGAAATAGACACACCGACTATAGAAAAGGAAAACTATGATTATCTACTTGGGATGACTATGTGGAGTCTGACTAAGGAACGAAAGGATGAGCTGCTACGTCAGCGAGACGAAAAGATTTCTGAACTGAAGAGGCTGCAGATTCGTACGCCTGTATCCCTCTGGAAGGAGGACTTGAATAATTTCCTGGAGGAATTGAACAAGGTACGGTCTGCCAGAATCAATTGTTGGTACGTGGTAAAACTTTGCTATTGATAATTCTTTTAGATCGAAGAGAAGGAGAGAAAGGAGGAAGAGAAGTTCAAGAAGAACTCTAAGAAACCACCAACGAAGTTTTACAAGAACGATTCAACCAGGAGAATCAAACCGACCATTGATTCTGATTTGAAAAAGAAAATAGAGAAAGCAGACATCGTGGTCAAGGACAAGAAGGATGGAGTGAAGAAAGCTCCCAGAGTAAGTTTATTCAATTGTCAAAATGACTTTGGTGGAGTCTGTAGGATTTATAGGTGTTTGATAAAATTCAATATGAATCTTAGACGAAGAAGGAGGTCGTGGAGGAGAAAGATGAATTCGATGTTCTTGTCGAGGGTAACGCGAAACCGCTCGACGACAGACTTGGAAATTCCCCGGAGAAGATCGAGAAGAAGATCGCTAGCAAAAAGAGTAAATGAAAATATTTCAAAGAATACTTTCGCCCAAGTTCTTGTACTTGGTCTGTCATATATATCTGTTCCTCTCTTAGATTTGAAGCAAGCTACACTGCCGTTCAAGCCTGTTAAAAAAGGTGATAAGAAAAAGGACAAAGATAAGGATGACAGCGACGAAATGGATGATATTAATTTCGATAGTATTTCACCGCCACCGACACGTCCTGCGCGCAGAAAAGCTGCTGGTACGATTTCCTTTACTTTTTAAAAAGGTTTATACCGACTCCACGTCGTTCGTAAAGGTATTGTCGTTTATTCGTGATTATTTTGACAGCTGCCAAAATAAATTACACCTTGAGCAGCGAAGAAGATGATACTGACCAGCACATTGAATTTTCTTCCGATTCCGAACAAGAGCGACGGTAATGGAGATTTTTATTTTTGCGTTAGAAATATTAATACATCAAAATTTACGTATTGCTTTGATATTCGTTTGTAGATCGAAGAAGAAGACGGCAACGCACGTCGCCGCAATAAATAGCGATTCCGATGACGGTTTTAAGATTGACAAAAAGGCACCACCGCCGAAACGTAAGACGATTATTTTATTCAAATGTCATGACCATCTGTACTTCATTTATTATAGATATATTTATACGATTATCCCGATAACAGCGAGTTCCGAAGAACTCTTCGATTCTCTTATCAACAATTCCAAGCCCAGTCCCAGTAAAGAAATAACTACAATAACTTCGGACGAGGAATCATCAGTGAAATCGACACCACCGAAGAAATGTAAAGTCATCGTTCAATCTTCCTTCAACAAAGCCCAAAGGAAAGGCAAAGCAGAATGATTGTGATAAATTTCTTAAATTTCATGTCACAGTACCCGCCCCAAAGAAGAAAGCAGAGAACGGCGGTAGCAAAGGCGTGAAGAGGAGACTGAAAAAGAAGTCACAGTCATCCGATTCCGATTCCGAGAGTATGTTCACGCCGAAAGCCGCCTCGGTAAGTAAACTCATAAAAGTTTTACCAAAAATTTACTACAACGAACTTGTGACTTCATTCGTGGAAAACTTATTAGTCGTCGCAGCAGGCGAAAAAGAGAAAGAAGAAAGAATCGGAGACAGAAGAGGAGATAATCGAGGAGTCGCCGCCAATAAGGAAGACGGCGAGTCGCGCCCGGAAACCAGTATCCTATGCATTTAATTCTGATGACGAATCTGACTGAGACATCGGTCAGTCGTTAATTAAGATTTTAATGAGGTGAATTGTAAGAAGGTCTTATGTAAAAATTATAAGAAAATTCGGAAACTTTCAGAGATCGTAACGTTTATTATTCCAACAAATATTTTTCTATTTACAAACACACAGAATATTTTTTCGATTTATCTATTAAACATACTAGTCGCGCCGTACGCTTCAGCACTGGCAGGCACGAGGTGCTTGCTTTTGTCATGGCGAATCTTATCGCGCTTGCACTGTGCTGGAACTTAAAATTGCGAAAGAAATAGACTAGGCTGTATCCGATGAGCTGCCTTGTTCTAACAGGTGTTGCTTGGGGAACCAGCAGTGACCAGCGGAGAACCTCTGCCCGCCAGCTGCACGTTCGTATTCACGTTTAGCTCGGCTACGACGGGATTCGTATTGTCGACGGAGACGACCACAAAATCCTACTTTCAGACTCGCCGGTATGATTCAGCGCCATAATCTTTGTATCGCATAAATTCTTACCGTTGTGCGTGTCCCTGCTCCCTACAAAAAAACCCAACAAAAATTCTATCTCGTAGACAATCCACGTGTACAGTTTTTACGAAATTTAAGAAAATTTATTTCCGACACGCGTCTTGCATTTCGTATCGATTTGACATTAACTGTGCAGCAATTGAGTTGAACTAACCTAACGTGACCCAGCATCACAAACTTTTGACAGCTGGATGACGTTTAATGTATCGCACGAGCTACAGGATTAGTCGTGTGTAAATTTTTAAGAAGTCGTGAAAAATCTAGTTTATTACTCATGAAAATAAATGAGAAGAATATGGTAGCCTTCGCGACATCCGCAACCCCGGTGGATCGCGAGGGCTGGCTCAATAAACGCGGTGAGGTCAATCGTGGATATCAAAGAAGATGGTTTGTCCTGAAAGGGAACATTCTCTTTTATTTTGATCGTCGTGGCGATAAGGAACCAGTAGGAATGATCGTACTCGAAGGATGCACCATCGAGCTTGCTGAAGACGAGGAACAGTTTGGTTTTAAAATAGTTTTTCACGGGCCCAACAACAGAAGCTATGCATTGGGTGCAGACTCTCAGGTAGTTGACATTGATCTAGTCCTTGAAATGTGCATGTTTTCATTAGGTGCTAATGATATATGTATTTTCAGGAATCTATGGAACAGTGGATGAAAGCATTAGCTTGTGCAAGTTATGATTATATGAAGCTGATGGTTGCCGAGCTGCAACGACAATTGGATGCTGCTGAGGAGGAGACTGTCGCTGTTACACCACCTCCTGAATCTCCAAAAGTACCACCGAGGCATAGGCATAATCCTTTTAACCGGCCTGAATCTCATCAGCGTTCGCAAAGTGTTAGATCAGCACCTGGAAGGACTGAAAATATACCCCGAACGAGAGTAACATTTCGAGAGCTGCACACTGCATATGGGAGAAGAGTGTTAGCTGATCTCAACGAATGGAGACACGCCAAAAGAAATGCAGAAGCTCCATTGATCACGCTTTAAATATTATAAATAGTTGGTAAGTTGTACATACAAATTCTACGTAAGAACTGAAATTGTCTTAATGCCCAAAGATACTTCCAGTATGATAATAGTACTTATTAGAAATCATTTAATCTTAGTGCAATCAATGTCTCTTTAACGGACAATTATTCTCAAATTATCTCCCACTAATATCAAAATATCTATATAAAAATTTGGACCCACCTTTAATCTAAGAAACTCATTGTCAAGAACGAAGGATGTGCTTGGCAGAACAATAAAAGAAACATGGTATTTTATAAATTACCTTTTTTTTTTTATTAATAGACTTAATTGATTCTCCAGACGTGCTCTAGACTAAGGAATAAATAAACAGCCAGCTGTATTACGTTCGCAGTGCTAAAATTTGGCAATAAGAAAATATACGACGCGTTCCTGTTATCTTAATGCCGGCGGTACAATTGCTTCGCGAACTAGTGCACTGTCGCAGTAAATATAATACCGTCAAAAAATACTGGGTATGAAACATAATCCTCTAATTACCACAAATTAGTAAAATTTGTGCAATTAAAGTTTCAACAGTGACAATCAGTCTGATCGATAAGAAGGCTCAGTACTTTGTATTTGAATTATTGGAATTTCACTGAGAGGCGTAACAAGAATTCCAAGTTTTGTTCCTAGCATCAAAACCATAAGTAAATCCACATTAATACAATTTTCAAAAAGAACTTTCTTCGAAGGACCCATAAAAAGTAGCCCCCCCCCCCCCCTTGCTACTTCTAAGTATCAATCATTCATTCGAATTTGACGACATCCTCCTGGCTTACAATGGACGAAGCTTTTGCGAACTGCCAAGAGTCTGGCTATAAAAAAATGTTATTTAAACTTAAAAACACTCTTCTTCCGAGCATCACCAGGAAGATGCCGAGCGCCAAAGAGAAGACGAGCCTTATCCTCTTCCTGAGGTGTAGACTCCTCCTGAGGTCCTCTAGGTTTTATCTGCAATTTTTGCTTAATAGCCTGACTCAGTATAACGCGTCTAGAATCACTTTTCATCGCCAAAAGTAAATCAAGCCACGTCCACGTTACGTTGTGATACTCCAGGGTGGGAATGACTAGTGCAAAATCCCTTACGTCTTCTAAATTTTTTTCCTTGTTACCCTGAAGCGAAGAAGAATATTAATGGCATCGTCGATCAATCCTAGTCGTCCGACTGACCTACCTTGTACGAAACACGAACAGGTACTTCGGGTATTTTTATATAAATGAACAACTTATTTTTGTCAGCCCTTTCCTTCATCTTCTCCACGTCGTCCCTCCTCTCGATGGGAACATAAAAAGAGGAGTCTCTCTGTGGCGCTGGGGGCTCTTCGATGCCTTCCGGATCTCTTTCCGGGAAGCAAAACTTCAACATCGTGTTAAAGAACTTTTTGGTCAATCCTAAAAGAAATCACTTGGTATTGGCACTAGAAGTACTAGAAGTGAATGCACTGCTGTCCAACAAAGTATTCGTACCAATAGTCAGAGGTACGACGTTGATCTCAAAATGTTCCTTGACTGAAATTCCAGCAACGGGAGCTTTCTCTCGGCAAAAAACACGCAGAGCTCTCTGCCTGTCAACCGGCATGTTGCTTTGCAATTCCGTGGGTGTCAAGACTTCCGTATAAATTTGATTTGGTAGAAGATTCGTCATTCTTACGTAACCAAGTTCGAGAAGATGCTCGACAGAGTCGTCGGTCTTGCTGGTTTTCGTATAAACAAAATTAGTTAGAATAAGATCTGCTATACCCAACTGACCATCCGCATCCGTGAGTCTCCACTGAGCATGTTTGAAGCAAATCTCGGCAGCCCGGGCGACTGCGGCTGGTTTATCTTTTAACGTAGCTGACGCAGCTGCTGGTGCCGTCGTCTCCTTGTAACAGCTCAGCATCACGTCGAGTTCCTCCGCCTTGGCAGCCAGTTGCTCCTTGCATTCGAATACGCGATCTTCGAGCCTTTCCATTTCGGCCAACAGTTCGGGACTGGATTCGTCAGCAAGAGCTTTCTGAACTAAATAAGTTTCACGCTCCAGTCTTCGCAATTTAGCAACCAGGCCGCGCACAGTATTTTGCAGCTGTTGTATAGGTCGTTTTTGATCCTCTATGGAATGAAGCTGCAGCTGGAATCTCATTCTCTGTAGACGCTCCAGAGCTTCCTTTCTTCTAGGTTCCACGTACAGCAAAAGATTGTTCACAATGTCCAAGATCATAGCGTATTGCAGTGAATTGGTACAGACATCCAAGTCGTGATGCATCAATGTAAAAGCATCCGCAGCGGAATGTTCCTTTCTCTCCCAAGGACTGACCTCTTCTCCTGGTGGAAGAGGCACTTCGTCCAGAGAACCAGCATCCAATACCTGACCATATCCCACGTAAAAGAATTCACATTTACAACGAGATACTATTCGCTGCAATTGATGCTGCGTTCCACCACCACCTCCAACAGTTTGACTGACAACCCCACCGACACTCTGACCTGACCCCACTAGAGCTGGAACGTCTGGCAGTTCAGCGATTACTGTAGAATCTTTTTCCTGTAACGTCAGGATTAATTCAGTGAAAAAAAAAAAACACAATAAACCTTTATAAAATATCAAGATCAAATCAGACATACTTGTATGTTGTCCAACGTTAGCCACATAATGTTGTCATCAATATTGTCATCGATATTAGCACTGACAGTTGCATAATATTGCATGCACTCCAAAGAGCCTACCCAAGTAGTTTTGGAAACCAGAGTTCTCTCACGCCAGACTGGACAATGAACCCTTTGCAATATTTCAGCCTTTGCGGCTGACAGGATAACGTAACCTCGAGTCTCAATACCTTTCAGCAGCACTTGACTGTTCACTAAGGCAACTGTTCAATGAAAATTAATGTATCTTCGTTCCCGCTGCAAAATCCTAATAACACAATACAAAATAACCTTACTCAGCCAGTTCTTGTGCAAAACATCATCCTGCTGACACGCCGCGAGTCCTCGCAACTGCTGACCTCTGGTTTGCTCGGATAAATCATCACTGAACGCGACTGGCTTATTTGCAGCTTCCGCTATCAATCTCTGCAGCATCCCAGCGGCTTCACCCTGCTGGGGTTTCGTGGCTTGCGAAGGCGTCACCTGGGTCGGCGTGCTCTGCGTGTCCACCGGTCGGGTTATTCTATTTTTATGCGGCGTCGAGGAGTTCTCACGATGAAAACCCTTGAGGGACGCGGTCGAGAGATTCTTTTTGAGCTGTTGAGTCTTGATAAACGAATCGAAGAGAGCAAAGGCTACGTCTCTATTAGTTTTGGTCCAGGCGCCTTTCAAATCGTGTACAACCAGTCTGTGAGTTGGCGTGTCTCCACTGACTCCGGTCACCATGGCTTCCCTGCCGTAGCTAACGCGCGCAACACTGAGGCAGTAACACTTCTCCACAGGTTGACGCAGCGAAGCACTTTCCTCCTCTTCTTGCAGTGCACTCTTCAACCATATCTCCGCATCGCTCAATTCGCAGTTCATATAAATTACGGACCATTCTGCTCTAGGCCTGTGATAGAGGCCATCCTCTATAGGATGAAGAGACAGGTTGTGCTCTGAACTGCAAGCTACTCTACCGCCGGTCACTTCGAAACCTCGCTGCATCGCAAAGGACATCCAGTAGCTAACGTGAAAACGATGGAATGCCAGAGTCAGTCTGACCTTTCGATAATGTCTACTGAGCTGCTTCTTTCTAGGTCTAGTATTCTTGAAGAGGGGACCTTTCCTAGTAGGTCTGGTAGCACCGGAAAGTATAAATTTCAAATTTTCGAACCACCTTAGAGTGCTGCCATAGAGCAACGCGGTGGGAGCACTGGTCAAGGTTGGTGAACCTGTTGGTTTTGTTTCCAAAGACAGACTGACGTTTAGATTCTGAGATCTGAATGCTCTGAAGGAATCGTGTTCCTGGTTACTGGAATATTCTGGCAGTCTATCGGGGGCACAAGGTATAGCTGCATGATGATCCCGAGGATCACCAAGACAGACCCAAACTAATTTAATACTGAGCCTGACGTTAGGTAGATGCAGCAATCTACAATCATCGTATTTACTGGCAGTTCTAACGTAGACATCGAGATCACCCTTTATGATGATTCTACCTTGTGTCCAGTCTAGTTCTAGGCCAGACCAGGTCAATTCCATTTCTTCGGTGGTATTGTAAGGATCCAGAGATGCATGGAGAAGTACAGTCAACTGTTTAACACACAGAGTTAATCTTCCGTGGAGGGCTAACCTCATCTTGTCCCAAAAAGGTAATGGCGGACTGGGATCTCGCGAGGGATGAATTATCTTCTCGAAGCTCAAGTTGCACTGAGCTATCACTGGTTCCCAGCAAGGACCAAAAGCATACCGAAATTTGTCTATATCCCAGTTTAGATCATGATAGTATTTCAAGGATGTCATTCCACGTTCCACGACGATGTCGTCCCAGGGAGCGCCGATTTCGATTCTTACTGTCCGTCGCGCTCTGGGTGGAGCGAGTGCTTCACCTCCGGCCAGTCTACCCCATATACTGAGACCTTCCACGAGGAGCAGCGGTTGCGGAAAGTCTCTCAGTTGAAGTTTCCACTCGGCGCACTTGACGGCTATGCCTCTGACCCAGAGAGTGTTAAATTCGAGACCATCTTCTGGCCAGGGTGTCTCCGGATCCATTTCTCGAATAGCCTCGGTAGCTCTCTCATTTCCGTTTATCGAAGGATCGGCCAGTGCTACGATTTCTAAATCCTGCATAGTCCAAGCGAAGAGTCGCGTTCTGGCCGGACCGGCCCGCTGCATCTGTTTCCATCTCTGCACGTAGATCTCAGCATTTTTCTTATTAAGACTTGCATAAAGTTCCTCGACTTTTCCTTGCGGCAATAACAAATGCGCTCTGCAAAGTTCCTGGACCTTTGCGTCCAGCATTGACTGGCGTTTCAAGCTCTCCTTATACTCGTCTTCGAGGAGTTCGTAATTGTCTCTCAAGCGAACTTCGAATGGATCGTCGCTCACTTCGAAGATCCATTCCTTAATCTGTACATTGAAAATAAAATTAGAATTCAACAAGATACCGAGAATCTGTTCGTCCAAAATTATATTTCACCTTTATAACCAAGTCACTGGGTAATGACGGAATTTTAGGCTTCCCGGAAGAGTGTATCTCCTTGAGCCACTTCCTGATGCTGAAGAGCTCATTTTGTATAGCTTCAGTGAACTGATGCTCGTACGGGAAGCAGGCCTTTGCAGATTCAATATTTACCGCCCAGGTGTTATTCCACTCTAATTCAAAGTCTTCGTTGTGCTGTCTTTCGATTCTTACTTCCTCGTTATCAAAAAGCCTGACCAACTCAAATCCTTCGATCGTAATTATATCAGCCAGATCCAAAGCCACGCGAACAAAATTGAGTTTCCATTCACCCTGAGACCAACGCAACTGATCGGAAGACAATTCCAGAAAGTGTCTTGGCGATATGTCGATAGAAAGAGTGATACCACCGGTGGCTAATAGGTCCAAGGGTTTTTTTGGTTTCTTATCTCCTGAAAAACGATCAACCTCAGGTTCCTGGAGGGACTATCGGAAGTAGACATTCAGTGAGTAAAACCCTACCGCCGTCAACTGCATTGCCACTGGACTTCTTCGGTATGATCGAACGAATACTCTCGGACTCCAACCACAGTTGCAAAAGCCGCAGATGCAGATTCGGACTCCATGCTAAATTCATTCCATCCAGACTCGTGTTTATGGCGTCTGAAGAAATGGCGCACTTGCATTTACGAATTGCCAAAAATGGATGCGTCAGGGCTTGGGCGTGTTTGCAAATAATTGGCTCGTTCTTGTTTAGCGTGATGGCGCTGACACCATCGGACACCGCAACGAATCTTCTCTTGCTGCGCTCCATGCTGGCGGAATCCAGTCGCACCATAATTGACACTGACGAATTATTTGATTGCAGTTAATAGATTGTTCAAAGTCCCGTTTATCGGAGACATTAATGTACGTACGTTCATTTTCCGCGATAAAGAATAAATTACAATTAGAGGCTTTGAGGTTTAATTGAATCGCGCCAGGGTGATCCACCTCCTTTTGCTCGTTAGATTTCTTTCGGTCGTTCCAATACCTAAAATTCGAGGGGATTACCTGTCGATCTCTTGTGGCGTTTCACAATTCTTAGAGGATCTTAAAAGCATTACGTGAATCCCTGCTCCAAAAACTTTGCAAGCTTCAAGCTCCATTCGGTTCTTAAATCGCTTAGTGCAATTCCAATAGCATTTGTACGCGTGGTAGCTAAAAATACTCCAACGGAAAGGGGACTTCCCCAATTATGAGAATCCTCTGGTATACCGACGTCAGCACCGTCCAAGGAACACCTCAGAGACTTAATAGCTAATTCGGTGTTCCACTCTTCGACGTTCTCTGAAATACGTAGTAAGTAATTTTAATTGTTGTATTATCTTTTCAACTTTAATTCCTTGCATTACCTGCGATTCTGTGGAAAGAGAATTTGATGTGAGCTACTCCGCACGCAGCCTCCTGCGCATCGGGCAATTTGACAATCAAATTTCCATCGTACAGTTCGGTATCCGCTCGTATTTCCAACCACGGAAGCTTCCTTGCAGAGGAAATGTTAACATCCGGTTTTGGAATGTCTTTTCCGCCACTGAACAGAAGTGACTCCCAGTCTCTGTGATCGTAAGTCACTGCGAGATTGTTCAGTTGAGTATTAATTTGCAAAACATCCTCCTCCATCTGTATCAAGATGATAAAACTTTCTTTAACATTAAGAAAAGGTCAAATGCATCTGTAAACTGGAGTGCTCACTCTCGAATCGATTGACAATGACTGCAAGGAGAGAACCGGAAGTTTCCCCCGGACGGAGAACCCGTCCAATTTAATAGCCAAATGAACTTGCGGACCCTGAGGCTGAAATCTGGCGTTTACGTGAAGTCCTTTCATAATTCCTTCCAAGCCAACGACCTTCCCATCCTCTCGACCGGCGACAACGGACGAGCTACCCATCTTCAGGGTGAAATTCTGAGAGACAAATTATAGCTTGACGGTTGTACTATGGAGAACGCGAAGAGATAAAGTTTTTACAGCATCGTCGACGAAAGTCATTTCCTTGGTCCTCACCTTGGGCAATATCGGGGCTAACCTGGCCAGTAGATCTCCGGGTGATTGAGTGGGTGCGTCGTAACACGGTGCTGCGGGTGTTAACGATTTTCTGTCCCTCAAGAACTGTAGGAGTCCGGCTCCTCCGTAACCCTCTGTCTGTGTCACGCCGATATATAATTTCTATAAATGAGACCGCGACTTCATCATTTCAGCCCGTGTTTTAAGGGACAGAAGATCAGAATTCCCCGTGAAGAGTGCCGAGTACGTGTCTACTAGGATTCGCAGGTGATAAAACGTAACACAGCATATGATATAGGGATATATGTGACGACTAGCGCGATAACTGGACGCTCGTCGGCTCTGTAAAGTTCCAACACCTTATGCAAGAGCATTTACACCGAAGTTATCTCGTACCTCTACCGAGAGTTCACCCTGGGCCTTCAGAGTCGCCTCGACGGTTCCTGCGAAGCTCAGCTGTGAAAGACAAGCATCCGATGAATGTCGCAGTAACTTCATAGCACCACCGGTTACAGCTGCTGATGCCAGGAGCGTCCGGGCACCGTGCACTACGCTTCCATCCAGACTGAGGCTCTCCGCACTACCGTTGGCTAGCCAGCCATTGCCAAGTGCCAGGAGACTCAAGTTCTCCACGTGGACAGCCATGAACTAAGATGAGGATAATTTAATAACTTCCTTATCAATATAGGTTTCTACGTGATAGAAATGCTCTGTTCGAATACCTGAACAAAGGTTATAATGATTGGTGGAATCTTTCTATTTCGAAAATCCAAAGGTTCGTCGGAGCTCTTCCTTTGGTATGGGGTTTCTGCAGGAACATCCTTGTCGATCCTCACATCACGCATCACCACGGCTAACAATTTAGCTACGTCACTGCTAAATAAACTGCTACGTACACTAATCTCTTCTACTTGCTAGAATCAATTGGTAATCGTAAATCATGTAGTAGAAGTACATTACTGTGATTCGGTACAGAGCAAGCTTACGACTGTGAATCCATTTTTGGAGACATTAACATCACGTAAGAGAAAATAAGGAAGGGCGATGTGTCCGACGCGTAGATGAATTTTGTATCTCCTTTTCACCAGCCATGCTAGGAATCTAGGAATCACCCTGAGACAGAAAATGTAATCAATGTAATTATCCATGGATGCAGATCTATAGTATCAGGGTCTTACCAGGTGAAATTGCAGTACAGAATCAAACAAATTACACCAAAAACTATTATCCCAGACATTGTTATTGTCTGGTTACGGTTAATATTTCTTTTAACAACTTTGACGTATGTACGTATTGTAACCTATAAATTATGTACATAAATTCACTTCGGTTACTTTTACTTGATTCTACTTGACTTTTGTATGTCAACCGATACGATAAACCATGGAGACGATTAACTTTTCATCGACCATCGTATTCTTAACAATTAATTCCATTATCATTGTAAAATGCAATGACACATCTAAATTTAGGTTAGCTCGAAATAGCCTTCGTCAAAGCTAAGCATGTACTAATACGGAATATTGAAATGGTTCACAGCAAATAAGTGTCACTGTGTCGGATATAAAACTATATTTTTGAAAAATCAAAAATTCAGTTGGCATGGTATCGACGGAGACAAGAATTTTTCACTATTGTTAATTACATTCATAAACTTTTATTGAATTCATTAAATAATCGAGCAGTCTTCATTGCTAACAATAGAGGAATGACATAATTCTCTTCTATTATCATGTATTTCATGAAATTACATTATTCCTACAGCACGGAAAAAAACCAATGAGAAATATGGAAAAATGTAGAATATTTTACGAACATGCATACTGCATCATATTAAGATACTTAGCTACATCCTCATCGTAATCAACAGGTCTGTAATTTCATCATAAGCGTCACATTAGACCTTTGGATTACAAGGACAAAGAATTAAACGCAATTTCTATGACGGAACAAGATTTCAAAGGCGATCATTTAAACATTTTTCCAGTTATCTTCATAATCTTCAAGATTGAGAGCAAGGTAATAGAAGTTGGGGGGGATTATTGAAAATGCATTAAGTAATTCTCCTATGTTGTTTTATTCTTCGTTACTTGCGAAGGAAATATAGGGAGGCAGTGATCGGATGGAATGAGAATTAGTTTAATCGACTTCCTCAATGGTAGGTCCGGATGCTCCACCACCACCAGGAGCTCCAGCTCCTGGAGCAGCACCACCGGCACCTGGGAAGCCACCGGGCATACCTCCAGGCATGCCACCAGCGCCCTGGTACAGCTTCGTTACGATGGGATTGCAAATGGCTTCAAGTTCCTTCTGCTTATGTTCGTACTCTTCCTTGTCAGCTAGCTGATTGGCATCGAGCCACTTGATGATGTCGTTGCATTTGTCCAGGACAACTTGCTTGTCACTGGCGCTGATCTTATCCTTAAGTTTCTCATCCTCCACTGTGCTCTTCATATTGAAGCAATAAGATTCGAGACCATTCTTGGCTGAAATAGTTTCCTTCTGCTTCTCGTCTTCGCTGCGATATCTCTCAGCCTCGTTGACCATTCTCTCAATGTCCTCCTTACTAAGACGTCCCTTGTCGTTGGTGATGGTGATCTTGTTCTCCTTACCGGTAGACTTGTCAACGGCAGAGACGTTCAAGATACCGTTGGCGTCGATGTCGAAGGTGACTTCGATTTGGGGAACACCTCGCGGTGCAGGGGGAATTCCACTAAGTTCGAATTTTCCAAGAAGATTGTTGTCCTTGGTCATGGCGCGCTCTCCCTCGTAGACCTGGATCAATACACCGGGCTGATTGTCGGCGTAGGTCGTAAACGTCTGAGTCTGCTTGGTTGGGATTGTGGTGTTGCGTTTAATGAGGGCAGTCATAACACCACCGGCAGTTTCGATACCAAGAGACAAAGGAGTGACGTCGAGGAGGAGAAGATCCTGCACTTCCTCGGACTTGTCTCCGTGAAGAATGGCAGCTTGAACGGCAGCGCCGTAGGCGACGGCCTCGTCGGGATTGATGGATTTGTTCAGCTCCTTGCCGTTGAAGAAGTCCTGAAGGAGCTTCTGGATCTTGGGAATACGAGTGGATCCACCGACGAGTACGATGTCGTGGATGGCAGATTTGTCCATCTTGGCATCTCGCAGGGACTTCTCCACGGGTTCCAGTGTGCCACGGAACAGGTCGGCACACAGTTCTTCAAAACGAGCCCTGGTGATCGAAGTGTAGAAATCGATACCCTCGTAGAGAGAATCGATTTCGATACTCGCCTGGGTAGACGAGGAGAGGGTACGCTTCGCGCGCTCACAGGCGGTTCTCAAACGACGTAGAGCACGCTTGTTGGAGGTGAGGTCCTTTTTGTACTTGCGCTTGAACTCTTGGACAAAGTGGTTGACCATTCGGTTGTCAAAGTCTTCACCACCAAGATGAGTGTCACCGGCAGTAGACTTGACTTCGAAGATACCATCCTCGATGGTCAGGATGGACACGTCGAAGGTACCACCGCCAAGATCGAAGATGAGAACGTTACGCTCGCCAGCAGCCTTCTTGTCAAGACCATAGGCAATAGCAGCGGCAGTGGGTTCATTGATGATTCGCAGTACGTTCAGGCCTGAGATGGTACCAGAGTCCTTGGTTGCCTGACGCTGCGAGTCGTTGAAGTAGGCGGGTACAGTGATCACAGCGTTGGTGACGGTCTTGCCAAGATATGCCTCAGCAGTTTCCTTCATCTTCACCAAGACCATTGAACTCACTTCTTCTGGGAAGAAAGTCTTCGTCTCTCCTTTGTACTGTACTTCGATCTTTGGCTTTCCACCATCACTGACGACAGTGAATGGCCAGTGTTTCATGTCGGCTTGAACAGTCGCATCTTCGAAACGACGTCCAATCAACCTCTTGGCATCTACAAAGAGACATTCACCAATTGTAAAAAAAAATAAAACAGCCTCTGTATCTGCAAAGTCATTTAGCTTAAGGACACCAAGAAAAGGCAAGAGAGGGAGAGACGGACAAGGCTCTGAACTCAGCGTGACCTCCATAACTGACTCACTGAGGTTTATCTTATATAAATAGGCCAAGATAAAAGAAACTATATAAGCGGCAACATCACTTCTGCCTTTAAATATTAAATTCATCCGCCCACAAATTTTATGCGACAAACCGTCCACCTACCCCCCAACCCTACTCCGACCCGAGAAACAAGACATTGATTTTTATTCCCCTCGCAGCAGAGGAAGCACAAGTAAAGAACCAAGTAACATAAAATAAGATTCATACCGAAAATAGTGTTGTTAGGGTTCATCGCAACCTGATTCTTGGCAGCATCTCCGATGAGACGCTCGGTATCGGTAAAGGCCACGTAACTGGGAGTGGTGCGATTACCCTGGTCATTAGCAATAATTTCGACCTTTCCATGCTGGAATACACCAACACAGGAGTAGGTCGTTCCAAGATCAATACCGACAGCGGGTGCTTTAGCCATGGCTTCTGTCTGAAAATTCGTTAATTTCTTGTAAAAAGTAGGCACACGCGTTTACACAATTTACACGAAGAAAATTAATACGATATTATTAATCCTTAAAGCAATTAACGACTCTCTGTGATATCTATTAACGCGTGCACATACCTATTTTATATAGTTAGTTACTTGAGAAGAATGAACACGAAGAACTTTTCCGTACAACGATTCGCAACGTGAGTGAGCGCTGCTCAACCTCGCCCGTATATATTATTTGCGGAAAGGACGCTTCTGGAATGTTCTTCCCGCCTCGAGAACATTCCCAACCAATGGCAGAGCTTCCTTCATCCCCACTCCGTTCATATTCAATCGAATTTTTTCACTGTACTAGTCAGTACATTAATTTATTTCCCGTTAACTCTATTGCATGAGTGAAATTATTGTTGCGTATATTCTCATACGTATTTCCTCATTATAATATAGATAATCGCAATAAATCTCTCTATCCAAAGAAATGATAACGACTTCGCTCAGAATAAAACGTGACTAGACAGGAAGTGGCAGGAAGCAAGAAATCAAGAAGAAAAGATGGAGTTCCTCGTTTCTAGAGCGACTATCATATCTATTAATCTGATGTTATCTAATTATCTGATGACTCTTTTTCACACGATATATCCTTTCTCTACGATATATTATTTCTCTATAGTAACGAATAACGCACGCTCGTGCGTCTACGTACTAAAATGGATGATCCGAAATGATTTATCAATTATTAGAAATAAATCTTAAACTAGTAGATTAAGATTGCGAATAGAGAGACTGAGCAATCTGTAGTAACGTACATAAAAGGCGTTATCGTGAGTCACGTTCAAGTTTTGATCGCAGAGTCATCCTTTCTGCACATTTATGTACGTTTTGGGAAAGTAACGAAGGTTACTTTTTATTTATGTGTCTAGTGTGATTTTCGTCGTTAAACGAATGCGTAATGTGTCAATGATGGACGTTGAAATTTCACGCGTGGGCCACGTGCAAGCTTTGGTCTTTATTTTCGCGAGGATCGTATGTTAAAATGTTCACGAATATATATTAATCCATTAACGCATATTCCCAATGATTAAATATATTTTGAATATCGACATTGATATAAATTATCGTGAATATTCGGAAAATGCGAAATGTTCTTAAGCTTTGAGATGAGTCAGCGTCTCGAAGTGCCATGAACATTTGGGTAAATGAACGATTGTACATATATAAACCCGAAGCAGGAAACGCCCGTACAGATATTCTGGATACATATACATATGTGTATATATAAATTCTATATCTACAGTGCAGATATCGTAGATGGGCAGGGCTACGAATATGTAGTTGGATCAACGTGCGATCCAATTTCGTGGCTAATTCGTATGTTTCCTTTCAGAAATCAAATAACGTTTCAAGTTCGTAACGATTTAGTAAGATCAAGATTTTTCTTTGCCTTGAAAAAGAAAAAGTCGTGGCAGCTGTTGAGTTCTTTAGAGCTAACAGAAATGGGAGAATCAAGAACCAAAGTCAGGTATGCTATAACTGGTTGTAACGGTCCCTGAACTGCGCAAGGATATCCTTGGACCGTACACAAAGAAGACTGTATTCAAAATCAAGCTGAGAAAGCCATCTGCGCCTTGGTAAGGCCTTTTTTGAGCTCCTAAGACCGTACCATTAACGGGCATGGCAATGGCACGATGGCATTACTAATTCCTTGAAAGATTTTGAAGGAACAGAAAACAGTTTTCACGCGGAAGAAATTAAGGAGACCAGTGTCCGAGATCTCTCGGAGCTTTGAAAAGTTATTTCGGAGACATGGCACGGTTTTAAGTTCGTTTGTATTTATTTCGATGGCAGACACAAATAGAACGATATTTCTAATTTCTGGCAAAAGATGCCGACGGTTTAAGTTAATTTTAGAATTAGTTAAAATTGCTCGTCACGGTGATAAGCAAGCGCGCCACTTAATTCTTAAGGTTGGAATAAGGATTAATTTTGATAATACATTTTAACAATAAGATATGAAATTCTTATCGAGTTGCAGTTTGCAGCGTACGCGTCGCTGCTGTGAATTCTCATCGCGAGAGGGAATATATGATGAAATCAAGAATTTGCATCGCGAAATCCGAACTGGAATTCGCAGAAATTCATTGACGTTAAATATCAGTTATGCGTTGGTCATGAGCAGTCATAAGAAAGAGTTCAGTTCTGGTCCTGGATGACTCAATCGTTGAAAGAAGATTTCACCGAAGCACAGAAAATGGCTCGTTTTTGAAAATCATCAAATAAGGAAACCCTTCGTGGCCCAAGGCTTTAGCGGATCGTAATATTTTATTAATAGATGTTCTGTGCTAACGCCAATTTTAATCGCAACCTTGAAACGGTGGGAACAGCGGTTATTGATTCCGGTCAAAGCTTAGTTCACACGCTGGAAATTGGCGCGTTGCACACGTGCCAATAAAATTCGCGAATAACGATATTTTGAGAAACGTCCAAATGAACATTACATTCCATAAAAAGTATATGGGAATGGTTAGTTATTTTAAATAATAACTAACAATAATTTTTGGTTTTTGGAAAGAAGAAATAGATTTGAAATATTTACGACCGATGGAATAGAGTTGGAAATATTTTTATAACGTAAAATTTCAATAAATTATTTTGGAGCTCGACTCTTGCGATACTCTAGTTATAGTCAATAACTCACATTTGCATAATATTTATTGGTGGGCTAGTTATGAGGTTATTTTAAGTTTTCTTATCGAAACCGCCATGCTCTTATCTTAGATTGGACACGTATCGTTTTCTTGAATTCAAAGTGAGCTATGGTTTAGCGTGGTTTAGCGCTGTTCTACGTGTAATAAACTCTGGTCGTGTCGCAAGACGCTTAATAAAGAATTATAATAAAACGTTTTTAATTCTCTATCGAAGTAAAAGGTTTCGAATGTTCACTGGCCATAAATGTTGTAGCGTGAGTGTTAAATGTTTAATAAATTGTCTAACCTCTTATTCCCGACTGATACGGCAACAACGAGTTATGAAATTGACAAGAATCCAGAAGAGCTAAATTTCCAGAGGATTGACTGATACGTTCACTGTCAAGATGAATACTCAACGATGGTTATTTTATTTATTTAAATTGCTTATTTTATTCCTTGGTTCGTGTCTACCATCAGCAGACTGTCTGGAAGTCATTTATGCCATAAATGCCGGTGGCGAGGCACATACAGATAGTTATGGTATTCATTACATGAAAGATCCTTTATTTGGCAAAGTTGGAACTGCATCGGACTATGGGAAGCAACTTATTATTGGTCGGGTCAATGCTGTGGATCAGATTTTGTATCAGACCGAACGTTATCACCATAGTACATTTGGTTACGATATACCAATAAGTGAGGATGGTCAGTACGTGATGATACTAAAATTCTGTGAAGTTTATTTTAACTCACCGAATATGAAGGTATGCTGTACATATTTTTGTATCTCTTTGCACCTTGTAAAATCCTCTACGCTATTGTTTTTCTGTCTTTTGTTAACAGGTATTCGATGTTGTACTTAATGGAGATCATACCGTAGTCACAGATTTGGATATCTTTGAAAAAGT
Source organism: Trachelus iudaicus (assembly GCA_030142595.1). NCBI lineage: Eukaryota > Metazoa > Arthropoda > Insecta > Hymenoptera > Cephidae > Trachelus > Trachelus iudaicus. The sequence goes on from JARQTH010000088.1 coordinate 155,211, forward strand.
TGGTCGTGGAATAGCACACGACGAGTACATTCCATTTCAAGTACAAAAAGGAAAACTAATATACAACGACGAAGAGTCCGATATACTCGGCGGTAAAATAAGAGTAGAATTTATAAAGGTAAACTACCTTGTGGATCCAATATACTTGAAAAATATCTATCTACCATTAATGTATGTTTCAGGGGTATCGGGATAATCCAAAGGTAAATGCCATCGCTGTAGTGAAAGGAAAGATCGAAGGTAAATATCTGACCCAGATAATTTCACAGACCATCTGTGATGATGTAAGCAATTAAGAATCTACTTATATAAAAACATTTGTTAATTATTTCTAAATATGGTATACAGATGTTCCACAGTTGGGGCCAATACCTCAGGAGCCAGAAGAGTATCACAGTATGCAGGAGGATGAGGAGGAAACAACTGTCCGTAGCAGGCATACCAGTGGACCACGAACACCAGATCCATATTCCATTGATGACTCTTCGGTGATGTTACCAGTTTTTGTAGCCATCGCAGCTTTCATACCATTACTATTTTGTCTGTGTAAGCTATAGCGTAAGCCAATCACAGAGAAGCTATCAATACAAGCTACCAGACGTACTTAATATCATGTACAATTTACCTGCCGTCTACACTGAGTTAAATTCATTCGACAATTGAGAGTGTGACCCGTCTAACTTATTAAGAATAGAGTAGAAGCTTATTAAATTATTAACGATAGCCAATACGTTATAACTTATTTATTTCATGATTATTAGATGCATACATTGTACACAAGACTCAGATCCAATGTAATTCATAAAAAGCGAGTCAAGTTTTAATTACATGACAACACGTAATATAGTTCCAGACTTGTGTCCTAATTTGTGATATAATCTGAGAATGATTTTTATTTTTTCTATTATTACTTCAATTATAATGTTGAAGCCTTCGCAGTTGTATTAATATGGTTAAACGTGACTTCAGGGTTGGGAGCTATGTCTAGAAATTTTAACACCTTGCTCACCGGTCAGGAGTGTATTCCTGTTGCTGTGGCCGAACGACTGGAAAGCCCCAGCACAAACGGAACGGTTTTCTTTCAAAAGCGCCGGTCAGCAAGATGCTAACTAGCCAAGGTTCTGCAAACGTTGCAGCCTGCTTAATCAGGGCTTGAAAGGCACTCCGATATTCCTTGAATTTTCTCTCTTTAAGTATTGGGAATGGTATTCTAATGGGAAATAAAAATCGCGGTATTTGCAATGAACATTTGTATTTGAGTGTAGCGACCGACTGCATTAAAAGAGAAGTTCGTTATGACACTTCCTATGAATGCCAAAGGTATTCATGTACTTAAAAACCGTCGTAAATAAAGCTGTTGTTATTGTAATTATAAGTGTATATTGGATTCTGTTAAATGATCCTGTAGCAATGGTATTATATGTATTACGTATTGTAAAAGCACGTGGGGCATCCTGAGAGTACCTTGTGGATACGTTTATCAAGAGCTTATCCATAAATAAAGAAGTCAAGTGTTACAGATTAATCTTAGATAGTTACTATGGGGTCGATTGGATATATCCAATTTATACCCACTTATAACCCAAAATGTAAACAGTCTGAAAAAGAAGGAGAATAGTCCATTGGACTCTAGGGTCCAATTGGTTCGAGTAATATCGATAGATTAAAATAATCTTCAGAACAATATTACATAACGCAGAGATACACACAAGGGAGCTTCACATCTAGATTACTTGGCGGTACAGTTCTTGATAATATCTATAAGTCTACAACTGTTTAATAATTTCTTCAAGATAGATCAATTCCAAACATCCAGTTATAAATTACATTGCCTTGTCATCATGTAAAGACGAACAAGATTACTCAGCGGATGTGTCACAGGTACAAGTGTCAAAGCAATTTCTCATGTTTTATCATTCCTTAATCTCAGAAGTTGTCTCTAAATTCACCACCACATGTGATCACTATGAAATCCCTACATGGCAACAGCAGTCATCATAAGTAAACGCATTCTACAAAGGTTTAAAATTGCAAAGTACAATCTGTTAACAACTGGTACATCTTTCACTGTATATCTATATTAACCGGATAGCATCTTAGCTTTTTTCAAGGGGCGACAGGCTTGTAATAGACAAGACGAAGACAAGAAAAGACTATCGTTTGGCTATCTGTCAAATCTGTGAGTCCAAGTATAAAGAGAATCCTGGTCCAATTTAATGTTAAGTAGAGATACAATCGAGTGGTGACAACAATCAAGACTGTACAGTAATCATGACTTAGAAACAAAAAAGGTAGAAATTATATCAATAGCAAAATTGTATTGTAACTCCTGAAAATATGCTTGATGCAATAGAGAAGTATGCACTTATCGAATGAGACGCCACACTATAGAGTAAGAAACTACAATGGGTCACTTGTCGTTAATTGAATCGTCGGTGATCGTCGTTGATCACCAGCACTGTCCAAAGATTACAGACTGTAGCTTCTTTGCAAGAATAAAGTTCATTCAATGTTGAATCAAAGCAAGATCACGCGAGCCTCGCTACTGTCTAGGGCTTTGATGCATGTTCATCGCTGCCAATTCACTGTCAATGCAGACGGCTATTTGATGCCAGAGTTTTGGTACCCTTCGAGCTATTATAAAACGAGTCCCTTATACTATACGCCATAAGGAAGGAACGATTCGTATAAATCTTCCATAAGTTTTCTAACAGAGTGATTGAACTTTCTTCGGTAACCCAGATCTAATTTTATACAGTCAATTAACTCACCGGGAGCCAATGTCCGGGAGCATCGTTGCTCGCAGTCTGCATTCCTGTAGCTGAATTTTTGAAGCTAGTGATTTAACGAAAGAGTCACAAAGATATTAAAGAAAAAGGATTCGTGCGTTTGCGATTTGACTACTGAAGAGTCAAGGTGTAAGGGCTGATTCGATGATATCCCATTATTGCATTTCTCAGCCCAATATTATCATCCGGTTTATTCAGTTTACACAGAACCGGGTCTAATCCCTCTAGCGATAATATAATCTAAGCATCAACAGCGATCTCTTCAAGATAACGTCACTTCACAATCGACCACCGCTGATCCGTATAAAAGCTGCAGACCTACGACAGGATGGTACCAGTTACGAAGTCACTTGCTAGGCGACTGTCGCACTCGAGATCAAGTACAGCAGGAAGCCAAAGTTCCATACAAAAAGTCTATCGGTGAAGATGGTGCAAATTACGGGAAAGTATCAGCACGTAGCAGACGAGAACTTCGTAGAATACCTGAAGGCTTACGCGACCGGTGATGACTTTTCCAAGGCTGAGGTCTTTGCCAAGAGCAAACCTGTCATTGAAATCAAGGAAAGCGACGGGGAATGGATCCTGGATGTGAACAATGAAGGAAAGTCATCTGTCACCAAATTCAAACTGGACGAACCCTTCGACGAAGTTTTTCCTCATGGACTGACCTTGAAGGTACTCGCGTGTTCCCTGATTTTGAGAAAATTTTTTATTTCTACAAAGAAAATTTGCAACGAACAGTACCTGAGATTTGGATCGAAAATTGGACTTGGATCTTTTTTTTATTCAGAGCGTCGTCAAGAAGGAAGGCGATAACATCATCTTCGAATCCGAGACAGCAGGGGGTACCAAGACCATCCGGGCTTATCAGTTCAGTGATGACGGTATAACAGTGGTAAGTTTTTGGATATACTACAAATTTAAAACCAGCTTGACAGATAAGCGCCACAGCTATAAATAATTTCTTGTTATTACATTGTCGTATTGAAGTAGATGATCGTAAATTGATCAATTATAATTCCTCAATCCAATTGCATGGGCATATATCGTATCTATTTTTTTATATAACAGAAAAGATTTAGCTCGTTGCAGATAAATCAATTAAAGGATTTGTCATTTATGATTGTCGTAAATTTTAGCGTATGTCCGGCGAGAAGTCACCGATCGTCGGAGTCCGCAAGTACAAGAGGATCTAAATGCCTGGTACAAGAAAAATTGACTGTGTAATAATTATTTTTTACTATTATATGATTGAATAAATATTTTTTAAATGACTACTGTGTAAATAAATTATTCTATTGGCCAAGGAATACTTGTTATAAAAAATAAAATACGAATTTTCTTCTTAAACAGGAGACAAACCAATTAAATAACTAATCAGACACAATTGAGTGAGGATGTTAATTATTTTATTTAATTAATAGTCAATAAAGATAAACCTCGATACGAAATTCATTTCACGTTGGATTTATAACAGATCCTTGAAAATTCTGGAATCACAATGGCAGACAATTATTACTCAAAGGGAGAGAGGGAGGGAGGTGGGCACAGGAGGGGAACAAATTAATGTCGCAAAGGACATCGATTAAAGCGAATCCAACCGACCCGGCACGTTTCGACGCGGCAATCAAATTCCCCAAAAGGTCAATTTGGATCGAATCGATTTGCTGACTTTTTTTTTCGTCGCTTCATTAAAAACTTAATCGGCTTCCACGTCTATCATTTTTTTTTTCCTTCTCTCGATCGATCGGATCTGAACGATACGGATGGCTGCACTATTCCAGGTTGGACCGAACGAAGAACTTCAGGATGCAGTAATGAGCTTTATTTGATTAGCAATTGGATTTGAAATCCATTGAGAAGACAAAAGCCCAAATCGTCTGACCTATGCAGAAGAGTCGATTCATGCGTTAATTGTTGATACAAAACAATTTTTTTTTTAATAAAAGCCACTAAGTACTTAATCTCTATTACACTGTTAATGCTCTGACGATTAGACAAATATTTTTACAGTTATCACTAACTCGTGAAACGTACTTTTTATAAAAATGCTTTTTCTCTCTTGTGCGTATTTCCATCTCGTTTTGACACTGTGTTCAGACTGTTGATTAAAAGCTTGTGAAAGTTACAAAAAACCGCAGACCCCTTTGGCCGATACGAATACTTTTTTCTTTAAGTTTCAAGATGGATTCGATCAATGCATCTTGTGACAATTGCACGTTCGCTAAACACTTTTGATATTTCATTTTCAGTTTTACAAAATTCTAGTACGCGAATCTTCGCTCTGATTCATACGAATTTTCTCTATCAAGATCGAACGTCGTGCGGAGGTTGATTTCGCAATGAAACGCAGAGTCACATCAGTCGTTTTCAGTTTTTTCATTTTTTTTTTTCATATAAACTTTATTACTTCATACTTTTATACTGCTCGAATTCATTTATTAATAAAGTTATCACATTAAATCATAAAGGTGCTGTACAGTAGATGTTCGTACGTATATAATAATGATGGTGACGAATCCGTATATGTACTCAACTTCAGAAATAGGAACAAAAAAAAAAGAGGGAGAAAGAAGAGAGAAAAAAAAAGGGAGAGAAATAAATAGGTAGTTATAAAGTACGATTATTTTTAAACATTATCAATTATATAATGCACATATAAAATTAAAAAATAAAAAATCGTTCAGCATGTTATGTTATAATAATAAGGTAGTAGTAATACCCGCCGACTCTTGTCTGGCTTTTTTTTGTCCTTTTACTTTTTACCCTTCCTCTATTTTTCTTTACCAATTCGCGCCTCCCTTTTCCTCAATCTTTATCGTACATACTTCCTCCTTCGCTAGGCGCACCCACGTAAGGTCAACTGCGTTTGAAGGCAAAAGAATTTTCTTGAATTTCAAGCCAACCGAATCACAATTACGGGTTTGTCGCGTCGATCGATTCTTTTTTTTTTCGTATAAGAAAACAAATGAAACTGTCAGAAGAATATAAAAAAAAAAAAACTTAAGAAACAAAAAAAACGGATGAGCACCAGATCGATCTCCAGCCAATAATTTTTATCTTTTTTGTTTACCTTAGGCAAATATTCGACGCTATCGTAATCGATAACGCCCGATCATATGCACACTAAGAAAAATTATTCCAAATTTTGGTACTGTCGTTGCTCCTGGTCCATGCCAAGTACTCGAAGCTTAATAATTTGAATTTCGTATATCTTTTTGTCATCTTTCTTTAAATCCACTCCCCATTATTCATCTCGCGTTAAGTTCCAATGCATCTGTCACAGCACACCGAAGCAGTCAAGCGATAGTATTTTTGTAGTAGGTATGCTCTCTCTCCCCTTATTACAGGTAGATAGATCTTTTTATTTAATATATATATATTATTTATATTATTACGTAAGTATAATAGAAATTTATGATTTAGTTTCTCCCTATCTGCTACTCGTGGATGCGTCGGATATTATCATTGTTTTTTTTGCATTTTGCTTTTTTTTTTCTCTTCAAAACTTTCAAAACTCATAAGAAAACTATTGGTGCAACATACATTGGCGCAAGCTAATAATCAGATTCTCTGTATACGACTGGGGAAACGTTTCACACTCTTCCTACCTTTAAGCTTTCCGTTTTTCTTTTTTTTTTTTTTCATTTTTATGTTCTCAAAAATCCCTCCTCCTCCATCCCTATCCCGTTAAACGATCGCACAGTCCTTGGATCTTCGTATCCCTCTTCCCATTTTTACTTTCTTGTTCTCGCGTTAAGATTCCTCCGGGCAACGAAGTTTCCCTTTGCGCCCTTTGCTCTTCGACGAAAAAAAAAGGGTGCCTCTTCAATCAGCGGCCATGATGAGCTGATTGTCGCTCGGCGGAGCGACGGGAGAGACGTCTTTCTTGGGAACGTCCTCTTCGATGTTATTGCTCGTTGTCGTGGACGTCACCGTCGTCTTCGACACCTGGACCTCGGAGACGCCATTCTGTACGACCTGAGTCGTCGTGCTCTTGCCGGCCGTCACAGAACTCTTCGCGCTCGTCTTCGTGGTCGTCGAGAACTTTGCCCCGGGTCTGGTGATCGGTGCCGGTTTCCTTGCCGGCGGAGACGATCCAGTCGTCGGTTTTGCCGCCGTACGTTTGACGGTAGTGCTGCTGCTGCTGCTCGTGGTGGTAGTCATGGTAGCGCGAGCAGTTTTCGTAGCGGAGACAGAGCTGGTGCGCGCCGAGGAAATCTGTTTGTTCGCTGTTTCCTTGATCTGTTTGTCCGTTACCGGAGAGCTGGTGGCGGACAGACGTGTCTTGGTTACAGTGCTGGCGGAGGGAGCAGTCTTTGGACGCGCTGCTGCGGTTGAAGCGGTACCGGTGGTACCTTTAGTCAGTGGTTTGCTCGCTGGTGCAGCTGACGTGGGTCTGGGCTTCGGGGCAGATGTCCCAGACGTCGCTCGTGAAGTCGTTGACGATTTGACTAGGGTGCTCTTCGTCGCCGTGGTGCTGGCCGCGGGCTTACTGCTCAGTCTGGAAGCTGCAGGCTTAGCAGCTGGCTTCAGGTCACCGTTGGGTGTCGCTTTCTTGTCTGTGGCTGGTGCCGGGGGTTTGGTGGTTGTCCCTGTCTTCGGTTTGGGCCCGGTTGCACTGAAACGAGATGCGGCTGCCTTCGGGGGGTTTGGCTTAGGTGATGGTGCGGTCTTAGTCAGGGTGCTGGATGGGCTCGATTTAGCGTCCAGTTGCTTAGGACGGGAGACAGTACTTGGTAGAGGCTTCTTGGCGGCAGTGCTCGTTGTCTTGGGAGTTAGACTCTTCACTGGCGAGGTCGGACTGGACTTGAGTGCCGTTTTTGAGGCTACCGGAGCTTTGGTACCCTTTGGCGCTGGTTTTGCCTTGCTTGTCTTTGTCGCACGTGCCGCGGCAGTCGCTGCTGCTGCTGCTGCTCCTGCTCCTGCTGCAGCTACGGCTGCGACCGTAGTCCCCGTCTGGGACTTTTCTTCAGCTGGGTCCGCTGCTGCTGATGTTGAAGTCACTTTTGGAACCTCTACATTGACTCCGGCCATCTTGGGTTCTGTCACGATTTTTTCAATTGCTCCTGGACTAGGTGTATCCTTTGGTACATCCTCTACGGTCGTCTTCTCCTCGTGTACACTCGGTGCAACTGGCTCGAACGGCTTGGCAGCTTCTTTTGCAGCAACTTCTGGAACAATCGCCTCCTCAACAGCTTCTTCTGCTGTGTCTACCGATACGTTTTGAGATTCTACTTTTTCAATTTCGACGTGTTCCGGTTCCAGTGCCTTTTCCAGTCCGGTGAATTCTTGTAGAGACTCGGATAGGTCCAAACCGGATATCTTGGTCGAGATATCCTCCTTGTGCGTTTCGATACGGTGAAAGCTAGTATCAATAATATCGTGCTTGGGTGTGAGTTCATCTACTTTGGCAAGTTCAATCTGTCGAATTCCATTTTCCTGTGGTCCCTTATTATCGGTAGTAATAGAACATAAGAGATGGTCCTCTGATCGAGTAACTTTATTGTCAATTTCCTGAGGAGGTATTTCTTCAGACGAATCCTGCTGGCTAATCTTGAACATAGATTCTTGTACAGGCGCTTCTTGTGGTGCAGCATCTGTTACAGACGAGGAGAATGTTTCCGTTACGAATGGATTCTGGATATTCTCGAATTTTTTATTCCAGTTTTCAGCGAAATCAATATCGTCCCTGGTTTCGAGTTCCGACTTGGTAGTGTCCGAAGGAGACACTGATTGCACGTTCAAATCCAAAGGATTCTGCATGACATCGACTTCCGGAGCAGCATGCTGTTTCTCAATAGTTGCTTCACTTTGGACTTTCAACTCTGAACTCTCTGTAACTAAAGGTTCTGCAGGAAGAGGTTGTGGAGAAGCCGCGAAGTAAGCTGAGTACGACTCCTCTCGTGGTAATGTACAAATCTGCTCATCCTGGGATACAGGTGAGGAGGAGATTTCAGGTGGCTGTGGAGATGCAGTCTCCGCCGTATCCGGTCCAGGTGAGACAGCTGTAGCCTGTTGTTGAGTGGACGAGACTAGACTCTGAATATCCTGCTGAGGTGTCCCCGGCACTTCCTGGGTCTCCGTGGCAACGATATCTGGAGTTTCGGCACTTTTAGAAGGACTCTGATGCAAATCGAAATCGACACCGTTACCAAGAGGTTTGGCAAGATCCTGACCCACATCCGGAACCGGACTAGCCTCTAGCTTAAACATCTCCGACTCTGTCACAAGAGCGCCTGACTTCGAGGTCTGTTCCCTTACTTGCTTCTCCAGGTTCTGATCGGTGAACGAGTGCCTCTCCAACTCGATATCGAGAATCTTGGATGTATCTCGCGTCCGAGATTCCTTTCCATCGATGAGCGTAGACTCTAAGACCTCCTGGTGCTCGGCTGGCAAAGAAACGTCCAGGAGACTGTCGGTGTGAGGATCCGGGAAGGGTTCCGTGTGCGGTGGATGATCCGTCTCCGGTGTGATGAGAGTGGCCAGCTCCAGATGAATGTCTGGCGATTGTGCCACAGGACGATCTTCAGGAACAAATCCATTCTGACAGCCGACCAGGTCGGCGTCGTGAAGATCGTGAACGGCATTGAGGTCGACACTCTTCTCGAAGGCCGCTTCGAAGTCAGCCGGTGTGAACGACATCGCCATGGGGTCCCGGGCGATATCGTATTCCTGACGTTCGGAGCCACCGAACGAATCGTCCATAACAGAAACGCCAGTCTTGTGGAAGTCTGTGGCAGTCATAAAGCTGGTTGACGATTCATCGCCGAATTCGGCCTTGGTCGAGGATATTTCAGACACATCCAAACCCGGGCCAGGAACACCCGAAGCCTTTTGCTTGTCCACGAGGTAGTCCGTGAACTCTGTACGCTGCAGATTCTCCGTATTCGATACTTCCTTCTCTTCGACCTCGCTGGGTCGTCGGCATATCTCCTCCTCGAACTCCTCCTGACTTGGTACCGGGATATCGTCCATCGTGGGTGTCCTCTTCAAGGGCGATCCCGACACTGGGAAGTCTGGACCAATGTTCAACCTCTGCTGCAAGGGTCTGGGAGGTGAAACCGGCACGAACTCGGCCGCATTTGGATTCAATTGGAAATCCATCTCGTCCAGTGCTTCCTGATGCTGCTGCTCCTGCGTAGATGCTGAGTCTTCTTGCGACGTTTCCTCTGGGCAAATCTATTGACAATATTGAAAATCCAAAATCAGAACAAGAACGTACCATGACAATAAAGAAACTTACATCGGTTTCAATAAGCTCAGGCGAATCAGCTTCCTTTTCCTTCTCGGATGTGTCGCCGGATCCACCAAATTCCAGTTCCTTCTCAGGCAGTCTTTCCTGATCTTCTTCAAGAGACACAGGATACTCTCTCTCCTTGATATCGTCCTTGGGTTCACTGCTCTCCTTAACAGGATCTGGAGCAGAATCCTTTTCCTTGTTCGGGTCGACTTTATAATAATTCCACTCGTCCTCAGAGTCCTCGCTGTCCGCTACATTATCAGCCTCAGGAATCAATACATGCTGACTGGATTCTGCAAAAAGAAATTTAAAAAGAACTAACAATAAGATCATCGAAGACAGACGAGCTAGAGAATAATTCCAACAGACAGGAACGCGCGATATTAAATCGTTCAGATAAAAATAAAATATTAATACAGTCTTATCCAGCACGAAGCAACGTGAAACGTTATCTAGATTGATCGTGTTATAAAAAAAAGAGTACAACGGGCACACCTTTCACTATAAAGTTCACCAATCATTACCAAACTCACTGGCTCATAAATATGATAGCGGCGAAAAAAAAACGAAAGACCGTGGACTAAAAAAAGTAAAAAAGAAAAAAAAAGAACGAATCCCAGACGATTCGTTTATTCCTCGGGAGTGAATGCACTATCGATTTACTCCAGGTCAGGGTGGTGCCTGCTGAACGTGCAGGGTACCGTCTGTCGTCAAGGGAAAAATCCCTGATGAACCGCAGAGAGCCGACTAGGAATTTGCCCTTACTCAGATGAATTGAAGAGACGGCAGAGAGAGAGAGAGAGAGAAAGCAAATAAAAAAAGCAGGGATTCTCAACATGACTTCAATCAAACGAGTGTACGTTTGAACAAGTGCCGGAAAATGATTCAGCCAAATGAAATTGATCGATGCGATCTCCCACCAGAAGCGACAGACACGCGAGACCAGTTAAGAACGATCGATCGATCGATGACTAAGAGCAACCACGCCTGCCAAGAAGAGATGCATTATCGATCTAGTCCAGAGGCCCCTTTTGCACCCTATTCAGCCGGCCCTGTCGCCACCCACCTGTCCTTTCCATATAGCAACAGTCTCACCTCAGCACCTACGTCAACTTCAGCCCGCGTATACCTATATCGCACTTCCCATTTCCTGTTACCCATTTCCCACATGGATTCCAGCAAGTCCATCAATTTTCCATCCTCGTCGAGCATCAAAGAGTTACGTCCGGGTTAAAGTGTTAACGACCCCTTAAACTGGTTAACGAGACACGCGTCCGCCATGCAGAATCCAACAGTAGAATCCGTTCTGGACGCAGTGGTTTTGAGTATGCGAAAATAAGCAGAATTTCAAGATTTCCTCAAACGGTGGGTTAGGTCGAGAACCTTGGCACCGGGTCCAATGACCGTCAACTGCAGAGGATGATTTAGAGCACCGGTGTAATATAGACTGTGCCAAGAAGGTATGAGAGTTTAATTTAACCGTGAAAATGATAACAAGGGCTCCAGAAGAGCAAGAGAAAAGAAAGAAAGAGACCTGAGCACTGTCCCCAACGTCCTCGGCGCTCTTACTGGGTAAAAGTTACTGGCAGCGATACCACGTCCACACCCTCGTGTACTCCAGCCGGGCTCAAAGAGACAAAGCTTCCGTTCCTGGTCCTGGCGTTCTCCTTCTCGACTCAGCAGCCCCAGGAGTTCCTGACTTGACAAAGGAGAAACGCGGAGGACGTGAGACGTCGTGGATTTAAATGTGCGCGACCGCGACGAGGTAACAACCCTGTGTTTTGTTTTTCGTTTCCTCTTCCTTTTTTTTTCATCCCTTTCATCCTGCTCTTCCTCCTCCTTACATTTCTTATTCGTCTCCACCTCGGCGTGCAGCCTCCTGTCACGCATACGGCATACCGGCAGCCGGGAAGCTAATTTTATACGCGGGAGTCTAACTCGCGGCTCCCGCTATTCAAGGCCCGCTTGTTCTCCTCTCTCAGACTTCTCAGTCCTGACAGCCCACCGGATTCAACGAGCTTAGAAGAGGTTGCATCTGACTCCTGGTAGACCTTTATCCTCCCTCGTAAGCGCCTCGGCCGTCCCACGCGATAAAGATCAATAATTCCGAGTGAAAGATGCTGGATCAACGTGCGCATCCGTAAGATCGGTGAGAGAGTTTATACGTTATCTGCTATCTGTTATGAGTAAACAATTCAGCGACCAATTAAGGAGAAAACAAGCGTCGTAACTGTCTCGTCACGATAAAAATATGCGAGCCCCAGGAGACGAGGGACGGACGAGGGCATTTGCTTTTTACGTAAGGAAAGCACAGCTGCCTTCGGCCCGAGCTCTTTTCTCTTTTCTCTCTTTTATTTTCCTCTTTCTCTCGCTCCAGCGTTCACGAGAGACATCCCACCCTCTCGTCTCTGTCTCTCTCGCGAGCGGAATCCTCACGCCCAAGTGACGATCGCAAATACTTTTCTGGAAACGTAAACGAATGAGTAGCATGTGGAGGCTGCGTACCGCGAATGCGTAATCAATTAGAGAAATAGGTATTACGCGTGTACGTAGAAGAGAAGAAGAAAAAAGTAATATCTATACCAACAAAGGTACCTTACGTTGTACCTTTATCTAAATGACAGTGGTACTTATTGTTCTGTTATCGCCGATAAGCAATAGTAATTTGAGGAAAACTGATACGAACTGCACAGCTGTCATCGAGTCTTTTCAGGATCCTCAGGAAATTCTCATGGGACCAGTGAATGTACCGGAACAAGAAGAACACAAGGTTAAAAGAGAATTGGGCACGATAAGTGCCGGTACGGGAATCCCAAGCGGTTTCTCGATAGGTCACAAGTAGTAAATGTGCACGTTACTATTGTTTAGAGTCGAATTAAGTGGAGGCGATAAGAGTTTTGCTCGATAAGACCTTATCAGGGCCGGGGGGTCTTGTAGCTCGCGCTGACGGTGCTTCGAGGAAATCCGAAGACGGAAAAGTGCAGTCCACTTGACCTTCCGCCATTGGTTTCAGAAGAGGATAAACAGACTAGTGGAATCATCTTCTTCGTCTATGGATGTCCAGTGCGATCTCGTAATTTTCTTCTCGCCAGCTGTCTCTCTTCTTCTTAGGTTAAAGTCAAGAAAGATAGGGCCTTTTCGCAAGCATCCTTCCTCTCCTATGCTCGTCGGCGAGAATACTCTCTAAAAATAACACGGCCAACCTTGAAACGAATATGCACTCTCTATGTGCAGACCAGTTGAAGGGACATAGAATTAATGTCGTATTAAGTGCGACTCCTAGAAGACAACTTGGGAATTGCTTAATGCCTTCCTTTTCGATGAACCGATCAGAGAACTTTATTGGCCTCTGGGTAGGAACGGTCAGTGGATCAGCTACTGGAAATAACGTAATAATTCGTTTAGCTTAAAGACCGATGTACAAAAATAAAACTTATAGGACACGTGGGTTATACAATTATTACCTTGAGGGAGAGTCGAGACTCTACACGGGTAGATACCCCGTAGAGATAAAAGATACAAGAGTACGAGAAACAGAGAGAGAGAGAGAGAGAGAGAGAAGAAACTATGCAGTCACATAGTTACGAACCTAAAGAAATTTCCAATGACACCGTTAAGCGATTTCTGTATTCATTGCGTCATAATGGAATATTTATGTAGGCTATACCGAGTTTATTGGCCACGGTCTCTCAGGTAGCTGCAAAACGCACAACCACGCCTACACGCGCTCCTTGAAAATGTTTCTACGTGCCACACGGCAAGGATTCGTGTGTCGCCTAACAGTGTTGCATCCATCAAGGAAAAATGCGTCGCGCGAGAAGAACCCGGTTTCTCGGCATTTTTCTTTTATGTCCCAGCCGCAGTCTCTGAACCGTCTGAGCGTAAAACCTCCGGGAGGGTGGTAATTACATTGTATTACGCAGCATCTGACACAGAGAGAAAGAAACTGTGTCGATACGTTAGGCACGTTAGGTTAGATCTCTTTCTTCTGGAATATACGACGGAATATACACTTGCCCACAAGGAGGACCACACTGGGGTATAACCCACGTATTATACATAGAACGAACACAACATAATCCGTAGAATAGTAACGAGGAACAGTGCAGTCGGTCTGAACTTGTCGTAGCCGAGAAGGAAGATTGTAAGTGTCCCCTAGCCCAGTCGGCAAATCATAATTTGATGCCTGAAAGAGGATACACTTCTCATCAGACAACCATTATGGATACGAGGAGGTTATCGTAACGTACTGCAAAGGATTCCAAGAATTCCGCAAAGAGTAAGAAGAGCGGTAACTCTTCGAAAGAGAAAGAGAGAAAAAGAGAGAGAGAGAGAGAGAGAGAGAGACAGAGAGCCAGCGCCAGCGGAATGGAGGGAAGACGATACGCCGGGTAGGCTTCGTTAGAAGTTTAAATTCGCAACGAGCTCACCCGGCACAGAGGACGACGTACCTTCTCTGATTTCAACGGGACTCGCCCGTACGTTCCTTTAAATGTCACAGTGTTTTAGCACCAATTGTTTCCTGCAGTTGCACGAACGGGAACGCGTATCTATAACCGGACACACCGTAAAATAATAGAACGAAGAAGCGTAAAAGGACACTTGGTAAAAACGTTAGAAGCGAAGAAAGTAGACGCACACGACAACTGCGCGCAGACACAGGTCCAACTGCCGGAATCCCTTCCATAGGCGTAGCGCCCTGACTGTGCCGAGAGCTGATTGGTCGATTCCCCGCATGTTTGCTCGCCGGAGCGCTGCCGGCAGCCAATAGCGAGGCAGGACTTACCGGCCGGTCTTTTCGGATAACTCGGGCGGCAAATACAAACTTCCTACGTAGAGGATTTACCCACAAAGCCCTCGTGCCCGAGAGTCCGCACGCGTTGAAATTTTACCTCTCGCGATATTACATATTATTTTATGTGTATCGCCTTTACGTGTTGCTCGCGATATATTCTCTCGAGTCTAGCGTCAATCTTTTGGCAGGTCGCGCGCGTATCGATATATTGGAAACTTGAAACAATGGTTATGGCCTCTGCGCATGACTTCGGCCGTGCCATATTTGCATTCTCCACGTAGGACGTCAATAGTGATGGCGCCATTTACATTCGAACCAAACAAGTTGCCTGGTTGCTTAAATGTAGTCGGCTTTCTAGTGGTAAACTCTGGCCTTTGCGAGGAACGAAAGTAGGATTTGCGTAATTATCAAAGTCAAAACTATTACCGAATACCACCGGACAGAGGACGACCGTGGATCGCGAGTATACGCTGGTGACTTTACCGACATATTTGCGAGAATGAATCAGCGACGGCGCGCGCTATTCTCTCCACGTAGCTAAGTATTTCTCCCGTAAACCCGGCACGGCTCTCTGCCTGTTGCGTCAATTTAACGAAGCGCGCCGGGGTCAACGTGTGAAAATATGGGAAGCCCTCACGCTTGGCTAATTTCGGCATTTTGAAAGTGACTTCGTAAACGTAATGAAGTGGGAGGAAGGAGAGCATGGCTCTGATACTACACCGCTGCGATACACCTTTAGTAATTAAGTAATTAACGAGCAATTAAAAGAAATATAAAAAAAATGAACAGCGAGGACGAGGGTGAAGCATCGCCGGATCGAACGCGTGAACTAACGGACTCAGTCGAATAATAAAAATCAAAAAAAGGAAACGCAAGGATAAGAGGGAGAAAAAAGTAACGAATCTGGTCTGATTCGCGGGTAGACGACAATCAGTGCAGGAAGTGCAGTGACTGGCACAAGGTGGTGAAAGCTAAAGTAGCAGAAAGTGGGCCGGTCTCCTGCGAATAAGACTTCAGCCATCCCACATAACATCCATATTAATGCGGACCTGTGCACTACACCGATTGCTCACCCATACACGGAATTCAACTGCTGCTACATGCCGATTGAATACAGAAAAATAAAGCAGGGAACAAAAAGCCTTTTCTCGATACAGAATACTACTGGCTCCTTGAGCCGGGCGATCGCGACGCCTTAAACGGCTGGCGGCGAGCGCCGGGAACTAACTTACTGACAGCATCGGAAGATAACAGAGAGCAAGAACCGAAGTGAAGAAAGAGAGAAGAGAAACGGGAAAAACGGGATGTATGCACAAGATTCCAGGCTTTACGAAAATAGAGTGAATTTCTGGTCACTACGAGAAGATGGAGTATACCCTCCTCCTCCTCCTCCTTGTACACTGAAGGCTCAGAAGATACGAGGAGCAACGAGGATTCTCGTTGTCTGTGCGGAAGTACCAAAATAGGTTAGAATAACGAGACGAAGCTGTTCTCTCTCTCTCTCTCTCTCTCTCTCTCTCTCTCTCTCTCTCTCTTTCTCTCTCTTACCTTCGTGCTCTGAAAATATTACACTGCCTTAGTCCGTCACTCTCGTTCATGAAAAAAAAGTTAAATATTTCAAAAGGTAATCTCTGCTGCCTTGCCTTGTAGTGCCTGGAAAAATCCATGAATTTTCCTCTACACTAATTCGCGTGCGGTTGCTAACCGAGTGGGTAGTGCTCGTGGACTTTTTAATTTTTCAAAAAAAAAGAAATCGAATGTTCCTCACTCCCGTCTAGATATACATAAAAGTATGTACCGCGGTAGAGTAGTACGTATATAAGCCTAGAACGGAGGGAAGTTATTCCGGTGCTTCGCGTGCGACCGTGACGGCATGCACGTATAGGCGAGGGGACATGTGTGCCTCTGGAAAGGAATGTAAAAATTGAAAGAGCCACGCTATATAAAGTGTGAGCCAGAAGAAGAGGGCTTTCCACGGGTGAAAGGCCAGGAGAGCGTCAGGGAGAGCTCCAGACTGAACCTCCGGAACCCAGGGCTTTAGAAATTTTTATCCCCAGAAAAATCGAATGATATACCCCGAGGATTTGTATTGTGTCAGCGGTCGACTGCGAGTGGAGTATTATAATATAGTCCATTCTGGTAGACCGTCTCCGTCGTGGCAACACCCTCGTGAGAGTCGTATATGCCAACGAGGAAAAAAAAAATTATATGACCAACTACCGCTCTCTTGGTGAATTTCAAAGCCAGGATTACAGAGACAAACCCAATGCCGCTTGGGGCCATTTTTCCAGGCTGGCTTAGCCAGACGGTTAATACAACCGTTGGACGTAGAAAAGTGCGAAAAGGCTGATTTCCCTCCTCCGTAACTTTCAGACAAAAGCTGCCGTCACGTGGTTCCCTCTAACGGAGATTACGCGCAGACGCCGCTATATCCGTGTAACCAGGCAGAGGATCACCGAGAATATGAAAAATGAAAATATGTGGCCAATCCCTGGTTCCATACCCAGCTTGCCATTCCTCCGAAGATACTCGGCGCGGATCCTGTTCCCTCGAGAACCGGTTGGCAAAGATTTCGGTATATCGCCAAGGCAACGTCCCACTCTCTCTACTTTGGTCCAGAGGCTTAAAGAGTCCCTTGCAAAGTTCCATCGAAAATTATCCGACTGTGATTTACGATCGTTACCGTTGACTAGGTCGCACCGAGAGCCACTTAAAGACCCTCTAGATAGTTCGTGACCAGATACCAAGCAAGTACGTACATCAGCGAGACCAGAGAGAGAAGCGAAAGAAGAAGAAGACTCCGGAAAAAGCAGTCCACCCGGTTCCAAAAATGGTATCAGTACCGAAACGAGAGGCTGTCGTTCCAAATAAAAAGTGTCCAATCCAAAAGTGACACCACGCTGTCTCTCTTTAATTTTCTCTGAGCGCCTTCACGCCTTCCCTCTTAACGTCCTCGAGACAAAGATCCCACTGGAATATCAAAAGTCCCAGACAATAATGGTCGACCTGGTGCACGGATACTCACTGATTCCAGGCGACGGCGGAGAGTCGTCGTCGTCGTCGTCCCGACTAGCCTCGAATCTCTCGTCCGTCTTTTCCTTGAAAAGTTCACGCGAGAGATCCTCCAGCTTCGTGCATTTCTCGGTGGCCTCGTCCACCGCGTCTACGTTGGTCTCCGGACCAAGATCCTCGTCCTCGTCCTCGTCGTCGTAATCGGGGGGCGCGTTATTGGCGTGCTTCCCGTTGCTCGGCGCCTCGTAGAAGCAACGATTCTCCTCGCCCAATAGTTCCGGCTGCTTCCAATAGGCGTCCGTCATCTCTGCGAACTGCGGATTTGTCTCTAGAGCGTGCAGAAACGTCGCGTAGATATTTGACTTGGCGAGCAGCTCATGGGAATCCTCGGGCCTTGAGCTTATTTCCACGGGATCCGTCAGGAAGACGACGATCACCGAGATGTTGTCGCGCGACCTCAATGACTTCGCCTCGAGGACCAATTTCTCGGCTATGACGTTTGCACTAGCTGAAATCAGATAAATAACATTCTTACAATCGTCGTTTGCATCTGTCAAATATAACGAAATTGTAAAAAAAAAAAAAACTGTCGCCGTTCGATTACGTTCAAGATAAATGAATTTTTACGATTTTCACAATGACTATTATGGACCACTGAGAATCTGAACCTTGACCTTGAACACGATCCGCCCTACGATATCTGTAACGTTATTGGATAATGATAATAAAATTACTCCCACTTATTCGTTATGCGCGCCGTACAAGCTTACTTTCCATTTTCCACGTGCCAAGCGGCCACGACTGTCATAACATTATAGTTTCAGGAGCCGAGAAGAGATGCTGCGAGTTAACTCGCGTTGATACTCATACTGAGGTACGTAAACCTAAGTGACGCGTAACATTCACTTATACAATGGAGATAAGTGGAGATATGCAAAGAGAGATTTGACAGCTGTCAAAAAGATAAATACAACGACTATTGATAGTTTTTAATTGGCAGTTAGAAGGCTTCCAATGTGGCAAATTTTATTTAAAGGTATATTCAACGTGAATGGCTTCGTGAAGAGAGTATATACGTAATGCACCTGTCATTTACATCTGTAGCAACAGACCAAAGAGCCGCGAGACTGACAGACAATAGGTATTCAATTATTTCCAATTTCCCTATAAATCATGCTTCGCGCTTGGCTGCTCCTCGCAATTTATCCTCATGAATATCGACTCGTCTTCCCCGACTCTTCCCCACTGGACGCAGACATTTCGCCACAGGTGTAATTTATGGACCGACCTTTCCGATGCAAACACCCATAATCAGCTGAGTAGGGTAACGTCCTGACGTATTAATCTAATGGACACGATAATTGGGTTACGCAAGTAAAGGTCCACGGTCAATATTACGACACGAGAATAAAACGAAATTTCAATTAATTTCAAAGGACTTAACGATCGGCCGATAAACGCTGCTTAGTTTCACGTATCGTGAGCTTGAAAATTGTCAAGGTGAATTGCCGATACTTTCAAGCAGAATCGGAAGTTAGGTTATCCGTAATACAGAAGCTGAAGTTCCGGATAACGTGGGCCCGTGTGATGTCTAAAATATAAAAAAGAAAAAAAACACGCAAGCTTACGACTTTTCTACGGCCATTGCGACACGAAATGGGCTTGAGTCTCGAACGGGGTACGTTGACCTCGGCTGAATAGGGAGTGGATGGACGCCTGCGCCGTCGACTTTACAATCCGACTGCAAAGTCTACAGATACTGTCCAGGTAACGAGTGTCTCCTATATTTATTTGTCTATCCATCGGTCCGTCCTACCTGCTCTGAGCTAGACACAACAAAGCTTCTCTCTGCGCTAGGCCGACTGAATTGCGCGACGATAAGACGTCAACTACGAATTCATAGATGACGCTCCTAGAATCTTCTTTACCGACGGATCCTTCTTGGCTTGCACGTTACATTCAAATACTCCGGGCACTGGACTCTCTGTCTTTATCGTTTGTAAAATGATATAGTCCGATAAGTAGTGCAACGTATAGTCTAAGTGTCTTCCGATAACTAGAAAATTACGAGCACGTGCGAGTTGATTGACTCGTTAATGTCTACATGCCGAACAAGGTCGCTACTCGACGTCCGCGCGGAATTCACGTGGACAATAACGCCCCGGTTGGACGAATTATTCCCTGCAATTCTCCTCGGCACATCTTGAGATTATTCGTCTGAGATATTTTCATGAGAAATCAGCCAAAGGTGTTTGGATTTTTTAAGGTATTTTTTGAAAGCTAGAATTTTGATCTCGGTCGGTAACAGAAGAGCGCAGTTTCTACACGTCGGCTCTTTCTCCGATTCCACTTGCAACCCCTGCTAGATAAGCGTGAAATCATATGAAAATGATCAGGGACCCTATATGCGAATCTGGTAATACGCGTAACTGTACAATCAGCTTCTGATACATGTACGCTCACATATGTGCAGCTTCCTTATCACGTCGTTGAAAGTAAATGACAAATATTTATAGATACGTTATGCAAGCCCTCTCTTCCGAGTGACTCACGTAGACTCGGAATGAAGATTCGTAACGCCGTGTTTCTCTGTATTTCTCCGGAATGACCTCGCAGATCGTATCGTTCAAGAAACACCACCCTAACCTTTACCGACACTACTTACTCTCGCGTGACTCAGAGAGACATATTTCCTTCGGCATAGCAACGCAACTGTTAACGACTTTCGCACACATTTCGCCATCGAAATAAGCAAACCATTTTAGTCGATGACGCTTGCTTCGTGACTTTAAAATTACAAGCAGCGTCAAGATGAAAAAAAAAAGCACGGAGTGTCCCAACGGCCGTCCTAACCTCCTGTCATTTCCTCCCAACCGTCCGCCATTACTCGACGGAAGGACTCTACCCACTTTTCATCCCTGTTCTTCGCCGTCGGTGTCACTCGATCCTTCGCGAAGCGTCAGAACCCCAGCGGCAGGTATAAATGCATAAATTAAACGTACCAGCTAAATCGAGAGCGAGAAAAAAACCGCTTTCCCAAGAATGTCCCCTGGCAGTTGATTCCAAAAGCAAAGAAACATACGAGTTCGAGGCGCACGGAGAAATCGCGAGCGCCGATTCGAAAAGGGCTTCTGGGTAATGTTCAATGGCGCCAACCTAACCAAACTCGAGTCTTCCTTCCTTTCCTTTCCCTATCGCCACCGGGGATATATATACCAGAGCTAACGTAACTCAAGGCGCAGTCGGTAAGTGCCTCTCGACTGCATAAGCACGTGTATTACCGTAGGCTTCAGACAAGATTAAAATGTATGGGCTCAGCAATGAGACGTCTAGGCAGCCACCGAGTCGCATTAATCAAAGTACGGCACGTGTCCCGCAAGGGGCGCAGGCGCATGCGCACGAGAGGACACCGGGCTACTACGCCCCGCTCGAGAATGTCATTACGTGACAGATGCTCTCGACCCAGCCCTTATTATTGACAACTGTCAAGACACGCCGAATTACCGGCCAATCCGACAGAATCTTTTACCCACGAAAGTTAACGTACGCGCTCGACGTTTCTATCTTCCTCAGTAATTTGCGGCTTCGATCGTTCCGCGGCAAATTGGCCTAATGTCTCCCTCCTATCTACGTATTGCTGTACCGTATGATGAGTCAACCGTTTCTAAAGTGCATCTACGTACGTTCCTCTATGCACGGAGGACACTGCAATTTTTTCCACGTATTACGCACGCCTTATGCGAGAAGAAACTGTTAAAACGGTACAGTCGAGCGAGGAAATTATTGGGTATACGCGAGGTGAGCGAGTGTCCTTCGTCTTTGAAGCTCGAAGAACTTTCTGGTGCAACAGTTTGCTCCTCCAGCCGAACACGATGATAAATGTCTCTCGCACGAGTCTGAAATAGGTATGGGAGTTTGCGTTACAAGGAAATATTAAGTTACGGCTCTGCTCGGACCAGAAACCACCCGGTGTAACCAGTCCACGGCGATGCTCGAACCTCTTAACAGAATTGCGCGGGGAATTTTTCAAAACTTCCCAAGTACACCTCGGACCGGGATCTTTTTTATTGCCAGTCATGAAGTCTGGTGCACTCAGCCGAGCGACTGCTCGATGGGATCGAAGTCGAATGGAATTCAGTGAGGCAGAGAGAGAACCTCCCGGTCTGATGATTATTCCTGAGAGAGAGAGAGAGAAAGAAATATTCACCGGAGGACTTTTATCGATCCTGCAAATGGAAACGCCCGACAAAACAAGCATCTGCTATTTCAGCCAACAAGTCTATATGGTTTGTCTGGAGAATTTTCTTATGGAAAACAAAATTGCGGATGAGTGAGAGAGAATGAAAGAAAAGGGGGAATACCCGAGAAAAGAAAAATATTCTACACAGCGATCGATGAGAACGTTTCGCCAATTTTCTGGGAATCATCGAGCACTGGAACCTAGTAGAAGCAGCAGCGGCAGTTCACTAGGGTGAAACTACACGGGGTCAGACAAGAAGGGCACCGAATGGGTCTCGCCGGCCCTGACCGTCCCGTCTGGCGCGAGCCTGTTCACGGCTCGTTTCACATGGACGCATTGGAAAATATCGTGCCACGGCAAATCGTGTGGAATAAGATCAGGAGAAATGTCCCCTCGCGTACACTGTATTATCGCAGGGATCCGCGATACGCGCCAATTGCACAGTAAATTGGACGTAAGCTCCGAAAGAGAAAACTTAGTAACACTGTATGAATTTGTATGGGTCATGACGATTCACCATTTACTCATCCGTCTATTTTCTCCATCGTGCGCGAATACTGGTAAAAATAGTCGTGCAACGATTCCACATCACATATATATGTATATATATATACTGGTAACGAGCAAATCCTATCTGTACCAGTCGATATTTACGTGCTTATCGACGTAAATTATTCTCGTGTTATGTGTCACTAGGATTAATATAATCAGTAAGAATTACGTATGAGTCTATCAAAGATTTCTCGAGCAAAAAATATCCCAATTAAATTATAGTCTCTCTCTCTCCCTCTCCCTCTTTCTACGTTACCGAACAGTGGCGTGATCCGTTCGTGAAGATCATCGTTCAGAGATTCTCGTGGAGACACTTATAACATTATATATCGCGTATGAAAATTTACGAGCAAAAGCGACAATATAACAAACAAAAACATCGAAATTGAAGACGCAACCGTGTGATTTACCGTTTTCAGCGTTTTTTTAAAAAAACCAATGCTGATCCCGAGACGTAAAGGATCGCCGGTTTATGCCGGCCGGAAAAAACGTAGGACACGTAATACAGAGGAAGTAGCTGCGAGCGAAAAGTGCAGCAGCACGTCGGGCGTGGCGTTTCGCGATGAACTGACAGAGTCGAGACTCGAACCGTCGCCCCCGCTCCGTGACTCACCGCCGCCGCCACCCCCAATGGGGAGGCTCCGTCTCGCCCCCTATTGGTCCCCTAGGAACATCGCTTGGCCCCCTCTATATATACCTAGACCGTCTGACAGCAGCCACCCCGTGAGTTATACTCGAAGCTACGCATCGCGCAGAGATATCGATCGTTCGATCATTCGATTCTGTAAGAGTCGACAGGCTCGTTCGAACTATCCCCGAGTATAATTTATGAATTACCCAGCCGATAACGGTCAATTAATTAAATAGAAGAAGCAAAGATTGAGAAAGTAAACAGCAACGTCTCCGTACTTGGTTCTGATGCACTGTGCATTTACCTTAGGGATTTCATCTATTTTATTACACCGGGTTTTCAACGCCGCACGCGTTCCTTCGCTACAATAAAGTCTACGCACAATCGACGTCAATATCCCCCTTTATCCCCGATGTATTATGCAGGATTGACTGCACGTGAGGGGAACCCCCTTAATATCCCTCATTGTGTATCGTAACGTTCACTTTATTTTACGTGGATAAGTACCTATGTAAATAGGCCTTGCTTATTTATATATACGCAACGTGCAGTCAAGGAGGTTATGTCTCGTATCCCAATGACTCCCTCAGGGATAGTTTCTAACGGCGAGAAAGATCGCGAAACTCGAAAGTCAGCCTGGATCTAAATGCGCGACAGCGGCAGGTGGTTCGGCACGTACATAACCTAAATGTATACGGGTGAGTAATGAGGACCGTGCGAGTAAATATATTTTAAGGTAATTAAAGAAATCTAATGTGAACCCGCCTTTAGTTAATAACACGAAGAGACGAGGAGACACCGCCCAGCGCGTCACGGGATGCTAATTAGGCTAATGCGCAGGGTAAAAATCGCTTTAACAAAGCTAAATGGCGCCTCGCGCCAAGCGGAAGTAAATGCAAAGATCAGAAATGTCGACTCGAATGACGATAATATTTCTCTTTGACGCCCCTTGGCAACCGAGGAAGGAAGATACATCCTGAATCGCCCACACGTGAGTGGGTAAGAAATATTTTTTTTCTTCAACAAACAGTACAAAGATGAATCATCCGCCATTATATACGTACAGCACGGTACTATCTACAGTGTGGTCGTACGGCAATAGTGCTGGTTACCGTACTGGCGCTCGTTGCAAGTAGAAAGGTAAAACGTTGAGTTACAGCGAGAAACGCAGATACCGAAGGTACATCGCAGTTAACGAGAGAGAACAGCAGACCCAAATATACGTGGTGAGGTTATGTAAGCCGTAAGGAGACAAGACACGCGAGATCGAGAGAGACGATGAAAAAGCGAAGTAAAAAGAAATAAGTAAAATAAAGAGCAAAACCTTAAAAAGTACTGAGTCACCGATTCTTGCACAAGGCCCAATTCCAACGTGAACGCAAGTTATCCGGTGCTCGAGTTACTTTTGCCAATCGAGTATACACATACAGCGATAGGCAGACGAAGTACGAAGCCTGTAAAAATATCCATTGAAAATGTACAGCGGTACTCGGCCGCTGATTGGCCAGGATGCAATTACCGCCGAGGCTCACGGGTAAAGAGTTCTCGAAAATGATTTCGAAGCGTTTAAGCAATCCCGAAAGAGGTTAGGCACAGAGGAGGAGGAGGAGGAGGAGGAGGAGGAGGAGGAAGTAAAATGGCGAATTTCCGCTCAGGTTAAAGCGCGACTCTCGAAAGAGACCAGCAGCGAGGAAGGTTCGTCGTCGCGCGACTGAGACGTGACGTAACATCCGGGAGAGAGGTGGAAGTGCTGGAAGTAAATCGTCGAAGCGTGCAGACAAGTACGGTGATTGCCTCTTCTTCTATTCGCCACGATTTTATTCCACGGATATCATACGAACCAGCGGCCGAGGTTCGCTCGTTGCAAGAATCCTTCGCGCCATTCGTCTCTCCTTGACGTCCGTTGCACCAGCCGTCGCCTCCCGTCGTTTCAGCCGACGGATGATTCCCGTGACTCTTCTTAGTCCGGCGAAGCGCGCGGCGTGTCATTGCCGTGCCGTATTATTTTCAACGTTGCGAGAAGGGAACCTAACCTAAATTAATTGCCGCGCGGCATTCCTTGCCGAATGAATCACACCGAGGTGGATTGTGGGTAACGGCTAAAGAATTATTAATGCGAGGGAAAATTTGAAATTTTTCATACGAAAATCGATCGCTCGATACATCGATTGTTAGCGATTGCGGAGAGGAGTGACGGTTAATGAGGATAATTAATGGCCAACCGAATAAAACGAAAAATGAACTCCTCCTCTGGATCGCCGAGATCGGATAACGTAACCGGTATGAGAGCGTTTGCTCTTATACATACATATATATATAGTGGCTGATACGCATGTACGCGATACACACAGAGTTATTACTCGTTGGCTTTCGGGGCAGGCATTAAACGAGCAGCGTGGATAATAACAAAGTCGGCACGCCACACCACTGTCCAATCTTTAATGGGTTTCGCTTCAGTGGTAACGGGCTCTCGCTGACTCACTCTGTAATAACGAGAATCATAGGTATAGGCATTGTCCCAGTGACAGGGCCTATCGCGAATATTGCAATATCAACACGTAAGAGGATCAACATGTGTTTCCGATGTAAAATAATAATCTGACAATAAACGTTGCAAGTGATAAGGCTGCCAAGTTAACGCGAAAAAAAATTATCCTCGAAGTCAGGAGTAATTCAAATATTCCCGCGCCCTTTAGACCTGTGCCATCGCGATCTATCGTCCCACGTACAATAACACTGGAAAGCTTATACCTCAATCTGGGATCCTATGGGAGAACGATGCTCGGTAAATCCATCTACTGTAATCGATACCTCCCAGGAACTTCTAGGTAGCATTAGATATATGCACGTAAAATTTCATGTATTTTCCCCCCTTATGCCAACTACGTATTCTATGGTTACAGGTAAGTCTGTATGCAGAGACGCGCGTACGGTGCCCCTTCGAGAAAACCCATAATCCCACCCGCGAGTGTGTAATTTCAGCGGGAGATCGTTGTAGCCGGAAGTTAATGAATGTACATTAGGGATAGACATCTCGAGGGAGGAAATATAACCTTATCTGAAATGACCATTTATTACGAAACAATTGCGGCATCGAGATCTTGGAATCGTCTGTGGAATGGTTTACGAGGGGGAGAAAAAAAATATATTCGAACGAGACAGTCCTGGGATAGTGAAATTTCAGGAGCAATAATGACGATGCGCCAGGACGGAAGCAAAGGAGCTGGAATGATTCGTCGAGGTAAAACAAATGTGCCCCGGGTCTCGTTAGGGCAGGCAGGTCCAGAATGACCGGTAATATTTCAATAGGGAATCTTCTAGGCAACTGAGTGACTGTCCGAGTCAGCGAGTAATTAATTAGGATAGAGTGCGACTCGTGCGTGTCACTCGTAACACGAAAAGTGCGACAAACAATTCAATTCCCAAGCGCGAGGGAATCCTCGGGACAACGAGTGCGCATGCGCGACCCTCTATTCCCCCAGGCTATGGGAATGGCATGTTTTGTCTTTGAGGTTAAGCCCATCGCCTCGTATCTCCGTTCTACGAGCATCCAGCTACCGCCGTAGGTAGCGAACGACTGGAGTCCCAGCGAATACCGATACATAACCTCAAAGAAGTTATTGCGAACGATTGTCACGGAGGTACAGTCATACTTATTCGAGATCGTCCTTGTTGCCTGGTCTTACTGTACTCGCTACGCGTAGGCCGAGTAATCGCTGAGAAAAAGTAACGTTAACTTCTCACTGCAACTAACCGCAAACTACGCTCTTACACACCAGCCGAGCATTATTCGAGCGACACTCGGATAATTTGCATGGGAATCTAACCTCTTCAGCCGACGTCTATTCGCGTGAACGCAGAAGCAAACAGATCGGGTTTAACGCGCCAGAGACATTAACACGGTAATACCAACGATATAATACTGAATTCAGCCGGAGATTTTAATTTGAAATTTGTATGAAAAAAATTGTGGATTAAATATAAATAATGATTCAGGCCTGCATTTTATTTGCCGTCTGAGGCACGGTGTATGATTATGGGACTTCGCAAGCCATAGAATACCCGATTACAAGAGGGTGTGGCGGGTAGACGATCGAAAAGGAAGCATACCAGATGGTACGTATGACGTTAGGAGGCATGCGTGAAATATAAACAGTCGTCGACTTGGGCTTTTTTTTTTCAATAGACTTTTTCTTCTCTACAGGACGGAACTTTTTCTGCCTGTACGTCATGGTCGTGAAAAAAAAGAGATACCAAAACCATAAGACATTCATCGAAAGACGTTTCTTAGGTTAGGTTAGGTTAGACTAGCTTACAGTCAATTTTGTCTTTCTCTTAAAGCGTCTTCGCAATTCTTTCAACGGCTATGGAAAATTCTGGATCTCAACGGTCACTCGACATCTGCCACTGTGTTCAGACAGGTGCTGGAGTTTCGGTAGTTTCTGCACGTTTCGGTGCATCGTGCTGACTATCGACGTCATTTCTAACTGGTAGAGAGAGAAGAGCAAAGTGATAACGTAATCGATAACGTTCGACAGTTCGATCCTCGATATTAATAACTCTCGAAAATATCAGGTGACGATATTACGCAAGCAAAGCTGAAGCTGGGTACCTGTCGTAAAATTCCGTAAAGGACTTCCATTGGATTCTCAGATGACAGCGTAAGAGAGCGTTTCGAGAAAAATGATGTTCATCCATTAAATGGCGTATGGAATGTGACATGAGTCAGAGGACGAGTACCCACCTCCACGTGAGGGATGCTACGTGCAGTATACTGCCATGGCCATTGGATCTATAATTAGATGGAGCCGGCGTCATGCGTAAAAAGTGCTTCGAGTAGAATTAAACTTTTCAAGCTTGATTCAATGAGCCTGCCTCGCGTTAATATTCTCAAGATTCGTAAGTGCGAGAGACTGTGTCGATTGTCGGATAACGAACCAAGCCGAACCAAGCCGAACTTCCCCGAACCGATTCGAAGGGCCGCCAATGCTACCCTGGGAGGGTTATGATCAAGAGAAATAAAGAAGCGGTCATTCTCCGGGGCATTAGGCAGCGATAATAAGAGTGACTCCCTTGTGTCACTTATTTTACCGGGTGGGAGTATGGCAATTTTTTTTCTTCTTCTGCCACTCCTTACTGTCGCCCGGGATTCTTCGCCCTTCCTCGTTCCACGTGTTTCCGTGCTCTCAATGCTCAACGGAAGAGACACTTTTTACTACTTGGTACTTCGAAGATACGCGAGAGTCCAAGCGTAGGGTTGGAGAATGAAGATTCTCGCTGGTGGGGAGACGGAGAGGACAGATAGGAAAGACAAGAGGTTAGAGTGAGAAAAAGAGAGAGACGCGTGAATTTAGTAAGCAGCGATTCTCAAGTGCACTACGCGCTGCATAACAGACACGTAGACAACGAGGATAAGTAGGGAGAAAGAAGTAGATGAGAAATAGGGGGCGGGGAGGAGGGTGGAGGAAAGAAGGGAATTCATCATGAGGTTAGAAAGTCTTTAGTTCGTGCGTGACAGGAGTTATTATAGACTTAGAAAATAGAGAAAAAGATACAAGATCGAAGCTCCAGAAAGGTTCGAAATACCATCACGCGTTCGGTTACCGAATAATTTCTCAACGTAATGAAATCCTTTGTAGGTATACAAGAAAATCGTGTCCGACGCGTCAGCAAGTTGGATGTTAAGTTTGACGAGATTTTCGGAAATCTTACTCAATCCTCGAACGAATACAGGTCGAAGGCACGTCAGTAGCTGAATCCGTAATTTAAAAACAAAGAAACTCCTTCGCGGAAATTCATAATGGAAATTGGCAATCACGTCGTTTCAATCGTCTCGGGAGAATTGCGTCGAACGGTCCAACTGAGCGAGAGTCACCAAAAAAGAGTATAATCAATGAAAAAATTTAAATTCAATTAGTTTAACCTCCGCGTGAGAGATCCTAATTCTTCCGTCAGAGATTACGAGTAATTTTTTGTTCACTCGTAAAATTCCAGCACGAACGCGGTGCGTGGGTATACAAGATGATCCGCAAGGTACCGATCCAGTGGCGCGCCCTGCGGACAAGAGCGGTACTGCTCTAGACGGTTCTAGGCCCGTCACGGCATTTTCATTATACGTACACAATTGCTTGTTACTCGAATTACATAAAGCAAAGCGACGAAAGCGGAGGAATATTTAAAAAGATTAACGCACGGAGAAGCCGGCACTTCAGCATGTAATTGCCAGGAGTAAAAACGTAGGAGGTACGGCGGGAGAAGCGCGGAGGGAAGGGCCATTCAGGACTCGAGTCACGAGACTCCTATGTTCCTATCCTTGAAAGAGGACTCTCTGTTCTCCCAGGCTGTAACAGTATTCAGCGTTATAACAGAGGTACCAGGCGTATAAGCGAGCCCCCCCGCCTGACAAACCAAAAGAAGTAGCAGAATAAACATGTATACAGAAAGAGTCTCACGGACGATTCACAGCGCCGTGTACAAACGCAGCCTGAAACGTGAGGTTAGTCTGCCTACAGAAAAGAGCACGTAGAGGTTATGCACTACAGAGAATCTTAAAGTTAAATCCATATCGATGCCATCGCGTCTCCTCTATTCCGACCGGAGTGTATCCTGACCTGATGGACCTAGAGGAATCGATATATATTCTACGATATCTTATTGACAGTATCAAAGAGCTAAGGACTACTCCGGCTACTTCGACAAGGTTATCGTTAAGTTTTTCGAGCTGGAATTGCCAGGGTCTCGCTTCAGTAACCGCGGTCTTGCTTCAGCTCCTCTCGGATTCCTTTGTTTAATGCTTTATTGCGATATTTTATGTGCTGGCCAGGGGCGGCGCTGTTGCCAGGCCGAATGCCTGCCTGGTTGCTGTAAATTGTGCAAAAGCTGACAACCGCGTATAATAACGACGACCACTGATATCCGCGACCGGATATCCGGACGCGTGGTACTTCTTTGAGACTCCTTTATTTCTCAGGCTGAGAAGCCAGGCGCTTACGGACTCTCGGCGATGTCCTTTTCAGCTGCTCTCGAATGGGATTCTTCGTTTTGCACTTTTCTTTCGTCGATAGGAAGTCCGTCAATGGGCGGACGTTCGAACGATCATCCGTTTACTTTTTTTTTTTATGGCGATTATAATTCTAATCTTCTGCTTATTATTGCTTCCTCAGGACGGGGGTTCCCGGGACGATGCTAGCCGATACCGGTCACGTTTCCCAGACTGAATAATTGCATGCGCAGCGTACGAGAGCTGCGTGAAAAATTGACGACACCCTTGGGGAGGATTCGTTAATGATTTACCTGGTTCGATGATACTTTAGCCGGGGCAGATCAGAATGGAGATTCAACGAGAGGGAGAGAGAGGGGGCGATAGAAGCCAGACGACGGAGATTGTTGCGACTTATGCAACCGCATGAATTCGCAAGGGGAAATTACGAGACGGGTATGAGGAACCCTTTGAGTCGAGTCGGAAGTCCAATTATTCTTGCTTCCAGTGCCACCAACCGATCTTAGAGGCAGAGGTCGTTGAAGAAATTTGAATATTAAAAGATAAAAGTTAAAACAAGAAGAATGCGAAATTGATATTTAAAAACGTTCATCTCGATGTGAGTTAATTTAATTCTGTGCTTTTTTTTTCTTTAATTTTCATAATTACTCTGCCTCAAGGATATTCCCACCAACTTAGATACCTCGGACTCCAGGCAATATTGCCTGTAAGATCTATCCATCAGCATGGGTCTAATTATCTTTAATTTACACTAATACACTGACCCAGTGATTGTCGAAGAAAAATGAAAAGAAGAAAAAAAGTTGGCTCACCAAAATCTCGACGAATTAGACACTGGAAACACACTAGTATCCTCTGTTCTACACGTCACAGTAAAATAATAATTTTCTTTTAATTATGAAATCCCGATTTGGCATGCAACACCCGCAGTAGAACCGCAAACACTGTCGTGATAAAAATTTGATATTAAAATATTGAACAAAAGTCAGAGGTTAAACTATAAGTACAAGCCTGTTACGCGCAACTTATGAAAACTTGTATTTCGTTGTAGGAAAACTACTGGTGCACGTGATGAATTGGTCGAGGGCCAGCCTGCTTGGGCAGCAGATGACGAATGAGTGAACGGTGGACCCGGGACTTAGTTTCTCAGGCAGGAAGAAGGAAAGGGCTGTGCTCTGACTCTGGATCGCTGGATCAAAAGATTAGAGTAAGACTCTCTACTCTCTAGTCCGGACTCTCTTCTATTTTTGGTTCTACCTACTCTCTCTCTCTCTCTCTCTCTCTCTCTTGATCTCATTAGATTCGTCTCTTGACAGCTCGACTCTTGGCAAAAAAGTAGCAAAAGATCCAAGACCACAGACCCTGCCGGTAGGACACGAGTCGAGCATTGCTTTGGGTGAGCTCGCACGTAGCGTTTACGACAAGCGGATTGTCAAAAAGACTGAACGAGCTACGTCCTCGTCTAGCCATGCGAACCAGCCTTAAGGACCTGCTCTCTCTCTCTCTCTGTCAGTCTCGCCACCCTGCGAATAAATGACTAGGCAGGTCTTCGTTAGGGTTGCCGAGTAGCGATCCGAGTCTCCGCAAGGTATCCTTCATCGTTTATCCTGATTGCCACAGACCAAGAAACTGTCACTGCATTATGCATTTCCAATAATAAATGATGTCGACAGGTGAATTCTTCAATTTCTTTTTTCTTTTTTTCCTTTTAAGCAACCACTAGACATTTCCAAGCTTTCGCCACGCGCAACAGAAGTTTTGAGTACATTCTAATGGCTGGGAAGTAACGTACCGAGTGCATATGTTAATAATAAAGAAAACAGACAGGGTCGCTCTGTGCCAGTGTCCCATTCACAGTTCTATGGAAAAGAGGGATGCACTCATCTACATTACAGATGCACCCATCTTCGTTTCACAAAGTATCGGATGTATGGAAAAATTAAAAAGAAAAAAAGCAACGAGACCTCTCCTCCAGTCGTGAGAAAAATCTACCCAAGTACCAAAAGTCCTCCGAGTGAGTCGCACAAATTTTTTGTTCTCCCTCAGCAGCTCCACATAAACTGCGAAAATGTACGTTTCAGCATAACAGTCCATCGAAGTGTCCAGGACTTTTTATTGGCACCCAGTGCCGTCAGCCAGACACGCCACCCACTTCTTGTTCACTAATAGCAAGCCAAAGGAACGAGAAGGACGAAGAAAAAAGACCAAGAAAAAGGAAACCAGGTCCACGATCGGTCGGTAAGACGATTCCTGGAAAGCAACCGTAGTTTCAAGACCTCCAACGATCACCAGCTAGACTGTAAGGATGATTACACTCCGGAAAGCACGTTAATTCCATCACCAGAGTGCAAGGCACTCCGGTCGATTCGTCCCGCCGATCGTTCACGGTTAGAGTGCAACAGAGATCGAGGCAGTATCGCCAAACTAGCGAGGTCAGCGTTTGAACTTGAAAGCAAAAGGGGGAAAAAAAAAAAAAAAAGAGAAACAGGCAAGGCCATAAGAAGAATCATTCGATCCATAGAAAATTCAGACGTCAAGATACTCCCATTCAAAGTCGACAGACACATCCGATCGGCACGGCTCTGTAGATAACGTAGGAGCGCCATAGGAAAACGTCCAAACACAGTGCACCCGAGGAACACGGCCCTGGGTCTTGGTTAAACAGAGCGTAACGGAGGCCAAGGAAGCCTGAGACTCCGGAGACGGACTTCTTCCTAATAATCGTATGACGAGACGGAACAGTTTGTCCGATCTCAATAAAATTTCACAGGCACGTCATAACGAATCCCGATTGTCCACTGGTGGCAGTCAGCGGGTAGCTGTCGAGTTTGTGGAAAAAAAAAAAAAATGTAACTAGCATAAAATAATTTCCACTCACAAGGATTCTCCCGGACGGCCTGATAAATTCTATGGGACGCATGGACCTCGTTGATCACATCCCAGAAGCCATCGGAGCCGATGATCAGGAAGTCCTCGGTGCCGTTGAGATCGACGCTAAGTATTTCCGGATCGGCCGTTACGCAGGGCTTGTACTTGACGTCGCCTGAAAGTAAAGAGACAGGAAGATCCATAAGACAAAAATCGAGGATCCACAAGGATCTAGATTAGACAAAGATCTAACGTAACGTGGTAAATGATGATAAGTATGTAGGATAGGATCGTGAATCGAACCTTGGACATGAATCGGTAAGCCTACGCGTTATCTTCTAAGATATTAAAATAGAAAATAAGATGGTAGGAAAAAAAAAGCACGCGATACGGAATCAGTATTCCACTATGTTATAATTAACTTTAATGATCTAATTAACGAATGCGAGGCTAATTTAAATAATGGCGTCAAACTAGCGTAGGCGCTTCCGGTTATTACGTTATACAGTCTTGTCCTATGTTACTTCGACGCTGAATCGCCGTAATTCATACGGGGACCCTACCAAGGAGCCATCTTCGTAATTCGCATTAACTTCGAGCATACTAAATTACAGATCGATCATATCGGATCGCTGATAAGCAATATTCCTTTTCATTGATAACCCATTAACTATTCGAAACAGGCATAGCCCAGGGTACCACCCAGTAAAGCTACGCGCAGACCTCTTAGCATGGCTGCACGTATTATCGTGTCAGCCAGTGGTCGAACGGAACCGACAGGATATTCGACACGCGTCCAGAATTTTCACGTAACCGTAAATGGCATTGCTTGACCCGTAGGCTACCCTAGTTGGACGTAGCTTCCTCGAGCGATTGTACCGAACAAAAAATAATTATCATAGAACGACCAGCTGACTCAGTCGATCGTACAGCCTTAGTCCATTGGAAACGAGTGCTACTGTAATTTATGAATTGATCGAGTATGGTCACGAGATACTTGTAACGTTAAAAAAACAAAAGCGACCGGACGTCTGTAACTTGTATTCCCAAGCGGGGGAGGCAGGGCTTGAATTTCAAAAGCCGCAAAACCGCAGCGTGCTGCGATCCACGTAGCACAAAGATTAAGTCGTACTCGACAGAGAATATAAATTTTAACAGGAAGGAGCCTCGTCGCAGTCGAGTCGATCCCAGAGTTACGATTCGCATTGAAGAGCGTTTCCGAAGTTAAATAACATTTTTTTAAGAATAACCAGCAGCGCACAGTCTCTGCGAAAGGGTCGCGCTCGAATCGGCACGCGGAATCCGGATTTTCGAGTGAAAATCCAGAACGGAAGTGTAGTCGAGAAGGCGATGATAATAAAGGAAAAAAAAAAAAAAAAGGCAAGCACGTTCATCAGTCATTGTTATAGTATGCGCCTATACGTGCCATAACGTGATAAAATCGGCATTTAACTCGCAAGATGGAGCGTATAATCCAGTTTGATGTGCCTCGCGATATCGCATGGTTCGTCGACCCTCGACTTCTACGTTCGCCTATACCACTTTAATATGCATAATAGCCGACGTTTTTGCCAGAGCTTGATACAATTAATTTTATTCGCAACTCTGTGACGCTCGCACCGGCTCTCGACGTGGAAGAGTTTTCGTTTGACAAAAGCGATGCTCGTTGACGCATCATTTTGCAGTGGCCATTCTTCCTCGTTGGACGTTTCCTTGCGGCTGCTCTGTGCGGGGGAGCCATTGCGAATTTCTTTGACGGTTGACAGACGCTGCCAGAGGCTCCAAGAAGTTGAGATACTTATCGTGGAAGAGGTGAGGAGCTAGAGAGCGAGAGATAAGTGGAAGAGGAAAGAGACAACTCGTCTCTCTGCCGTTTTACAGGAATGCACATTCGTCGGAGAATGGCAAGAACGTTTACGGTTCTGCTCCATATCCTCACTGACATTTTTAACATCCTCTATTACGCGTACGCGCACCTCCTCCTCCTCCTTCGTCTCTTTCTCTTTCCTCTTGTCCACGCGCCGTGCGCTTTCCTCGAGTTCATCGTTCTTCCTTCTACGGCTCGCCAAATATATAGACTTCTCCGCCTTCCTTTCCTAGGCTATTGCGTTAGATCCACCGAGTGGTGTCTGTGCCTCTCGTTACTTCGTGGTGGCGCCACTTGCTAGGCTTCACGATCTAGGAATCAAGTCTTCAAGGCAATACTCACGGGGTTAGATAGGATTGACTGGTGGTCGACGATGTATAATTCAGCAGGCAGACGCTCCGTGGGATCGTGGATCATTGATGGTTAATGACAAAAACGATCTCACGTTTGTCATTCGATATTTAATCCAAGAATTCAAGAGGCTTTGACTGTCAATTTAGATCTTCAATGGACTGTTGCTGTATGCTCGTTATCCAGTTGTCCCGTTTTTTATTCCTCCATTGGACGAATTCTGTTTTTACAACAGACCAAACGCCACGTATTCGAAATTCTTGGGAGAAAGGAAAGAAATCTCGGACACGCGTAATTCCTCGTATTATTTTCGGAAGTAAGAAAATCTTCTTCGCGCGGATGGTTTCCACTTTCCAGTTTATGACTGACAGGCGTCCCGCGAGTTCTGTTTCGGAATTTTGGCACGCTGGTGAAATCTTTTGCCAGTCTCTTACCCAGAGAAAACTCGTGGCCCGATGATATACGTTTACCAGTCTCTTTTTTTTTTTTTTTTGTGGTACTTAATAACTCCTGATTGAAATGCTAAAATAATATGGCAAGTCGTAAAGTCGTGTACGCATTTATATGCAGGAAGGATGTAAGTGGTAATTAAAAGTGAAATAATTGGCAGACATCGCACACGAGTGTTGTGTCGATGAAGGTGATTATTGGTAGGCTTACCAGCTACGGCACAAGTTAACCTTAAATTATAAAAAGCAAAGTACAAGAGATATGACGTGTAAACGACAATATAATAATATACCGAAGAGACAGGAAGAGAAATAAAATTGATGACTCACCTATAGCTCTGGAAACGCTGAGATGACCATTTACACGCCAAGTCCCATAATGCACGAGAAATCCACCCATGTCGCTCACTCTCTTAGTTTCGTCCTGTAATAAATAACGAAATTATTTATTAATCGCGCAGAGACTGAACCCGCAACAAGAGCTTAAAAATGATTCTCTTCACGCCCGAGAAATTCTCCTGTTCCCGTCGAATCTTCTGAGGCGTCTCGACCTTTCGACGTTTACCAAGTACATATGTTCTCTGCCAACGTGCAACAATTCTTCTCTCGGCCGGCCGAGCTTCTCTTGTCTCTCACAGTCCGAGGCTGCCTGTCATCGCGAAATTCATTGTGAAATGCAATCATCGTTAAATCATGATAACTTTAGGAACGCGAATCGACGGCGATCGTCGTCTTCTGCAGTTCGAGAGCTACGACGAGTACCTGGATGCCCTAGTGATACCCAAAGATCTCTTCTATCTGAGAAGCACGTCGGTGGCGCGTCAGGTCGCCGAATTGGGTTACAGATGCACCGGAGAGACGCTCGACAAGCACTCATTCAATGCACGACTGCGCGCTGTCAAGAATTTACTCTTTCCCGTACAAAAAGCTTACGAACTTTCCTCGGAGCTTCTAACCCCGAGCGATCAATTCGAGCAGCAATTGGCATTTCGTGAAAGATCCAACAGACTCGGTATCCTGTCGACTATTATATTCGTACGCAACTTCACCAGATTCCATTTCGAGGTGTCCGGCTACATAGACTTTCAGTCGCGACTGGAAAAGGAAGACTGGCGTCCATTTTTTCAAGGTAGAACCAAACTCTGGCCTCAGCCTACCGATCTTGGATATTATCATTGGAGAATGGGCACCACCCAGCTCAACGAATCCAGCAATTACGTCCCGGTTATAAATCCGGCGCGTGGACTCCTCTTCAAGAATATTCACGACAGAAAACTTATCTGGGTTGATCCAGCAGCGCCGTCCCCGGGCGTAAATACGACGCGCGTTCGTATCAACAGCGACAAGTACGAGCAAATAATACTCTACGATCATATAGTGCGCAGTAAAGTTTAGAAGAATCGAAAACAGGAGAATCCTAGGCGAATAGTTCCCGAGGAACACTTACCGTTCGATCGGGTTTATGCGGATTAACGAGGTGACGGGTTTTCCCGTGAGATGTCAGTGTCGCCAGGGAATCCCCGACCCATGCAATATATAATTTGCCATTGAGCAACAAAGCACAAACTGCAGTAGTACCACCATTGAGATTCTGTCAAGAGAGAGAAGTAATATAAAAAAAAACTGTAATATTGATATTTAAAATAAAGTCTTGATCGAAAAACTATTTGCTTGTCGCTTACGTATTTATTTGCCTTCTCAATGAAATGTGCGTCTGTCGTAACGAAAGCGTCGCGTAAGGCACGGATTGGATCCTTGGGATAATACGTGCTTTCCACTAAATACTGATGAAGATGGGTAGAAGAATAAGCAGCTGCTTCTTGACCCCCGTGTCCGTCGAATACTGCATAATAACTGGCCGGAGAGTCATCCTGTCAATGATTAAGGATCAATTTATTACATTTTCTTATTAAATCCATGAGAACATCAGTACGAGGATGCCGGAATAAACTTACCGAAATACTGAATATAATGTGCAAGTCGTGCAATACAACGTGGCGGTCTTCCATTTTTCTTCTGCAATTCTTAATACAATATGCCGAAACCTGCGGCATTGGCGTCGATGGTGGCGGAGGTAATAAGGCTAATCTGCTATTGTCCAAATAACGTGAGCAGATCTCATTGACCTTGCTTGTCACCGCTTGCATTAGTTTCAGCGATGCGTATGCTGTGAACAATAAAAGGGATAAAAGAAAAATTAATCATTACGGTCTAACAAAACATTTTAAACTTTCCCTCCCTTCGGTATAAGATCTATCTTCAGAGTAAATTGACAAATTACAGTTACTTTAGAAATTTAAAGATATGAAATAATTAGTCAATCCTATGTAAAGACCCTGGTTGCTGCGCACTAATAGACAACAAGTTTTATTGAACTATTAAACCATTCACAGGACACGTACTGTTCTCTTCAGGTTTCCAGCCGCAGAGTTCAGGCTGCTTTTTACAGAGAGTCTGAATCTCTTGTATCACCAGACGCACAATATAGGACTGTAAGCTCGGTGGGCAAGATCTGAAACAAAAAATGAGCAAGTTAGATAGAATTCAAATGACAGAGAATTAAATAACAAAACCAACAGAATCTCTCACAATCATTTAAAACTGTAATCACATGTCCGTAACCATAATTCAAATCTTGCATTGCATCTGAAGGAATGAGTCTATCCATATGGAAGACTATATCCCATGAGAATAACATAAAGAAATTAATAATCTCCTGAAAAATCAATTCATTATCATTAATCGTTACTCTGTCAATGATTGATCATAATACAGTTTGACACCAGTCAGCTCACCTACCGAATCAAACTCAGTGTAGTTTGGTCAAACGTTCTTTATCTTGATTTAGATGTAAAAGAGATATGGATAGGAGAGGCAGAGAGCAAAAAGCTCAAGGAGCACACAATCCATTTCCCAGTGAATAAGGAAACACCAGCAGTGCCGGAGGCCTCCACAGAAAAAAGCATAACAGCATACGTCCCAGAGTATATACAGGTAGTTTCAGTCGAGAGACATTTACCAACCGAGTAAAGGCGAAAGCACCACAAATCCAATATCTCATTCGACGCCATATCAGAGTCTGTTAAAGATTATCGTCATGGCACGCATCGTAGGAACATACCAGCATGAACGCAATGAAAATATCGACGAATATTTCAAAGCCATCGGTAAGTGCTCATAGCAGCGATCACCATTAAGCAGAGACATCCATCAAATTTCACTTACTACGCAATAATTTTATCACTAATTACGCCTTCACTGTAATTATCGACCAAGCGCCGAAGTCGCATTAATCATCAGAGACCGTTCCTCCGTTCTTTTGTTCATCTAGGTAGTCAGATCCAGGTTGTTGATGAACAACAATTCCATTGACAATATACTCAAGAAGCGTTGCGCAAGTTTTATCAATATGTTTATGTAATATGTTTATCATTATATTAATTCTAGTAATTAGCTTAATCATTCTTCACTCTCAACAGACCACACACTATCAATCTCTATAGTCGATGCAGTATCATTTGATTATTATGTAGGTATACAGATAATACAATATGTATTCTGTATAGATTACTCCTGAGTCTTCTTCATTCGTGTCCCTTGAGATCCTTGTCAGGACTGCGTAATACGCAGTTAGAATGTTTGCGGCTTGATTCAATCCTCTGCGGTATTTGCAGGAGTTCCCTACA
Source organism: Trachelus iudaicus (assembly GCA_030142595.1). Lineage (NCBI taxonomy): Eukaryota > Metazoa > Arthropoda > Insecta > Hymenoptera > Cephidae > Trachelus > Trachelus iudaicus. The sequence goes on from JARQTH010000088.1 coordinate 194,694, forward strand.
TCGCGAGGAAGATGATGAGCGCCTCCAGCCCACGTCTTGAGATCAAGCAGGATGGCGATAAGTGGATCATTCGTACGATCTCCATGATGCGCACAGTGGAGAACATTTTTACTTTAAATACAGAGTACGAGGAGTCTATGCCCTCTGGCGATATTCTCAAGGTATTTTTCCAGCATTTGATAAGAGCGAATTGGATTTTCATCTTCTCTTCTTTTTCCTAGAACACAACTACTTTGGAAAGTGACAATCTGGTGACTTTGTCTGTCCTTCCGGATGGTAGCCAGATAACAAGAAAGTATGAAGTTACCGATGAAGGCGTTGTCCTGGTAAGATATACGTCGGATGGATATTTTCGCAGTCCTGTGATAATTCTATGACATTGACAAAATTCTAAGCTCTCCCGAGATATCCACTCTTGCAACGATCTTGTTGATTTCAGATTATGTCCCACGAGAAGAGCGGGCAAGTGGCGAAACGATATTTCAAACGGCTGACGTAGAAGAAGTTAATGACCTCTTGAGATCGTTCGTTTCTGCAAACTCCTTGCAAAAATAAATATTACTACATTGCCGTCGGAGTCACTCGTAACACCCACTGAATAATATATACACGGGAAACCGTGTATTACTCGCCCACGTTAAAGATCTTCATCTGTTGATTATAAAAGAGACAGAAAGAAAGGCGTAAGATCAAATAAAGCACGGACAATAGCATGAATTATTTCTTTTAAACCGGAAGTATCGAACGCACGCCATCCGATCGTATCAATCTCCTTGCCGATAATTTTATTTTCCCATTCTCACCCGTAATTGCTATTGGAAAGTAATATTTAGCTCCACGGCGTCAATTGCTTGCGCGAGGATGGGACCAAGAGAAATAGACAAAAGAAGAATGAAAGGGAAAAAGAGAAAACAAAAAATGAAAGCGGAAGAGGCGTCAGCTTTACTGGAACAAACGAAAGCGCGAGCGCCGACCCCGCCCACTTTAACTATATCTTTTTTTTTTCCATTACTATTAAGCTGTTCTCTTGCACTGTATTACTTCATATCCTCAAAGTTTCGCCATTCGTCCGTTTACATGATTCACAGGACAGTGGTTACCTAGGTTTAAATGGCGATAAATAGAATTTCTCGATGGCAAAAGGGACAAGGTCGACGTATTCTATATATTTTATAAAGATTCTTGAAAAGAGACAATCAGCTAAAAATACGAACTCCATGATCTGTTCTTAAGTTTTTTTTTTCGTTGTAAGTAGAATAAGTGCTGGATTTAGCCAGAATTCACATGGGGATCGTGGAGAAAGGAAAAGAGAAAAACGTACAGATAATTCACCGGTTCCCCTATTTTTCCTGCGACTATCCAGGGTAGAGGCGAACTGTGCTTTCATGCGTGGAATATAAATTAACCGTAGAAACACGTTCTTCGATCGCGTGCATACATAGGATTCGTTTGGTAAAGTCTGCCGGTTGAAGACAAGGGAGAAATAAATGCAATTAGATTTGAACGTTATGGAAGACATGGGTAGGCACGGATATAAATAAGAATAGAGGAATTGAAGAAAAAAGCCTTGTCTGTAACGAGAGATAAGACCGGGAATGTACGAGTCACAGGATGTACCAGAATAAAAAGAATAAAAGTCCGTGAAGTCGTTAAAAGCAATTTTATATGTTCCTGTGAGTACGTATGCAAACAAGATGTATTCTCTGTTGGATCAAGAGAAAGATCGGACTAGGATTAGATAATAATGCATCCCGTATCTGTAAATCGAACGAACAACGGACTGTGAAATACCAAGATATTCGTGTCTGTTCATGATATGCTTAAATCAAACTATAAAGCGTCCGCAAACTTACTTTTGATTGATATACTGCAGTGTCACGTCGATGATCTCGCCAAAGATCTCTGCTTCGGTCAGGTCGTTGCTGCTCAACCTGACTGGAAGTTGATCCTGAGGATTGACACTGGCGAGAAAATCCGTGAAGAAACACCGATACGCACCAAGGTAATCACCATCGACACAATCGGAAGCCATTATTTCTTTTTTTTTATGTTCCCTAATTTACAACCACCTTCTGCGATTATTCGTGGAAGACGCGCTCGACTGCCACAGAACAAACACAACACTTGACACCTCGTACCGAGTGCAGGGAATTGATATACGCGATTAAATAATACAATAGAGTTATTCGCACGAGAGTATATACGTTTACCGTGTACAAACGTGGAGCGTCCCTGCGATTTATTCCCGTAGGACTCAAATACAGTACACTATCGTTCGTTGTATCTTTTATGGAAAAATATTCGTTGTTGATATGCGCTATTTGTACTTTAGTTACGTCACACTCATTCAAATCACGATCCTGCAATAGGTTCCTCTGTTCTCTCGTACACTCGTATCACCCGCACCAGTAACCGAATGAGACTTTGATGCGCTTATTAGTACAGCATAGAGGTTACTTGGCGCCTAAAGAACGCACGCTATCGTTTCTTCTTCACATTCAAAACACTCCCTTCTTGTTTCTTCCGCGTCTTCTTCCTCTCGCTCCTTTACTGCTACTCTTTTATCCTTCTCTTTTTTCTCCACCAATCTTCCGACGGTTCCCGTGAATTTGGCTGCGAGAGAGCAGCGACAAGTCCGTAGCGCTTTTACGCTCGATTCACTGCGCATGGCTAAAATGGCCGAGAGTTTATGGTGCTCTAATTATTTTATGATCTTCGAGGTCTGCGTCTTACTTGTCTCTCCGACGCTTCGCTTCTGTTATACTACGAGTTGTAATTTATACTTTACGATTGACGGGCCCATTCATGACGTCATTTTCACATTGATTACCCACGGCGACGCTTGCTCATTATTCTCTGTATTTGGCTTTTCACTTTCGTACGTACGACTGTATATTTATGTTGGAGTTCGTACCGGGAGTCTTTAGTAATACATAGAGGGCTTAAATCACACGTGTACTATATTCGTTTCTTTGGTTGGGACTGTCTCTTGCAGAGATGGCGTCTGCTGGTCTCTTTTTTTTTTCTGGCGTGGTATTTGAATTTCATATGTCTGGGCGCTTTTAGTTTAGTCAGTGTACTGTCATAGATATGAATACGTTGATAGAATCTTGTTTTTCTACTTTACAAATATATTACATGTACTTTACAAGACAGAGTTTCTAATAATTATTTTCTGCTAGGATATACTGCAAAAGGATAGTCCGACATCCTGATTGTTCTTCGTACCATCTTCGGTTTGTTTATTCTTGTAATCTAGGTAGGTGTTTTCTTGCTCCTTTTGCATCCACTCCGGTAGTGGCTTGTTCCAATCACTGGGAGGTTTATCTCTCTTTTTCCATACATCGTTCCCATAGTGTGCTCTTAGTCTTTCGAGTCTTCGTTTTGACTCACTTTTTACCAGCTCCTTCTATCGAGGAAAGATAAAACGTAATATTTATTCTGTGTTATTCGAATTTCATTGGAAATACGTACATAAGCTGTTTCGTTTCTTTCATTTTCCCATTTTCTACAGTTTTTAAGATCGGTCTTCCATTGAGAACAGTCTAGCATTTCACCGAAAATGAAGTATTGATTGAAGCGTGACTTGATGTTAATGCAATCACTATATTCCTCTTTATACATATCACATTTTCTTATCTAAAACACCATTCTATTCAGAAAACAAACTTTTACATAGTAAAGATCATGTAAACCTCATAAAAATTTATTATCTGTAATCGACTCTTTCCGAGCAGTTATCACGAATAAAATTGTCTAATTCGTACCATCCATTCGTCAGGCAAAACGTCTTTATCCTCTTCTGTCATTATTTACAATTTTCGATATTTTCTAAATTTTAAAGTAACGTAACCTCTTAAAGATGCCGACATGAAATTAATATCATAGATAAAACGGATTAAGTTAGAGTGCGTGCGCTATCGTTTCATCGTGCTGCTCGATAAATGGACGTTAGCGACGCCATTTTGAAATTCGAAAGGATGCCGACGCGAGTCGCTTCTCTGTGAACAATTCTTAAGTTCTTGTTGTAAATAGTTTCCCGTTGTTCGTTTCGGAGCAACGCTCACGTTTCCAAGCGGCAGCTAAAAACTAAAGAGTCGCTGTCACTTTTCTAACCTCTTGCACAGATTGTGTTGATTTTTATATAGCAAGTAATACAGCAGTCCGCCAGATATTGAGTAAAACTTAATCGCGTAAGAATATCATGATGTCGCGATCTGTACGTGCAGAGACACGTAGTCGCGCCAAGGATGACATTAAGCGTGTGATGCAAGTTGTGGATAAAGTTCGTCACTGGTAATTTAATAAAAATGGATTAATTAACTAGTATCTCATTGATCCTGTTGTTTGAGAATGATCGTCTCTTTCAGGGAAAAAAAATGGGTGACGATAGGTGAGACTACGATGAAGATTTACAAGTGGGTTCCTATATCGACACTAGAGCAGGTACCTTTGCATTTTGATATTTATTTTCAATAACATAATTACTGCAGCTTCATTTTTATTATCATAGAAGAAAAAAGGGAAGACAGTGGTGGATAAAGAAAATGGACTTGCACGGAAAGGCATAGAATCATCAAATTCAAACTTCGGACTTACAGAAGATTCCAACACGTGTGAGTTAATTTGAAATATTTCTTGATACTTTAATGGCGGCTGACTAATAATTAGATCGTCGTGTGGCATAATAGGTTTTTCCACGGTTAGTGATTCCCAGGGAATGACTGATTTCTCAGCGCACCTTGGATTCTCAGAGGATTCCAATTCGCAAAACAGCGAACCAACACCCAAGAGATTGAAGACTGATTGAATGATCTCTCTCTTTAATGGCTGCTTTAACATTTTTACATTATCGTACGTCGTTATGGATTTACACATTATAAATATTTGTATAGTATGGGCCATTCCATAGCAAAGACTGGAAGCATCGTTTCTTCTATTTTCATCATTAATACTTTACGATCTGTATTTTGTGTGCAAATTCATAGTGGGACTCGTTTGAGGTACTCGCTTCGCGAGAAATCACATTGAGAAAGCGAGTCGTTAAATGCGATAATCATTTTCTCAGAAGGAAGAGAGAGAGAGAGAGAGAGAGAGAGAGAGAGAATCATATTGTAATAATTGTAAAACGAACACAATTAGTTTAGACGCGATAGGTGTGTAAATATTTTAAGTGATATTTTCGTCGCAACGGTGCTAATGTACGCCACTTGGATTCAGAGTAACATCCTTTACCTTATCCAGCGAGACATGTACAAAGTAACATGAGTCTCCTGCGAGTGACTTGGAGGCAACTGGAGATGTGAAACAATCTTAGAAGCGTTTGGAATTCGTTGATTTTCAGAAAATACGTTGTCGCCCGGACTTCTGTCTTATCGGAGAGTAACTTATACAATAATAAATTAACAATGCCAATAAAAAAAGTTTATTACACCGTACAGTATCTTACAATAGAAAAAAAAAGTACCACATTCCTTTCATAATATTCACTAATTTCTTTATCCAAATCACTTGGAGAACAGAGTTTGTCTGGTTTCGTAGCATCTGCAAGTGAAAGTATCAAGAGCGTAGTGAAAAAAAGAAGAAAAAATTGCTGGCTTACGTAACATGACCATAACCTTCACCTAAATACAGTCACCGAACAGAAGTCATTTTTTAGCGTCCTTGACTAAGAACACCTACAGTCAGTTGTGAATGGTTCAGCAGCGGATATAAATTTTACGTTCCTATTGCCTACATTATATCGACCCGAAGATAATATAGCCTCACTCGTTCCTACATACGCAGAAATATAAGTATAGATATAATTTTTAAATTTGCACAACTCCGAACCGCCTCGAGGTAACGTAATACGAGGTCAAGGAAGAAAGAACTAGAATAAAACAGAATGTCAACTGCTCTTTGAAACTCTCATTGAGTAGCCATCATTTTTCCCAAGTATCCTTCACCAAGGTAAGATCTTTCCGTCGTACTGTAAGAAACATCCAGTCTGCGCTTCCGTGAGGGTATCGAGAGTTGATAAGATTCCTTGAATGCTTGTATCAACGTCCATCGGTGCATTTTTCCCACCCAAATCCGTGCGAACCCATCCAGGATGCAAAGAGGCTACCAAAATGCCATCATCCTTCAAATCAATGCTCATCGACTTTGTTGCTGCATTGAGAGCTGCCTACGGATTAACGGGTGATTCAATTAAAACTAATAACTATCAATTTTTTCTTTATATAATACTCTGCGCTACTTACCTTGCTACATCGGTAAGGATAGAAGCCGCCTTGATCGTTTTCAGCAATGCTACCAAGAATGGAGGACATGTTAATGATTGCGGCACGCTCGACGCTCATTGATTTCTTATCAGTCGCATTGCTGGCTGCTTTTTTTAGTAAAGGAAGTAATTCCTGCAATCGATAATATATGCGAGTTAGCGTGACAACATAGAAAAGTCGATTCTTATTTTATAGAAAATTGTCAGCGTTATTTTACGACGATTTCAACATCATTGAGTTCTTATAGATGAAATAACTTGATGGAATCGATGGCTAGAAATGATAAGGTACAGCTTAGATAAAAGTCTAGAGTCGTAAGATTAGACTGAGTTAGCTTAATTATTAATTCGAAATTAGATGCCTGACAAGAGAAACGTGTATGCTAGACGTGCGGATGAATTAAAAATTTATTTAGGTCACGCACAATTTGATTCGCGATACAATTAAGAATTTAAAAAGATATCCAGGCTAACCAATCGCCGAATCGCTTCTTATCATTATCAGTAATTCATTTAACGACGACGACCAGCCGAATGTACGAGACTTTTATTTTCACCGAGGAAAAAAAATATCTTACAACGAAAGATAAACAGACATTTTTTGTTCATACCTTCGCGAGCAATATTGGTGCGATTGTGTTAGTCATGAAGGCGTCAGTCAATTGGTTCTCTTTGACGTAATTAAGTCTTGCAAACTTGCTCGATATTCCGGCATTGTTAACAAGCACATTCAGTCCATGACCGTCGAGTTTTTCTTCGACAACTTTCACCACGTTTCTGTAACTTTCGATGTCCGTAAGATCTGCGAATTTATTCAATTTATATAAAATTATTTGAAATGCATTCGGTCGTCGCTTGGAAATTATCCCCCTTTAATCGTATACATTATATACGGCGAACAAATTATTCGATCTCTAATCTAATAGATACTATAGCTACAAGAAATGAATATTTTACAAGCAATGAATCATCAACACTTTACAAAAAAAGTCAATATTTCCTAGGACTCAGGCTCATGTAAGTGCTACCGAAGAATTATACTTCTGAAACTAATAAATACCATTTTGTTTCTCGTTCGAGCAACAAAGAAAATTTACGAGTCGGAGAAAACAAAATACATATAATACGAAGGACAGTTTTAACGAGAGAGAATAGTTTTTACCGTGCTTGAAAAATCTCTTACGCTTTATGCTTATCGAGTGTTAAGGAGGGATTTGATAAAATCTTTGACATCCGACGATCGGTTAAACATTCTTTGTCAGGTAAGTCTTCTCTCTCATGTTCGTAACGACGCCTTTAGGATTCAACAGAACCGATTATTCTTGTAGAGGCGCATACGATAGACGCAACGGCCGTATCTTCAGACCGCAAAGGCAAACTTTCAAGGATGGCAGAACGTATCGGCAAGAGAAGTTCCTGGGGATTATGCCGCAAGAAGCCACAAACCCTAGATGACTCGAGCGATAGCGAGAACGAAGTCTCGAAGAAGAAAGGTAGGCAATAATTATACGTGGATTAATAAATACATAGCCGTTCGATTACTAATAGCTGATTACTTTTTCTATGAGCTCGATAAATCCAATACACGTGAGAAAATATATTTTCTTCTTTAGAATAATTATTTTTAATTTACGCACGACTGTCAATGATTTACACGAGGATGCGAATCGTCCTAATTATTAGAAATAAGTATTATTGATCGTGGAGTAGTCGGTTAGTCGTTATACTTCTTTTATAAACTTTTCTGAGCAACTTGGACGAAGAGGATCGATATCATCGATATGGTGTGAACATTTTTAGGTAGAAATGTGTTGATCGCGTCACGTCGATACGTAATAAACAAAAAGTCCAATTGACGTAAGTCTGGTTTGGCCAAACGCAGTCAACTAGAATGAATAAAACGTCAAAGACAGTTAACGTACTTTGCTATTTCTCTGTATGAAAATCTTCATTTTCCTTCGATCCAGTAACGACGACAGGAACGAATAAGTGACGCATGTCTTTTCAGTCATGAAAATCATTTAGAAAATATAAAAGTCAACATAGAAAATTCAAGTTCGCTCACCCAGTTTAACGATGTGTACTATCCCGGATTTCCGAGCGATTTCCTCGAGCTCCTGCAATAAGAATATAGAAAATTGATTAAAAGTTTACGGCTGAAAGTTGGATCGGAAACATATTATTCCGAGTCTCAACTCTGATTCACCGTCTGATAGGAATTGTCGAGATTGTCTGCAGTAAGAATACAAGTATTGTTGCGTCATTGAAAATCATGAATGACATAGCAACTTCCTTTTTTTTTTTCTTTTGAAATTCTAACGTCATCAAGGGGAAAGAAAATGTCGCCATCAAGAACAATATCGAGTTATTCGATATCTACGATTCCCTCGGAGCTTCGCTGAGATACGTCATCCCGCAAAAAATGCAATGTAATACTTTATAATTCCTCTTTAGAGAAAAGTCTGAGATCATAATCAGCATCCAATCTACAATGATCATTGCGCAATTAACTTTAAGTTCCTAATTGCTCTTGCTGGGTAGATGCTGTTCTGCTTATAACGATTCAACTTCTCCTCCCGTGTGTTCTGCTATAGGTATTGCAAATTCTTATGCAATATAAGAATGCCATGAATATCCAATAGGATTTCCGACAAACGTAAGAAGTCTGACGGGCATTTTGACTAGAAACAGACGAAGGGACTGAGGGAGGGAATCTGATAAAGTTCGTAGACTCAATGATAGATGGCGACGTCGGGAACCTTACAAGGTTCTATCCAAGCCGGAACTGTTCAGTAGTTTATTGTTTGACGCGGCGAACGGACGTGTTCGGTGCCAGAGAAATACAGAGATCTCTACGAGTAGTTTAGTAATAAATTGATAGTTCTTAATTTTCAATCGACGAGCAAGTTTTGGAGATTAAATCATAATGCCGCCTATTGGTAAGTGAAGATTTGGACTAGTATTCACGCGAAGAACATCGATCAAGTGTTACACGAGGAATAAATGATACTCACCAGAGCCTTGTCAGGATTCCGACATGTTGCGAATATGTGTTCCGGTGGTTTACTAGACTGGACGAGGTGTTTTATTAATCCTAAGCCAAGACCGCGATTGCTACCGGTTACGAATATCGATTTCATTCTTACTTTTTCGGCTTAAATACTTTGGGTCTTTTTAATTTTCACACCAAACCGAACTGCAAACACTGCCGGCTATGCATAGAAAGTGCGCCGCTCTCGAGAGTCACAAGGCTTCGGATAGCGACCAGTTGGATACTTGGGATTGGAGGCAACAGTAGAGACACTGGGAAGCAAGTACGATTAGAAGCGATAGATAGAAACTGGTTTTCTGGCCAATGGCTGTTTCCACCAATAAAGACTTTCTGGTCTGACGTCAGATATTTACAATCCTGAGCGCGATCATGGCGACGCTAACTTTCATCTCACGGCTCGTGTCATTTCGGAGACGTCACGTTACTGCCAAATTACTCGAAGTATCTCGCGCCAAAGGCTATAACTTCATGTCTGGAAACACTTTTGTGGCTTGCGTCTGCAGTGAGTAGTTGCTTTGGTCTTATTTCTTTCGTGATTAGATATCGAGCGCTTCGGAATGCTGCTTGAATTTGGGTTACGTAAAAATTCAATTCGCCGGGGCAACAATCGACTTACATTTATATAAAATTATTCTGATGCGTCAGCTCGATTGTGACTTGGCAGAATAATTGCTGTTGACTGGATAATTTATTTTCTAACTCCAAGCCATGAAATTTTATTACTTTTAACGTGTTTCATTTGATGGGTTACCTGACAGTTTGTCCACCTGTTGGTTAATTTTGTGTGTGTTAATTGTCTGCAGGACTTAAAGTTTTTTTGTAATTGTAACTGTCACGGTGTAGAATCATTGGAAAGTATTGCTTGGGTATTGCATCATTATCCTTGGCAGTGTCTCTCGGATGATGCGTTATATAGTGAAAGGCTGATATTGGAGCTAAAGAAATACATGATTTTTGTTTTTTTCTTTCTTGATAAGCCTTGATAATGATAATCAGGCAAATTATATTTTATGCGAGAGTCGATTGCTTTTGCAACTTTTGCTAAAAGTGGTTCTTTCCTATAGCCTGTTGTCATGCAGTCAGTAAAAATATTTTTAGAGATATTTTCTGTTGTGCAAATAAATCTCTTTTATGTATATTCATGGCACATGTCCGATACAACTGAATTTTGTGATGTATTTAATATTTGTACATTCTGTAAGTAACATCTTATAAATCCAATTCTGTTAGAATCTTATGACGAGGTGAGGTAGGATTGTTATACTTGAAAGCTAAACTGATATGTCATATCTTATCTTTAATTGTACTCTCTTTGTTTTATAGCTTATATAAATAAATTTAATGATCTGTTACAGCTGAACAAAAGTATGCATACGATTTGGTTGTAATCGGTGGTGGATCCGGTGGTCTTGCAGCAGCTAAGGAAGCTGTCCAACTCGGGGCAAAGGTTGCTGTTTTAGATTACGTCACTCCTTCCCCAAAAGGAACAAAATGGGGTCTTGGAGGGACTTGTGTTAACGTAGGATGTATTCCCAAAAAATTAATGCACCAAGCTGCATTACTCGGAGAAGCTGTGCATGTAAGTTAAAAATTGGCAGTTAAAAATATTTCAATGTTTATCTGACATTATATTCAATAAAATATTGTTTTCTCAGGAAGCTACGTTTTATGGCTGGCAAATTCCGGATCCAAAATCCATAAAAAATGACTGGGTGGCCCTAAAAACAGCCGTGCAAAATCATGTTAAATCCGTAAACTGGGTTACACGTGTAGAACTCAGAACTAAGTAAGAGTCCCCGATAGTCTTATTATTAAAAATTTCCAAGAATATCTTGAAAGGAAGCTATCTTTAATGAGATATTATTTTTCTTTAGGAAAGTCGAGTACTTGAACATGCTTGGCTACTTCAAGGATTCTCATACTGTGGCTGGAATCTTGAATGGACAAGAAAAGACCCTAACTGCTGAAAACATTCTTATTGCTGTTGGAGGCAGACCTAACTACCCTGATATTCCCGGTGCCTTGGAATATGGAATTACCAGTGATGATATTTTCAGTTTGGACCATGCTCCTGGCAAAACTTTAGTTGTTGGTGCTGGATGTATCCTTTCAAATGATATTACAAAAAAATGGCCCTATATTTATTAGTATATATACCTATATTGTCTGAATATTCCTTGTATTTACCTTAACCATATTGACTAGATATTGGTCTTGAATGTGCTGGTTTCTTAAATGGTTTGGGCTACGATGCCACCATTATGGTTCGTTCTATAGTCCTGAGAGGATTCGACCAGCAGATGGCAAACCTGGTGGCCAAGGAAATGGAGGAACGTGGAGTACATTTTATTTATCATGCTAAGCCTAAAGCCATCGAGAAGCAGGATGATGGTCGTCTTCTTGTTCACTGGGTCGATGAAGTACGACGATTTTTCGCATTTCAATTATTTTATAACGATGTTCATTGATCCTTAGTTTCATACGTTTTATTTGTCATCAAGGAGGGACAGATTCATCAAGATTCGTACGACACTGTGCTCTTCGCCATAGGCAGACGAGCTTTGACTCAGGATTTGAAAGTTGAGAATGCTGGTATTAAGTTGATACCCGAAAACGGTAAAATCGATGCCGTCAATGAGCAGACAAACGTGCCTAACATCTACGCCGTCGGAGATGTTCTCCACGTACGTTAAATTCCACTTTCCTTAACATCGGTATGAATTAAATGAATCGTCGTTTGCAACATCATACATAAGCTTTGTCTCGCAGAAAAAGCCAGAGCTCACGCCGGTAGCCATTCACGCTGGAAAATTATTAGCCAAGAGGCTATTCGGCAACTCCACGGAGACGATGGACTACAGCAACGTGGCCACCACGGTATTCAGTCCCCTGGAGTACGGTTGCGTCGGCCTCAGCGAAGAGCACGCTATAGCCATCCATGGTGACGACAACATCGAGGTCTATCATGCTTACTACAAGCCCACGGAATTCTTTATTCCCCAGAAGAGTCCCCTCAATTGTTACCTGAAGGTCGTTGCCCTTAGAGGTGGCGATCAGAAGGTTCTTGGAATGCATTTCATCGGTCCCCATGCCGGTGAAGTCATCCAAGGCTTTGCTGCCGCCGTCAAGTGAGTAACCGACTTACTTTTTTAATCTCTAAAACTATTTTGACCCTGCAATCCTGTCCTTAACGTTTTCGTGTTCTCTTATCAGGTGCAATTTGACATTCCCCGCCTTGAAGTCGACCGTTGGAATTCACCCAACGACCGCCGAGGAATTCACCAGGGTAATCATAACCAAGCGTTCCGGCTTGGACCCGTCACCCGCGAGCTGCTGCAGCTAATGTGGCTACAATACGAATCGCCGTGACTCGAAAGGTAGTCAACGGTACTTACGATCTTCGAATTTTAATCTGGTTATCAAAACTAAGTCTCGGTGCAGCTACTGGACTGCAATTCGCAAGAACATTGGCGCGTCTTCGCCATATGCTGTGTCCAAAAGCTCGAAATGACAGGTCACTCAGAGAATTATCTCGCGCGATGATCCGCCGTCGACAATACCGAATATTAGAAAAGAAATTTGAAAGAAAGCAAAAGACAAAGCAGTAGGTTATTCGCCTTGACGCAACTGACTTTCATAGATTTTTTAGGAAGATTGTCAAGAGAACGGTATCTTTTTTACGAGGTAGTCGCACATTTTTTTTAAAATAACTTTTTTTTTCCCGTATTCACTGAATCCAGGAGGCACAGTCGGTTTGAGGTTGAGGACGCGATCTTTGACTGTCACTATTTGCGGGGCAACTAAACGATTCGATTCCTCGTGAAGATGCGGCGATCAATGACGTCTGAGCCGTCGTCCTTTGCGGTGATTTTTACGCGGACTATTGTAGAGCTTATTCATATTTTCACTTTGCAATATACGATCACCCCGGTTGGATGCATTGTTTATTAAGTATCATATATATTTTTTGCTGTGCTGTTATGTCATCAAAGGAATAAATCACAGCTGACACAAGATATCACTGATTGTCTTCATGCTTCACACTTTTTTCAATGTCACTTACAAAAGTACAAACTATTCTTACGACTACGGTTTCGATACCTTTTTGGAATTACACGATGCACGCTACGTTATCGCTTAGGTGGGAGTCTTAAAGTAATGTGCGAGTCTTACGATTTATAACCACCAAATTGTATCCAGCTGTTCTGGACAGCCGAACCAATACTGCGGAGCTGGCAGGGGATACCTGTTGTCCGTCTTAACAAAAAAATTATCGAATTTCCAAAACAGCTTATCCTTAAAGAAATATGTCTTTCCTGAAATCAGTAAAACAATTGGATAATTTCATTGACGGGCAATCGATTAAAATATATTACCGTCAATCCAGGTCATGGCTGCGTCGATATTCGGCGGTACACCTCGCCATCTTCTCATATTATGTGGATATCCGGGATCAAGAGTTCTCGAAGTCTCGTTGAACCTCCAGAACTGGTTGCGTCTATCGTCAAGAGATAGTTAATAAACGATTTTTCATCCCGAGATAATACTACGTTCCAAAAAGGGATACTTGCCTGTAAAGATAAACCTTTTTGTTCTTATTCCACACCTGAACGGCATCTATCTTGTCGACGTCAGGTGAAATTCCATAATCAGTCAGAGGTCTGGGGCTTCCGTCAACAAACGTATCCCCGTTGTACACCCAGTACTTACTTCCTGCAACGTGAAAGAGTCTAGACAATTTAATATAGGCACGAAGAAAGTAGACTGGTTAACAAAAAAAATTACCAGTAAACAATATAATATTAGCGTCGCTCTGTCTCTGGTAAACAGCGTCTATGCGTGTGATGTCTTCCGGTAAATCGTGAAAGAGCTGACGAAACTTGACGGGATAACTGTTATCAATTTTTCCGCGCTTCAGCAAACGCCATACAAACTATAAGAAAGTATTGCGTCATATAAATCAACGTTTACAGGTATAGCAATTAATACTTACTTCACCCTTGAAGATGAAGAGTTCATCCCTGAGGACGGATATGGCGTCGTAGCTTCCCTGACAAATATCGGGAACGCTCGAATCCAGCAGATCAGGAATACTATTACTATCGCTACGATTTTCATGACGACGATGCTCATCAACGGTTTCATAGTCCCCGGTGAAAGTGACACCTGGGTAACCCTCGGTCGACCTGTCGTACCCGGTAGTACTTGTCTCTTCGCTGGTCCAGGTGGCAGTGGTAGTACTCTGAGAATTAGTAGTGTCCTGACTCGAGTCCGCAGTAACCAGAACCGAGTCAGTAGTATCAAATGCTTTCCCTGACTCAGTGGTCTCTTCGTATCCAGTCGATGAATCCTCCGTTTCCCCATCTTCCGTAACAGACTCAGACTGCCGATCCCCTTCCAATGTTCTGGTTACTGAAAGAATGAGGTTAAGGCTTCGTTCACAATAATCAGACTAGCTCGTAACTCTATCTGGGCCAGTGATAGAATTATTTTCTTTCTATACATATATATATATATATATATATATATATATACGTCCGTCAATGACCGCACGACCGTCCACCGAGTGACCTCCGCTAATCAAAGTCAGATTAGCTTATCGAGTCTTTTACGGCATGACGAGGCTTACTGTAAAGCTGGTACATCCCGAGGATGTCGTCGTAGCTCAGTTGGAAGTTGGACGTGTAACCCTGGTAGTATGGAAACATTATAGAGGACGGCACCGGGGAGTGCGAGAGTCCCAAGCTGTGTCCAAGCTCGTGCACGGCAACCGAGAAGAAGTCTGTTCCGTCATAAGGATCAGAGGGTCTGGTCTTCCAGTTCTCGTCATCGTCGAAGTGAATGTCGCCGCCGTAAGATCCCATCTCGTACGGGAAGAACGCGTGCGCCAGGATATTTCCGTTGCCATCGAACGGATAGCTTGGAAGAAAAATAGGATATATGAAAAATTTATTATAAACATGAGAACCCTTATCAATGTAATTACCCATCGCCGTGCGGACCTCTTCCGAAGGCAACGATTATATCAGCAGTTGGATCGTGGACCTGACGAAACTTCAAACGAGCGTATCCACTCCAGGCATCAAAAGCTCGGGCAAGCTCTTCGGAGACAGCTTCCTCGCTCAATTTTGGCGTCCAGTTCGCGATGCTGTTATCGTGCGAAGAAAGTTCAAATAGATTTGACAGTCGCGTATAAGAAATGCGAATCAAGCTGATTCACTCACAAGTACGTTATGTCTCTCTTATTCCAGCCACTGGCACCGATTATGTATCTTTTCGTTCGTGACTCTTTGTGTCGTGAAACGTCTGCCACTCCGCAGCGTGGCGACTCCATGAGCTTCGATTGAAGAAAACCAGTCTTCACTGCTATTGCGCTACAATAAATGCATTTTTTCTATCGCATACGTAAGGCCGCATACCTTCAGCGTTGCATTGTCGAAGACGCCGGTGATTGGAATATTTCCAAAACGTTGGACGTTCTTAAGGGCATCCACTACTGCGTCGACTGTGTAGAGAGCTTCCGAGTCGGGTGTACCTGCTTCCAGGTAACCAAACTTCTTCATGAACTTAAACTGAAGTGAAATAAAATTTATGTTATTTTTTTTTATCTTTGACATTGTAGGATTTACTTACCGCGGGCACAGGCGGATAAAGACGATCAGTCGCTGTGTCCTTATCAGGTAGAATTGGCGCCGAGTTAACGAGTGAAAGATATTCAGAGATCATCAACAGAAGCCAGTATCTTTTGAATAAGAGCGGGACCCCTCGATTAGAACTCGCGATGCTCATGTCGTGTAGCGAGGATGAACTTGACTGAATGGAAGATCGTCAGAGCAAAGCTTTTCTTACGTCTTTTCTTTTTCTTGCTCTTCTTTTTCTTTATCTTAAGCTATGTACTGAGATTGGAGACTGCTCGCCGGAGGATTGATCTGCAGAAGATGAGACCTTTCCGTACCACGTGCTTCGGGGGAACGGACTGGACCGTATGAATCGGAGGATCGTGCAACTCGGTGAATAATTAAGGAGAGACTGAGGGTCGTAGACGTGCAATGAATGCCCATAGTGGCTCTGCGTGCAAGTGAAGCGCGAGACTGAAAAACAACTATGAGATTTCTTAAGAGGGTGATCAGTTACGGATAATGACTCCTCGCGCGTCCCTGACGTTCGCTCTTTATTCTGATGGGATCGGGCAAAACACTTGGAGCAGGCTGCGAACTCGTTGGCGCACTTCTTTCTTTTTTGCTTTACTCTCTTGGACCCACGTACTTATTTAGTTTAAATGCAAGATTTGACAGCTGTCATTGTAAGAGGGTGCCTCAACTGAATTGCCCTGTACGTTGCAGTAGAAATTCTTTTTATTGGGTCCGCCAGTCTGCACTGAACTCTGCCGATTTTCTTTTGATTAGATCAATCGGGCAGGATGGGTATTTAAATGGCGGCTGTTTTCACTCTGTCACTGTCAACGATTCGTGTTCCTGTGGGATGTTTTCAGGATTTAAGAGTTCAGAGACACCAATGGATGGCACTAGGAGGAATCAGCGGTTCCATGAGAGTGCTACGAGGAACACTAATATCTGTCCTTTTGTGGGTGGACTGTCTTACGTTATGTTTCTTATGAGTTTTGTGGGTTTTATAAGTTTCTTTTTATTTTTAGGGATTAAAATGGTCCTTTGGCTTGAACTCTGACCCGCCTCTGGTTAATTTAACTACGGAGAATCGAACACTGATTGCTTATGGATCCTCGCACTCAGCTGTCCTGTACGATTATACCTCGAGGGACATGATGTTCCTACAGGGTCACGTTGGTATCTTTACGTAGAAAATTGGTGAATCATCAGCTGGCATTTTTTTTTATTGGTCACGTTTCCTTACAGAAAAATACTGTACGCACTTTGTCTAGTAGCAAGGATGGCAAGTGGTTACTCACTGCTGATTTCGATGAAGATTGCGTAGTCGTCGTATGGGACACGGAAAGAAGGTAAGAGACGTGGGAAAGGATATTGTGCTAATATTTTGGTGAGGATTTTATAAAATCTGCAGACTTCCAATTTGTACTTTGTTCAATCCACATGGGACGGATAATTTGACAGCTGCGAAAATCAGTCCTAATGCCAAATACTTAGTGACAGTTGGCAATGAAATTTGCCAAAAGGTCAAGATATGGCTGTGGACTTACGGAAGAGACACGCCGGATGGTCTGTGGAGTTTGAGATACTGTGAAAATAAATATACAGTTGTCTAAATTTATCTGGTATCTATAGGCGTGGCGGAATTGACGGACACGAGTGCAGATAGAGTGAAGGAAATCACTTTTAGCAATGATTATTCAGAACAATTTATCTTGACTATGGAACAGCGTGTCGTTTTTGTCTTATGGGTAAAATATTTAGGCTCGTGGAATGCACTTTGTTTCGTAGACGAGAACAGCATTGTATCTTTATTATTTTTATAGGAAAATGACAAACTGGAAATACATCAACCGAAGCTTATTGGAAAGATACGACGCTTAGGAATTTTTAATGATTCTTCTTACACGTCGAAAAGGAGCGAAGCTTTCACTGCGACTAGCAATGGTAATTTTTAAATGTTTGAATTAAAATTCTTTACGGATTTTGAGTGCGATATATTTTTCGTAGGATTTGTCTTGGTTTGGAACGGAACGCCTGTTGATTGCGAACGCGACGGCGGCAGTCAGAAAATATGTTATACGAAGAAGCACGTTAAATCGATTCACCTA
The DNA here is from genome assembly GCA_030142595.1 of Trachelus iudaicus. Classification (NCBI taxonomy): domain Eukaryota; kingdom Metazoa; phylum Arthropoda; class Insecta; order Hymenoptera; family Cephidae; genus Trachelus; species Trachelus iudaicus. The sequence continues at coordinate 212,748 of JARQTH010000088.1, forward strand.
CAAAATAAAAGCATTACGCAAATTTTAGATCATAAGGGGTATGCGATTTCCTGTTTCATAATTTTTAGATGACTCGTGCTTCCTGGTTAAATATTTCGTGATGTTTTAACAGTACAATCGTGACTGGTAATTCGTCTGGACATATATATTTTTATGATTACCAATTGAAGTTACTGTTTTGGTGTCGAAATTTGGGACTCGATTCAATTCGGTCAATCAGTTTCGACGTTTTATCAAAATTGAAAGGTCCAACGGTTGCTGTCAGCGAATCGACTTGTAAGTTCATTTCGATTACTGATCCAATCGTCGATTGATTCTATAAAGAATTTTTCTGTATAATTTTCAGTAACGCTTAGCAGCAGCGACGAGGATGAGGATGGAGCTGACGGAGAAGAGGGTGTGGATGATAATAAGGATGAGCACGTGGAACAGGATCAGAATGATGAGCAGATAAAGCAGAAGACAGAAAGAAGTGTTGACAGTGGGATAAAAGAATTAATTGCAGATAAAGTTATCGATGTAGACATCGTACCTAAATTATTAACCTTTGAGAAATACACTTCGCACGACTTACAAGGGACAGATAAGAATTTACCAAAAGAATTATCAGATGCTACACTCAATCGTGCACCTTTCAAAGTTGACAGCTTTTGTGTTTGTAAGAATTATTTGGAAATCACAACGAAATTAAGCAAGCCGGTACAAGGTATCTTTATATTAAGCATGTTCATTTTGGCATTTAGGTACTTCAAGCGGAAGAGTAGCTTGGATAGAATTTTCAAAATTGAAATGTCACTTCTTGTTGCCGTCTACAGATTCTGTGATAACAGCCTTAGCTACTTCACCTTATCGGTATACATATCTGTAATGATAGAACATCAGCTGCAACGATGAAGAATAATTGTTATTTGTTACCAGGGAATATTTTGTAACTGGCAGTGTAAATGGTAGACTTAACCTTTACAATTATTCGGTACACAGTTTGATGGTGTCAAGAATGACACCTCCGATTCCATCATTTTGTAAGATTCTGGATAAAGAAATTGAGAATAAAAATATAGTCTACGTGACATGTCCACAAACGCACAAAAGTATGACTGCTGTTACATCTTTAAAGTATACCACCAGAGGTAAGTAAATTTAATAAATTAATTACTCTAAAATTGAAATAACATTCAGAAAATATTTTTCTTAGGCGATATGTTGGTCTGCGGTATGGAAAGTGGAGCACTGTGGATGTTACATCCTGACACAATGGATCCATTATCCGAAGTTCCATATAAGCACTCATCGAGCTCTATACTCAACATAATCTTTTCCAAGGACTCGGAATTTATGGCATACACGGTATAATTGGAGAATTAAAATTGTACAGAATGGCATATAGTTTTAATTCATGTATGTCGTCAGGACAATTCTTTGGCAGTTGTTGTCTTCAAGAGAAACGAACATTCGAATGATCCCATTTGGCATTTCTTGGGAAAATCTCATTCCCACTACAAACCTATTAGAGAAATAATGTTTAGTCCATCGGCTGGTGAACACGTTGTGCCTAGATTATTTTCTTTGGGAGAGGATCGAGAGCTGGTGGAGTATGACCTGGAACACAGGTACGGTTTAATTTTAGTATCCTGCATCCACTGAGAATTTAAAGTGTATAACGAAAAGCTTCTATTCAGCGGACCATATCCAGAGCCTGGATTGAAGATCTTAGAAGTTAATGCAATTGAACACACTGCAGTTCCCTATTGCTTGACTTCTTATCCACAGTTTGGCATCGAGTCTTTTTTACTCGTAGCTAATTCCGAGGTATACTTTATTTAGCCTTTAGCCTTTATTATACCTGTGTCCTGTTAATGATTTACTAGTTTTTCTATTTTACAGTACAAATTCAGACTTTTGAACGACATGACTAAAATGATTCGCATGACCATCCTGGGTCCAACATTTGGAGCTCCCATTCAAAAGCTGCAGGTAAATACGCTCTGAGAAAATTATTTGTCAACGACAAGAAAGAAGAGTAAACTGTACGTAAATTATCACTGCACACAGATTTTGCCTACGAGAAACTTTCACGATCAAGCTTACATGGTGTTCGCCACGGAAAAAGAAATTGGAATTCAACTGCTTCCAACGGATGGGAATCCTTTTATGAATATTGCAATGATCGGTCATCCAAAAAAAGTCAGTCATAAGTTCAGAGCTCGTTTGTCAACAGGTCTGATTTAACTGAAAGTAAAATGTCTTAACAGATTACACAAATGTCAAAAAGTCATTGCAACAAGTTTCTCTTCACCTTTGGTGAAAATGACAGATGCGTTCTCATGTGGAAGATCAATCTCAAGTATTGATTCGGTATAGAAAAAAGAAAGCACTGTATAAATAAATATCCTTAACAGATCCGTGGACGTGATGGCCAAATTGGGTGGAAAGGGTCTTACGCCGTTTTATTGTCTGGTCGAAGGCGGAAGCAAGGGCTGGCTGATGAATGAAATGCAGGATTTATTTTACTACGCGCAGATATTGCACCAGGGAGAAAATACGACAGCAACCAGAATTGTCTCGGACAGAGTTTCCACCAAGCAGCTTCCTAACCTGATGCGCGCCATTGGATTTTATCCTAGCAATTACGAGGTGCTGTATAAAATTGAAAATCATCCTGGTGTAATCATCCTGGCGTAAATAATTCTGTTACCCAGCTGGAGAATATGATGAGTGAAATCGCGTACAAGAATTACGCTGAGACGGGACAGCTGGTTGAAGAAATAACATTCGAGGAACTGTTCAAACTCTACGTTAACCACCGTCCTGTCCGTGGAATTTCTCTTCGCCAGTTCAAGGAAGCTTTTCTTGTTTTCGCGCATCCAAAGAACAGCGAAAACCCTACGCTCACGAAACAAGAGTTTCTGCAGATTCTGTTTGGAAAGGGACAGAGGCGTTTTTTGGAAAAGATTCAACAAGACTTCAGCTACGGAGAGCCATTGTCAACTCAAAAAGCCTATGAGTATTTGAAACTCCTTATACCTCATGACGAAGTGGAGGATCGTGATGAAAAATCAAATTTGGATGAACAATTTAACTTTCTTCCTACGGTAATTAATCCAGACAATAATTAGAGTCTTATCGGTCTTACTCAGGATAGTATATTATCGCTTCATCGTACAGGATGTTTCTTACAAAAACTTTATTACGAATATCATGGGGATTGAATTGCCCCTTGAATCAAGAGCAATGGATAATATCCTGGGAACCTGAAGCCACCTTTCTTTTCCTCTGTCCCTCGACTGTGCAAGATAATCCGACAGTCTTGGAAATTACTGGTTTTACAGCAACAACTGGCACCGCCGTCACAATTTCCTGAAAGGGTTTTGGGTGTCTCGGCAAAAATACAAAGTCTGTTCACGATATATTTGTAACGAGGTCGACTAACTTTATTAACGTTTATCGTTACATTGTCTTTGCTGAGGGATGGACATTAGCTTGGCGAATCGAACAATAGTGAAATAGCGCAATAAATTCGAAGTTCAATCACGAGCTTTAAATTTGATTTTTATTGTGTTTCCTCATAAGCGTTTTGCATTTTACTTTTTTCCCCCTCATTGTCCCCCGTATTCCATGGGACATACGTCTTCCACCGGTATGCTAACTCCCAATCTTACAATTCTGAAACTTTCGGTTACGCTAAAGTCATTGAGTCATCATAATCCTAAGTTATGGCAACGCTTTGCAGCGTCCTTGGACTATGAAGAAATCAAAGGGCTGTAGTTGGCCGATCGACAATGACAACCGGAACTCGCGTTTTGCAGGCAATGCCCGTGTTTCCTAAGCTGTAATTTAAAGTAACAAAGTAAACGACTTATTATATATTTAGCGATTCTTTTTTTTTTTTGGCACAAACTTAACGTAAACAACGCAATATGAAACAGATTGTAGAATGGATTAAAATCAAATATAAACACATTTTTGGCCCTCGACTATGATAAGGCTCACACGCGAATTTCCAGTTTCCGTGACCAATTGAGAAGAAAAAAAAAAGGGAACTATAATTTCATCGAGGAAGTAAAACGCATTTTTTTCACGACAATCACTCCCTACTCTTAATACAGACTTTACGTATAGACTCGCCTAAAATGACAATTGATAATTGTGACCTTTGCGCTTTATTCGATGCTAGAAGTAAAAAAAAGGATGGTGAACCAAGTCACGATTCAGCTCTATTATTTCAAAGTAAAAAAAAATTCTTTCAAACTATCAAACGCATCCTCAACCTATAATCTTTTTCTTTTCTTTCTGAAATATCACTCGAACCTCTTGGTCTTGCTACTCTTTGTGCCGCATACCACAATTAAAAGTAACCATTAAATTAATTGATATTAAAAAAAAAAAATCAAAACTGTCCTCCTGTAGTCGAGGTAAAATTCATTTTTAATATTTAAGACTCGGATTAAGAAAGCGTTTTTGCGTCGTGCAGATCTTTTCTATTTTTTCACTTATCAATTCGACTGAGACGCAAAGCTTACAATTCATTAATAATGTCCACAGCATGACTTTCCTCCTGTACCGTTGACTATGTGCGCAGGATGCGATTGGCCTCCAACGATAGAATAAACGAATAAGAAAAGTAAAATGTTTTCGTGACGAGTAATTCGAAACGCAGATACGCGTGCACTGCCAGCAGCGCGAACATATCCGGACGTAAGCGTTAGGTCGAGAAAGAATCGAAGAAAGAGAAATTAATGAAATTTCGAAAGTCAATAATAACAATAAAGTGCCCTCGTTAATCGGTCCTCCTAATCGAGTCAAGATCTCCCTCTGCGTAACACATGTATATGCGTAAACTTACTCTTAAGATTAATTCTACTACGACCTACCTATACTGTGTACTTTACATTGACGTCGTTAAAAGAAGTACAAACAAATTTACACAAAAAACCTTATTTTCATTGTTATAAACGCTAAGTTTCGTATTTACAATTATGTACAAACAGTATGTTTGGCTTAAGAAAAATATCAACATGGAACAGTATATATCATTTACCAAGATGGAAAGTAGGGAAACACTAGGATACAAACCTAGAAGCGTCTCGAGCGAGCTTGGTAATAAAATGTTTAAGTAGTTTTAGGATGAATGCGTAACTTCTCTCTAGCTACTATCAGTCAAAGTAATCTTCGTTCTGGAGGATGCCATGTTTCTTACGACAGTCCGGGCAGTACCACTTGCCCTTTGGCGGCACCATTATTCCAACGCATTCGAAATGAAACCACTCGATTCGACAGTCTTCGCCGTCGCACGCGATCATTTCCGACACCTCGTCGTAGGGGCACTGGCAGTAGCAGTAGAGATTATCCGATCGTTCGGGAGCTGGTGCGTTTGTAGTTCCAGGTAGATGCGCGGGCGGCGCTGCTGGAGATTCGGACGCATCCGGTTCCTCGGAGTCACTGGAGTCGCTGCTACTTTCAGCCGGTTCCTCGGACTCGCTGGCCGAGGCTGCAACTGGTATCGATGGCGATGGACAGATCGGTGCTGGTACGGGAACTGGTGGTGGAGCTGGCGGTGGCGGTAGAGACTTCGCAACTGGAGTTGGTACGAATGTCGAAGCTGGCATGACTTTTCTCCATTTTAGCGGTGGCTGCTGCTTCTCACCTTCCTCGTCGCTGGAGTCACCGTAGAACCTCTTTGGGATTCGCTTTCTCTTCGACGAGCGTTTGTTCTCGGTTTCCGAACCGCTCCCGAAATTTTGATTGATCTTGACTGGTTGAGATTCCGTGCCGAAGGTCGTTGGATTCATTTCGTTCGGGGAGTTGGTCACGTTTGGCGTTGACGATCTGCTTCTTACCACTGTTATCATGGCTGGAGACGACGAGGCAAATCCTGTCTTACTTTGATAAAAAGATTTCGGAATGTTCAGCTTAATTGATTCTACCGTCGGCGTGAGGTTCCTCTGCTTTCCCTTTTCACTCTTCTTTCGTTTCTTGGTCTTGACTTTCTTCTTGGGCTGCGGTACGTCCTCTGCTGTCGTAGTCATTGGTTCTGGCGAGTGAGTGGTTGGCTCGCTATCCCCAATGCCATTGTTCATTGGTGCCGATAAGGATGATTCCGTTGAAGCTGGTGCGACAGCTGCGAGCAGCATCAGTTGGTTACGTTTCTCAGCTAACAACTTGTTGGCCAGCTGTTGCGGATGCTCGTCATAGAAGTCTTCGTCCGTTTCCGTTTCGTCGGTTTCCAGATCGGACTCTCTTAACTGTATCTTTGTGGGAGACACTGCGTTGTTATCCTCGACGGAAACGTTACCGTTCTCCACTTGTACGGATGGTTCCTTAACTTCCGGTTCAACTGAATCAGACTTATTCTTTCTAGCTGTTTCCTTCTCTTTTCTTCTTTCCTTGCGATTCGATTGCTTCTTGGGCGAACCATCGGACGCTGAACTATCAGAATCCGAACTGCTGCTAGAACTAGAGGAACAGCCCGAGGAGGAGCTACTGCAGCTACAGTTGGTGCCACAGGAACAACTACTGGAGTCACTGTCACTGGAGGAGTCGCTGGAGGATGTACTGCCGTTTTGTTTCTTCTTTCTCGGGATCTTCACTCTCTTCTTAGTCGTTTCCGTTTCACAGGACTCATTCTGTACAGCTGTGGGACTCTTCGGTGCTTTACTGGTGTAATCGTGCTCCGCACCCAGGGCGGTGCTCTCATCTTTGGACAAAGCTTCCTCGCCGAGAGCCAGTTGCTTTTCCAGTTTCTCCTGTTCCGAGAGGCAGTAATCGTGTTCCGCCAAGACTACTTTTCTCAGGAACTCTATATCCTCCTGTGGATCTTTCACCAATTTACCAACTGACTCCTGTTGTTCTAGACTAGCTGCGTATGACTTGAAGTTATCCCATATGCCATCCATTATTTGTGCCTCTTGCTGCTTTTCCTCTTCGTTCCTTTCCACCTCGACGATGCTGTCGTTAGGCTCTATCGTCGATACAGGTTCCACGACTGGGGCCTGAGGTGTCTCCTCGTTCAGCAATTCAGACTTATTATCCTTGGAGACACCGTCACGATCCTTACCTCCTTCGACTTTTTCCTCATCCGAGTCGGAGTCACTCTCAGAGGATAAATTCAACGGAGGCAAATCATAGATGTCCACCACTTTCTTCACGTTCTCTTTCGCTTCCACAATACCGTTCATGGGTTCGGCTGCGTTTACACTAGGCACCGCTTTCTCACTGTCCTGCTTTTGCTCCTCCGAGGAAGCTGGATGACTCGTGGCGTCGGTTACGCTTGCTTCTATTGGTAGAGGTTCCTTGTGCTCGTTCTCGTGCTTGCGCAGAAGCTTCTTCGAGATGAACCGTTCCGCGCATTCGGTACAGCCGTACGGCAGATCCCCGGAGTGCAACCTCTTGTGCACCTTCAGTGCAACTGCACGAGAAAATATCGAACTGCACTCCTCGCACACGAAGGCCGTTGGCGGAATGCAGAAATGATATACGTGGGGCCACTTCTTCTGGAGGCACTTTTTACAGAGGACACTCTCGGTGCCGTGTTTCCAGAAGAGATGCTTCGTTATGTCTGGCTTATTTCTATAAGCTATACCGCACCGGTAGCACAGATGATGCAGCTTGTGCTTCCAGACGTGATTGGAGAGCCGCTGCTGGTTACCAGTTGACTCTAGACAGACGTCGCACACGTGATGACGTTTTCGTAGATGCACCATGAGTCTGAAGGCTGAGGGAAGACTGCCTACGGGACAGAGACAGCATCGGTATCTGATATTGATATTTGGCCAGTAGACACCAGGACACAGATGACAGAGCAGCTCGCTGTAGCTGTAAAAGGTCGACTTGCACATTATGCATATCAATATTGTTTTCTGATGCATCTTTCTGTTATGCAGATAGAGCTCCTTGTGCACCGCTGAGTGGAACCTACAATGAAAACACTCGTAGACCCTTGTCTGAGGAACGTTGTAGGTACCGCTTGAACTGGTATATGAATCCAGGTTGAAGTAATTAGTTTCTAGTTCAGGAAGTGACTTCTTTACTCGGCTTATAAACTGTTCACGGTGTATTATTATGGCTGGATGCTGAGGCTGAAATCTGTGCTCCGCCAGCATGTGCAGTCCTAGTCTTTTACCATTTACAGCTATCTGTCTCGCGTGATTGCAGTAGACGCAGGTTGGACTAGCCGCGCTTATGCAAGCCTTTAAAAGTTCTTCTATTTCTATACTATCTAGCAGTCCTTCTACGTTAAGGTCTATACTGGGTACATCCTCACCAGCCAAGACAATGCCGTCTGGCTCTGCTTGCTTCTCTTCAGGAACAGCAGTGTTGGTTTCATTAAAAATAATGGAATTCTTATCTTTTTCATCTTTATGTGAATCTCCTTCGACTCTCTGAATATCAGTATCTTCTCCTGCTTCGATACCAACTTCTGTGATGGTTTCGGGCTTGTCCTCTACATTATCTTCTGCATCGACAGAATTTTTATATTTCTCTACATTACTGTCCACAACAGCCAGTTTCTCACTATCGGTATCACTATCACTATCACCATCGTTCACTTGGTAACTGCTATGACTGTCATGTTCTTTCTCCGACAGGTTAGAAGTCTTCTCCTCGGATGCAGATCCCTCTCCATTGTTATTCTCTTCGGACTCCCTGCTTGTGTCGTGGCTCTCGCTGTTGTTCACATTTGATTCTGTAGTGCTGACTGAAAACTGTGAGTTCCTGTTGGTACAAATTTTTATAACCAGACTCCTGTCAGACGTAGTTACGGTATTGAAAGACACAGAACTTTCTGGTTTAGTTGCATCTTCAGGTTCCTTAGCGTCTGTATTTTCTTCTATGCCAGTCACTTCAGCAGACTGTTCTTTCTCCTGATTATCGGTAACCTGATGCTCATGGTGAGGACTAAAAAGAGATCGTCCCGCAGGACTTCCGACGGGACTATTCGATGCCTGAGAATCAGAATCCGTTCTACTTTCGTTAGGCATCGACAGATCCTCGTCTCCTTTTTCTTCTTCAGCTTCTTTAGGACTCGGAGAGTTTAATCTTACGTCAGCTTCCTCATCTTCGGGCTTAGATATACCCGCAACCTTATCTTCTATACTGTCTACAGGTACGTCGTTTTCATTCTTGGAATCGTTCACCACAGCTACTTCGTTCTCCTTACATTTAACACCTTCGATATTATTAACGTAAAGCGACACTTCCATAATAGTCTGTGTAACACTATCGTTAGGCGCATTGCTAACCAACCGCACTGGGGAATCAACTTCTGGCGATTCTTCAATAGACATACTATCGTCCTTGTCATTGGTTTCGATACCGTCCGAATCACCACCGTATTTAGACACTTCCATGATGGTTTCCGCCACGGTATCCCTCAGCGAATCGTCCAGGTTATCTCCACTATCCGGACTCGTCACAGAATTCGTCGTGATAGCCACAGCATCATCAGAAATGGATTTTGGCGTACTGTGTGCTTTCGCATTTGCCATCCTCGTATAGGATTCCGGTGTTTTCTGATGACACGATCCAGGTACAGAATCATCGCTAGGTTTGATTCTGTTATTTCTCGATATTCTCTTGGATATTCCTTTACTGCTGGGCGTCGTGAGCTGCGAGGATGCCGTTGTGGCTGATGCACTGGAGTGTGGAGTACTTGGCGATTGCAGGGATGTGTTTACTATTTTGTTTTTTTCCGTTGCTAAACTGCACGTGGCCAAGTGCGAACCGGTCTGCCTGCACAATGAGCACACCGAAGCGGAGGATTGTTGCTGCTGTTGTTTCTGCGGCGTGGGACAAAAATGATTATAGAAATTGTCAGTCTCGGAGAAGACCTTCTCGCAGTTACAGCAGATCAAGTAGCACGAGCCTTTGAAAGCGTTGTAAAAGTCCTCAACGGATGTGAATGTCATTTCCGGAACGCTGTGCTTACTGGACAAGTGATAGGAGAGTCGTTCGGCCTGGCCAAACATACCGAGACAAAACAGGCATATGTGACGCTTGTGAACGTCTCTCATGTGCAAAAATAGATTCCAGTTCTCGAAATATGTTCCGCAAGCGGAGCACAGGTAGACCTTTCGCGTGATGCGAAAGTTTGAGGACAGCGCCCGTGAAGAGGACTCCGAAGAGCCCAGGACACCTTGCATCGGAGCCATTGTGGGTGAGCAAATACGTTGATGTTGCTTGAGCATTGACATGGAGCAGAAACTGGCCGAAGAATGGCACTTTAAACATTTATACTTAGCGGCCGGTTGTAGACCCAGATACTGAGCGTATTCCGTGATTTTTCCACGCTTTGTTTCTAGCTTCTTCTCCTTGTTGTTTCTCACAGTTGTATTCGAGTGAGGTGATTGACCCTCGAGACAGATCTTAGTAGGGCTCGTTTTATTCTCTTGAGTCTGTGCGAGTATCCTCTTTTTGTATCCCTTGAAAATGGTTTTTGACGTGGAACAGGTATTCCTGCTCGTTGCTTCTTCGATTCCCACAGAGTTGAATCGTTCTTCCTTATTCTCCTCTGCACCGTCGCTGAAAACGTTGGAGTCGTTGATATGGTTCAACGTGTCATCATTCAACGTATCCTTGTGTTGCTGTTCGTCCGAAGAGATCCATGTGTCCATAACTGTACTCTCGCCATCACCATCTTCCATAATAACGTTCACTGCTACTGCAGTGTCACCTGAAATAAAAAAAGTTGACACTTTTGGAAATATCTCCTAAATTAAGACAAACATGGTTTGTTTATTAGTCAATTGAGCAATGTTAAATTTTATATGAGAATTAGAAGAATGAAGTACTATAAAAGACTAAAATGATGTGAGAGAATTATATGAAACAATTTACTTGTGCAGAACATAGAGCCAATATGAAATGTCTGCAATTTTAAAAGCAAACTGAAGTATGCATCATACAAAGTTGACAGACACAAAAACATTTTATTGTTTATTAGAGATTCTCACATTGCTGGATATGTTTCTTATATTATTTAACTTTGAAACCATCTTTTATATTTGTACATACAAATAAATTGCAACTTGTATAAACAGAATTCTATATTTATTAAACTTCTTCACTCACTGTAATGCAATATTTTCAAAGCTATTGCATGGTGACAAAAGGACATTGCATCAGATCACATCACCTTCATTTGTTTATAAAATTATTCTACATTTTGAGTTTCAAAGTGTAAGAACAATACAAAGGTTAATGACACTTCAAAAGTATTGCACAAAACATAAAAATTATATGTATCATAAGGTTACAATACAAAATTTATGCCGCAATGCCTCTAATGAACTAATGGAGATCAGACAACTATCAAAGGACAAAGATTTAATGACAAATGTATATGAAATGAACGCTAACAGTTAAAAACCAAGCAACATCCTAATTACTTTCTTAAAATCAAAAGTTCATCCATAACATTGGCACGAAAGACTCTAAGAAAGAATTCATAGTCTGGGTCAAGAAAAGTGTTGATAAGAAGTACCAGCTCATCAATAGCAAGTATCGTGACGCTCGAAGTTTCAGGAATTCTCGAAGACGACGTGTCCATACCAGGAAGTGTAATAGCCGCGATGCGTGGAGGAACAGAGTCGAATACATGCAATGTGCAGAGCTCGAGAAACACTAAGCGGTATGTACCTTCTGACGAGGGCTAAGCAAGGTGGATCTTGATTCTGTTGCGTGTGATGTTAATTAAAGATGTAGAATGTAGCCGGGTCGATCAGACGCGAGGAAGCTGGTCCGAAGCGCTGCCGACCAGCTCGTCGCGATCCGCGCCGAAAAGGTTAGTAAAATGGCGTCATATCAATGAATGCGGCTCCGTCCGTACTTCCACACGTCTTCAGTGATGCCACCTTTTGTCATGGCCCGTACACTGCATCGGCTAGGTTAGCCCGAGCCCGAGAAAACCATAGGATTCACGATGTTATTGCACGACGCGATGATTCCCGCTGCCACTGTATTATTCCTCGAGGATGAGCCTTTTGCAACTGTTCCGATCACCTTCCGGATGGGATATCTTGCTTGCCTCACGGCTACCCAGTAAAAACTTGAATCGCGAGACGACGGCATCTCTCGTCGACGTACATACGCCCAACGTAGTGCCCCATCCCCACTCCTTCCTTAGGACTAACTCGGAACTCGAGGAGTCACCCTCTGGTTTGTATTTAACTCCTTGAAGATGCTTTAAGAATCTAGTCTCTATTACGATTGAGATGAACTTATTTCTCCGTCGAAAACCACGGGATTAAAATGACACCAAAATCCGGTAGGATTTTCGATCGGATTTCGTCGTTCTTTCGGTACTACTGGTAGGTCGTCTTCTGGAATAATTTAAAACGGTACGCGAACGTTAATAAAGAACCGTTCGGTGATGCTTTTCTTTAGAATTTTCTTAGATTTCCATGCGAAATTTCAATTGTTCTTATATTTCCAGGTTATTTCTTTCATCCGTTTTTGTTAGTCTGAAGTATGCTCTATGTCGTATTCTCTATTCAGATGAGGAATATCGATTTGCGAGTGTAGCGTTATCTACTGGATGTCGGAGAATCTTTATTTGGCTGGTTTCCAATAAATCGAGGATGAATTTGAACTTTGACATCGCAATTTTACGTTTGAATGATACTTCTGCCTTCGAAAATTTTGATCTACTGCAATCTTTAGAAATAATACGTAGGGCTAAAGGGATTGTTATTAAAAAATTACTAAATTGATATGAATAAAAAAAATAATCCCAATGCCATTTATGTTTCATTTCAGAGGAGGATCTCTGAACCCACCGAAAAATCGAACACACTTCTGTTATTCCAGTCTGTTTAAATTTTACATGAATAATATTTGTAGAGCCTTCCTGTGATGTTGTATTCCACGGTTACAGCAGCAGTTTTTCCAGAGAGAAATACTATAAAATTAGTTTGCAAATTTTAAAAAGTTTGGATGGTCTATCAACGTCTATAAGTTCGTCCAGTTAATACCTATGAGAGACACGAATATAATGTTTGTTACTTGATTCACAAAAATTTTCAGTAAAATTGTTATGTTTCGAAGGGACAAATTTTTGAAATGTCAATTGATCCGCTGTAATCGGACTTTTATCGTTAAATTATTACTGATTAAGAAACGCATTCTCTTTTATTATTGACGAATTTAACGGGGACTTTTTAAAATGGCAAACAGAGAGTCCACGGTTACTGCAAAGAGCACCGACGATCATAGTGTTGAGGTTCGTATCATTTAGGAACTTATTTATTCTTTTCGTGACAGATCGTACGATCTGGCGCTGTCATTTATTTCTTAAAAGTTGACAAAGTAAGAATTCGACAAATGATTGAGAGAAATTAAAGTTTTCACGTGGATTGATTTTAACCATCATATATTTGTCAAAATTATACATGGACTTTTATCAGTGGATCTCATGAGTTGTAAAATTCAAAATGGAACAGTTATGTTCTCATTTGCCAGCTTCTGTAAGGGATCTTATAATATATTGCTTAGTTTTCTATTATTCTAGAGAATCAGAGGGGTATGAGCCCTGTTATAAATATCTGTGTTATTTTTATAAAAATTGTTCACTGTACAGACATTGGCTGAGGTCTTCCGATGCTTCATTTGCATGGAAAAGCTTAGAGAAGCCCATCTCTGTCCACATTGTAGCAAGTTGTGCTGTTATGTCTGTATCAGACGGTGGTTAACAGAACAACGGTCTCAGTGTCCTCACTGTCGAGCATCTTTACACCTTCATGAGCTTGTAAATTGTCGTTGGGTTGAGGAAGTGACTCAACAGCTAGATACACTTCAAGCTGTAGGAATATCAAATTCACGTCATGACGATACAACAAGGGATAGGTGATTATTAAAATAAATACAGCTGTCTAATATTCACAAAAGCTCGTTATATTTAATAGAATATTAAATTATTAGATGTACAGCTCACCATGAAAAACTTTCTGTGTACTGCTGGACTTGTCGACGGTGTATTTGTCACCAGTGTGCCCTGTGGGGTGGCACTCATTCAGGACATACTTTTAAACCTCTCGAAGAAGTTTATGAGCAGCACGTGACACAGATAAAAGCGGAAGTGGGTCAGTTAAAAAGAAGACTCATGGAACTTATCAGTCTTGTCCAAGAAGTGGTCAGTTTTTATCTATTTAAATTAGATTTTTAGTGAAACATGCATCCCGATTAAATACAGGATCGTTACTCAGGAACGCAACGTCGAATCAGTAAGAGCAGCCAAGGACGAAAGAGTGCGTGAAATTCGAAATGCAGTGGAGTTGATGATAGCTCGTTTAGATTCGCAATTGAAAGCCAAACTATTGACTCTAATGGCCCAAAAGAATTCCCTGACGTTAGAAACAGAACAATTGGAAGTTCTGCTGCAGGAAGTCGAACACCAGTTACTCTCATGCACTCGCTCCGAACTGATTATCAAGAGTTCTGAATTGTCTCGCATGATTCACAGAGTTCGTAAAAAGCCAATGACAAGTTTTGTCACGGCACCTGTTCCTGCAGATTTTCACAGGTCAGTTTAACCTGGATCCACCACTCCGGCAACCAGTCATTCCTCATTTTCTCATGACAATTCTGTTACAGTGAAATAGTCCCAGGCTATGACAGTGCGACATTCGCAATGCAAAATTTTACACAGCTACAGCTCAAAGCGGATCCCGTTTATTCAGCTCCATTGCATGTCAATGGATTGTGCTGGAGGCTGAAAGTTTATCCAGATGGCAATGGAGTGGTACGTGGGAATTATCTGTCGGTCTTCCTAGAACTTAGTGCAGGATTACCTGAAACGTCCAAGTAGGTGGATTTGAGTAGCAAAAGTAATTTTATATGTACTATATAAGTATCGCTACATTGTATACATGACATTCAGATACGAGTACAGAGTAGAGATGATTCATCAAGGCTCTCGTGATACGAGTAAAAATATCGTTCGAGAATTTGCTTCGGATTTTGAAATTGGCGAGTGCTGGGGCTACAATCGATTTTTCAGACTCGACCTGCTGGCTACCGAAGGCTATCTAAATACCGAGCTAGACACCTTGATACTCCGGTGCGTTGTTTTATCTATGTAAATTTTGTGTCTGATCCGTGACAATAATTTATTTATATTCTCAATACAGTTTTCAAGTACGACCACCAACATTCTATCAACGCTGCAGGGATCAGCAATGGTACATCAGTCAGTTGGTCACGGTACAAAATCAATATGCGACGCAAATCAACGAACTGAAAGAAGTAAATTTATTAAAAATGTTTCTGTCACAGGATATACGCAATGATTCATATAAAATTTATTTAAATCTTCAGAGACTGGCTATAGAAATTTCACGCAATGCCGTAACAGCCACTAGAGTACCGAGTGGAGCAGCTGTGTGCGAATCATCCCCGATAAACGTTTCGCCGCAACAGCAACAGACACAAGCACAAGGTGCTGGGGATCCTCTGCTGGGATCCAATGCTCTTCGAACGATAGATAATTATTCGTCAGTTAATCCTACTCCTGCAAGGTAAACGGTTGCGCTTTCTGAAGATATTTGTGATCTGATATTCATCTCCCTTTACTCTAGATCTGTACAAAATATACTCTCTGCTGGAAATGTGCCTGCGTCGACAAACAGTTGCCAATTGTCAGTAGCCCTTTGCGAATTGGGCGATCTGATGAGTATTCGCCCTTCTACCTTATCCTCAATGTCTCTGAAGACGAGCCTGAAGGAGCAGCGTCCAAGTAATCTAAACACGTCGACCGAGGTAACGTCCTCGCCTGGGCACTGCAGTAACGACGGGTCTGCTGGGGACTGTCAGGGTCTGGCAGAGAAGTCTCCATCGCCGTCACACTCCTCGCCCACTATATTGAATCAGCAACCATCTGCGTTATCCTCGAGCAGCAGCAGCAGCGACAGTGGTGTAAGTAGATCCTTTGATAATATTTTACATTCGTTATCCAACTATGATATTTTATCTTTAGGAACTGAGCGAGCACGATATCTACTTGGACGATTGCGATCACAACGATACGAACCTTACGATCTTAGATGATAACTCGAATGACGAGAACGACGTGGACGACGAGACAATGTCAGGTAGGAAATTGAAATTTCCCTGTACGTAGTTGGGTCTTATAGAATGCATAGTGTTGTTCTTTTTTTTTCTGTGAAAAAGAGGGACTTGGGTTATGTCTAGTAAATGTTATTAATAACTGGAATAGGTATGAGCTCGAATAGAGGTTCGTCTGTCGGTGAAGTCCCGCTGCAAAGATGGCAGGAGGATGAATTAGATAAAGATGCAGAGAATGAAAAACCTACGAATGAGAAACGCGAAGGAGAATGTGTTAAAGAAAATTCCAGTCCCAATACGACCAGCCATTTTCCTACGAGTTCTTAAAACTATCGTCCTGCGCGAGGGCCGATCATTTTATTCTCGATGATTCGTCGATACAATGCAAATTTTAGTGCCAATCTACATTCATATATTTGTATTACATCTACTTTTGCAACTAACAATATTATCAAAACGCTTATTAAACAGTTACAATAACTCTGTATCTTAATTATGTATCTATGAGCACTAGAAATATGTAAATGGCCAGAGGTTTCATAGGCGATAATTTTTTTTCAATCAGGTGAAAACGACGTTGAGGTTGCAGAATCGTTGGTACCCTGGATGCAAATACAAATTAAACAGAAAAAACCACAAGAAAGTCACGAATCTGCTGCAGAAGCGTGCAGGTAAAATAAGTAACACGATATTTATAGCTTGCTGGAATATTCCACGTTGCAATTAGATTCTATATCGACGTTTCGTTCTTCATATAGATTACGCGGGAGTGACGGCCTCCAGCACGAAATCATGTTGCAACATCTGTTTGAAATGCAAAACCGAAATTTCGCCTGGAATTCTCTGTGCTTTAAGCATCACCCGGAGGAGTCGCGCGATTCCAGAAATTCGATTCCAAGCCTTCAGAATTATGGCACAAGTTCCTTGCACCGCATTGGGCAATCGTGTTATGACAATTATCGTCCGAACTTCCTGTCTCGATTATGCCAGTCTCAGCCAGTGTGTAACGACGGAAGGTCGAAGGTCAACAATCCTCCGGCAATCAGTGACCAGCAGGAGGTAGCGAGTAACGCTGCTTTAGGCGCTAGTCAAACGACCAGGTCCGAACCGACTACAAGATCAAATTCAGTTGACTGCGATAAAGATTTTACGGCATTGTCCCTGGCTGCCAAGACCAATGCTGACGTGGAAGTATCGAGGCCCTCTGATCTTACTGTGCCAAATGGTAAAAGGATCTTTGTTTTTCGACTTATATAACGCTCTGTAGAAACTTATATCTTATTCTTTTTTTTTTTTTAGTGGCTTTAGGCAGCAATAAAATCGGTTCGCGCCACCTGCCCTCGCGAAGACAATCTACTCCGACAACCTCGTCCAACAGCAGCAACGTTAATCAGAACATTTTTCGTACAGATATCGAGCAATTTCTAGATACTTTGAGATGTTCTCCCACTCCACAAGAGACCGGTAGCTACATCACTAAACTCAGGTAAGTCCATTATACCGGTTGAATTATGAATCAAGGCTTACAGGTAAAGAGCTTCGAATTGTGTTCTGTAGACATTTGGCAGACAAGTGTCAAAATGGTGTCTGTCCATGCAATTTACCATCGTCGACAATCTCAAACACCTACGAGAGCCCAATAGCATCTACGAGTAGCGCAGCACTTGCTGAATCTATCAGTGATAACAATGGATACAGTTGGGTGCCGCCATTATATCAGCACAAGCATGGTGATTAGTGATTTTTAGGTTAAAGATTTATCCATATTTTTCTTTGCCATATTGAATGCCTTTCTTTGTCTGTATACAGGACAGAAGATGAACAATGAGAACACGGTGCAGAGCACTTCTAATCAAACGCCGAATAAAACTATTCCATACAAGTAAGATTTACTTCACTTTTATTTATATTCGCTGTTAGTCGCGTCTCGAACGAATCCTTTCTGACGCGATGAATTTTTGTTATCAGGACATCGGAAGATAAAAACTCTTCGCCGTCTCAGTAGTATGCATTTCTATGAGCGTTTTGTAATTTGGAGTAAGTAATCAGCGACAAAAACCCCTTGTGATGTTCACTTAATAGTAAGTTAAATTATTCCTAACGTAAATAAGAACAGCATGGACAAAGAAGAGTCAGGAATGCGATATAGGAGTGTCCTAGTGCGGGTTCATGAGGTTGTGTTCCTGGAATATCTATTCATTCTGCTGCTAAGTTTAAGTGTTTTTTTTTTTTCTAATATCTTTCCCTGCTTTTCACGTTCTACAATCATAGCCTACGATGGCAATCTTCTGTAATGGATATTGATTATCAAAGCAGGTTATCTTATCAGTATCATATTTCCAAGAACGACATCGACTTACTGGAAAATCCTGGTTGTTTCATACAAAGATCTGCTAAGTATCATTACGATACATTGAATATACATTAATAAGTGACTACCAAGCGATTATTTATAATTAATTAATCCCATTATTCTAAGATTCATATAGCTTTGTCGAAACAAACAGATCTGAAATTTATTTCAATATGTTGCTTCTACGAAGCCAATTGCCTTATGATGACTTATTTTAGCATTTATCGAACACTGCCCAGATTACGATGCCCATCTTATTCTAATCATTGCTTGAAACTATTTTTTCCTTTTGTATACTTGCCAATTCTTTTTAATTCCCTTTTCTTTCTTTCTTTATTACTCATTCTAATACATGCACAGTGGGTCAAATGTAAATTGTTCATCAGCATAACAGTGTATCGGAGGATTATACCTGGATCTTATCATAGAAATATTCAGTTGTTAACAATTAGATAGTAATATCTTCTTGATGATATAAAATACGACGCAGTATTAATTTACTTGGTGAATGTTTTCTTGTTCAGCTCTGACACTGTTTAGAGATACAGCCAACACTGTCAGTATAACTAAATTAAGAATAAGCGAATGCTTCGAGCTGGTACTACGGGAAAGAGAAAATGGTACGTTATTGTGCACGATAAATTATGCGGTTTTGGGATCGAATTTCATACGAAACAGAAGAATATGAATCTTATTGACTAGCATGCTACGGTTAATTATTTTTAATTAATTCATTGATGTATCAGTACCGTCGTGCAATTGTATTTTCTATTTTACTTTAACGAACGATGGCATTTAACAAGTATGTCGTTAGGAATCTATAGGTATTGGAAATTGTGACTGTGATGAAATTGTAAATTCTGTCTATTTATTTCATACGCATTGATTATCTAATAAATATCACGGATGGACTCATGTAAAAATGTATATAACAAGTATCCAACGGCGATTAATACGATAATTCGTGTGATTACCTTATATACTATTTAGTATTACCTAAGAAAGAGAACAATGCAGATACGCAATATGCCAATGGTTTATCGGAAAATATTCAAGATGTATTTTTAGTCAAGAGTTTAACGAACAAAAAAAAATCTACCCTTTAAGTTTGCAATTTATATACAGACAAAATGAATTAAGCATATCGTGCAGACAGCGCCTATATGTATAAAGCTATCGTACACAATAGTTTGAAATTATTTACACGGAAGTATAATTCTAGCAAGGACGATTATTAGTTATGCAATGCTTTGTCCGCTTATCAGCTTTAATCAGTGAGACAGAAGCAAATTTAAAAAAAAATCAAATCCCAATTTCTCGCGCATTCAGTTTCGAACGACGGCTCTAGGCGGAGCAGATAAATTGCAGTAGAATTGTCGCGCCTGTCGAGAACTAAAAAAAAAAAAAATTGAAATCAATGTATTCGATGATCCATCGATTGGTATCACAGCCGGCGTGACTTTATTATGCCTTCAACTGGACTGCCTCCTTATGTTAAATTAAAATGACAGAACGGAAGGATTACAATACTCTTTATCTGAATTTAGCCAGACTCACGTTACAAGTATGTCGCGAGAAGATGATTTCGCACCTCGGCATCCTCCGGATACTCCCTGGCCTTTTCCTCATTGGGCACGTAGTGCGTGCCATTGAATTTGCAAAAGAATCGTCCTATCTCGTAGTGGTTAACCCACTCTGGGGATGGCGCCATTAATAAATTTCCTGAGGAATAAAAGCGATCGCCAATACTGCTGTTAGTCGTTCACGGGTGAACACCTGGGGAATGACACGAAGAACTATCGAAACGTACCCTGGGCCGCGTATCGCGATGAGCCATCATCCGCGAAGACGTTGTAGAAAGGCTGATTTGGACCACCAGCTAACTCTTCCACTCCCATTTCAGTCATCCATTCCGAGGATGCTGTGCAGTAAGGATCCCACCCAGTTATCACACACAGATAACCATAGGTACGGTGCCGCATTATCAGTCCTATCGCGTACTTCACGTCTCCAGTTCTTCTCTTGGGCTCCACGTTTTCCTAAATTTTATAAACGGTTAGGACAATTCGAGATCGATCGGTTACTTTGATTATGCATCTTTCTTACTTCGGGAACGTCCTGCATGTGTTTCTCATAGTCTTGCAGCATCTGCAGGATGTGATTCGCCTGACCCCTGGAGGTGACTTCTAGATCCTGAATGGTGATCGAGATTAATGATTTTATCTTTAGAGAGAATTATCATAGTCATTACCTTTTGGATGTCATTGAGTATCGTGACTAACTCTGCCAAATCCATCTGATGCAAGATGTAGAAGCGAGCCATGTGCAAGATCGTACTGGTGTCGTGAGGTCTCACCATGTGTAGCAACTCCAAAGCCGATCGTAATCGCGCTGCTCGGCCGTTCAGCTGAGTTCTTTGTCTGCCAGCTACTTCCAAATTGTCCGCCATTCGTTCTACTACCTTCAAGGAAGAGATCGGATGTTCAGACTCTTTATTAATTGATTCTGGGCAATCGAGTGACGTACCTCGATAGTTGTCGCAGCACTGTGTACATTGTATCGCTCTATCGGACATTTTGCAACGCCACCAACTCGGGGACAATTGTTCTTGGTCAGGAACTGTCCACCGTTGAAGACGTCTATGTAGAAGCTCTCTATGTCTTCGGAGTCGGGAACATTGCTAAAGAGATCAATTAATATCAGCTATGCTGAATGATGCGAAGGACAAAGATTTATCATGGAAGCTCACTATTTTTCTTTCCATCGTAGCAGAAAGTGGGCTGGAAAGCTAACTGGCTCGCAGCGTACTCCCAATCTTCTTGCTACACTTTCAAATACTATGGCGAGAGTTATGGGGATTCCACGTCTACGCTCCAGTACCTGTGATTTATATCTTGAATTAGGTTTGAACTTTTTAAATACAAGCTTGTCATATTGCAAATTACCAACCCGATCTATGTATGAGTTTTCAGAGGAATAGTACATTTCACTGTTGCCATGAAAACCCAATCTGTTGAACATAACTTCGCAGAGAGCAGACATCACTCTCCTGGTCTCCGAATTGCTCCATTGATTGTCATCAATGTTCGAACGTTTCCATAGCTCGAATTTACTGTCCGATACTGAAAATATGGGATGCGTCGGATGCTGCTCTCTTAGTAAATCTTTTGTTTGTTCCGCTATGTCATCCAGCAATGCTGCTATATACGAATAAGGTACACGACGTTCCGTTTGACTCCATTGAGCTACCAGTGCTGCTCCGCGCTCGAGGATTTGCTCATTCGGAGGTAGAGCGATGAATTTTTTCCACTCTTGAGTCAAATAATGCTGTCTTAAATACCTCACTACTTTGTACGCATAATATTTATGCGTCAGATTGCTCGTTCTAAAAGTTAAAAATTATAATTATACAAGCATTTTGCAAAGGATTATAACAAATGTAAGAAATAAGTACGCACATGGCCGGACGTTTAATTAAGGTGATAAGTTCATCTACCAGAAAATGGTAAGCCAAAGGATGAGCACCTTCCTCTGGACGGAAGAGAGGATCAAAATCCTTTAATTCGGAATGAGATAACTCCTGTTTCTTGTAATTCTTGGATGACATTTGTGACAAGTGATGTAACAACTTCTTCCTTGCTTCGGAACTAGCTTGGACTTCTTCGAACCAATTTTGAATCTTGACGCCTGATTTCTCAGTTGTCTCATAAATCTCTCTCAGGTACGGCCATCTGATAAAGAAATAAATAAGACAATCGTTAGGTATCGTGTCATCCAAAGTATTAGCAACTAGTACGACTGAAGAAAAGAAAACAATATTGCACTGTACAAATGCGATTCAACTTGTATAAATACTGTCATTCCTTCCTTCAGTCACAAACAAAAATATGATGAAATTTATGACTCAGGGATCATTTATGAAAGGATATTAATGTAAGGGGACGTTTCATAATTTCTGAATAAACTTAGAAATCCACCTTTGGAAAAATTTGGTCCTCCAAAGTTTATTGCTGGTTGTGACTATCCTGTGTAATTGTTTGCACGTCAAGGCAAACCGTACGACGTCCGGTATACAGATATTCTCGTCCTCAAGTATGTACTCGACCACTTCGCCTGGTAGGAACGTTATCAAAACGTCAGCTGCCATCCCGATGAGTTCACTTTGACAATTTTTAGAATAAAACTGCGAATGATCACCAGGAAAGATAGCGACACATATCTCAGAGGATTAAAGGAATCATCATTTACAGCGCATAATTATCACATAAAGCTGCCAACTAGGTACAGATGTGAATCGGTCGAATGCCCCTGCTGCCACTTTGTAGCTGTGTAGTATGTTAGTCCAATGTTGGCCAATGTAGTGTACGTTGGTAAAAACGAAGGAAACGCGCGCAAGGGGTAACATTACAAGAGAGATGAGTAGGAAGAAGATGCTAGGGAGCAGATTTTCATAAAATATAAAATTGAAGCTCAATCAAAATCTCGCAAAGTATACGGAGTAGATAGAAATTGAATTGAAATTGTAGAACGTCGAAAATAAATTACGCTCAAATTGATATATTAATAAATCAAGTGTTTGGAATATTAAAATGATTCAATAAATCAATTGAGTTAGATATTATTTATATATAATTTTATTATAGTGCTACAAAATATGTAAATATCATATCGTATAAAGTTTTGAGGCAAACCAATGGGTACAAAACATTACGGTGCCATAAGATAATATGGAATGAATTCTTTTTAGTACGCATGATAGTCCATACTCTGGCGTAGGGTCATGCATTCGACTTCATCAATTTTTAAAGTGTTTGTTTTAACATTAATATCCTCTTCAAGTTGAATCTGCGTTTTTAACAAGTAGCGCAGGGAAGCCTGTGCCTTGAATTAAGTAAAACAATTAAATTAAATTAATGAAATTATATCCATTATTGTCGTACGTGGACAATATGACACATCAAATACCTCGCACAACGTTTGCTGTAAATCAGATACGACTTGTCTCAAGTCGTATACTTCTTTTACGAGATAAGTTTCGACTAGATCGCGAGTCAGCTCCAAACCAGGTCGCTGACATCGATTACCCAGTCTAGTGTGTGCCAAAGCCATATATGCTTCTTTATCAGCGATGGACTTCTCAATGCGAGCTATGTTCCTGGTCATTTCATTGGCTTGTCTCATTATCTGAAAAGAGATATTTGCGATACTTATAAGTGGAAAATATTCCCGCGAAGTCATCACGTACCTCTGAATGCTGCAACTCCAATTTCGTTTTAGCTTCTTTGGTCTCTTCGATTCTGCATCTGAAAGCCTCATCGGTGGTATACTTTTGAGCATTTAAGTCATCAATGATTTCTTTAAGGATTGTATCTATGTAACAGCGCATGGGTCTTGCACTGTTAATCTCTTTGGAGGCAGCAATGATATTATTATTTGTCTGCATCTCCCATTCGTTTAATGTTATAGTACTGTATATAGAAGAAACATTATATTCTTCTGCTTATATTTTTGACATTATTAAGGTATATACTCACGAAGGATCCAGCGCAGCAGTTCCATGATAGAGACTCAAGTTGAAGCTAGTTTCTTTCAACGTTAGATTATGCCTATCGATTCGAAGATTGTTTTCCTTATCCTCAAGATCATGATCCATATAATAAAGCGTGGCTTTCAATCTACGAATTTGCTCCTGGGTCTGCTCCAATGTTCTTATTAATAGATTCTCTGCTCCTTTTATGACTTCACATTCTTTACGAAGTTCCATTTCAACAATATCATGAACCATATCAATTCCAAGACGATGTTCCCTGAGAATAAATATAAACTTGATCCATCTGAATAGTATAAATATTGTCGTCAAGTTCTTTACCTAGCAATCAAACATTTTTCACATATCACTAAAGCATTTCTTTTAACTGAAGACAGCGCATCCATCAAACGTTCTTTGTACGTAGCCAGTGCATCCGTTTCAAGAAGTACTTCCTTTCTTACACGAAGCAATTCCTGTTTCCTGAATTCAATATCATCCAATTTTTCTTTTAGATAATGATCAGTTTCCTCCTTATTAGCCTTAACTGTTTCTGCAGAAAGTTCACAAACTCTGTCAGATTCAGCCAGAAGACGATCAGCAAGTTCTTGTTGAGCTTCCGAGCAGCGATACCTTAGTATACAATTATTTAATAAAACAATATATAATATCAGAAGTACATATAGCAATAGGTCTGAGATACCTGTATCGGTTATTCAACTTCCATTCGCTTATAGTAAATCTTTGCGGCGGTGGAGGTACAATTACCATTGATTGCTCCATATCCATTTTTATCTTTGAAATTTCAGACATTGGTAATTGCTTTTAAAATACGAATACCTAGTGAACAACGATTTTGGTTTCCTTGCCCAAGTTTAATCTATAGCAGTAGGCAATCTTGTTTCTAAGGAAACCTCTTGTTTCCAGGAGTAACGAAGAGAATGATCTGATTGCAAGAACGTGGCTAGTATTGTTTCGGTAATTATAATATTGTAATAAATACATTGTTAGTTAGGAATTTAATTAGGTCTTAAAAAATATTACTACCAAACAGCATCGGTGAGGAGATTGGAAAATTTTAAATCTATCCCCAGCGAGTGCATGGATGTGAATCGGACTCTTGGATCAAAAAAGTTTACGCTTGTTGGGTCTGAAACGGACTGCTGTTTCTTCGCTTTTGCCGCGTATGCAATGGCGTCTTCCGTTCCCAGTGTACCCCCTGCCCACGGATATTTGCTTTAAAATGTAAAAAGTGCGAGAGACTCTTTAAGTCGGTAGGTTAATTTACAAAAATTCGCCTTCGGTATGAATACGTTATTCCTTAAAGGAAAGCAGGCGAATTAGGCTTGCGGGGTCGAAGGTTTTAACAATATTTCCGTGAGTTACTACTCTCTTCCTGATCAATAACAAAACTTCAATGGAGATTACATATTCAATACTTGGACACTAATTTTACTTATTTGTTTTTCCAGATAATAAGAGCCCATCGAATTCAGACAGGATGTCTAAACGACCAGCGGACAGCGGGGACTCGGGCTCCCAGCCACCCATCAAGAAAGTCCAATTTGAGCCCATATTAATTGGGCCCATATCCACTCTTGAAGAGATGGACATGAAAGTCTTACAATTTCAAAACAAAAAATTGGCTCAGGTATATTCCTGTTTCTCTTATGTAAGATTGTATCTCTGAGCAGACTGTTGCGTATAGTGACACAAGTATAGGACAGTACGGCTGAATGGGGATGAGTATTTCTGTGTCTTCTATTCAGCACTGAAACATGACTTGTCATTCTTCTCTTTTGACGTACTGATTACAGTATCATGAGCACGAGTATCATGAATTATAATTGTGTGTTCATGCAGAGGCTCGAGCAACGACACAGAATGGAAGCTGAATTGCGTCAGCGTATTGAACAGCTTGAGAAAAGACAGACTCAAGATGATGCTGTGCTGAACGTTGTTAATCGTTATTGGAATCAGCTAAACGAAGATATACGAGTCTTGTTACAAAGATTCGATGCTGAGACTGCCGATGAGTCAGAAAATAAAAGTACTGAAACATTCAAAGCTTCCGACAATTACACTTGTACCTGGCGGTTCGATTATGCTGTATTTATTGTTTCTCAGATGAAAGCGAAGCAACTACTTCGTTCCTCATGCAATTATCTTCCTGGGACAAGGAGGAATTGGATGACAAACTAGCGAATCGTGTTCAGGTCTCGAAACGTGCGGTGTCAAAAGTAGTGCAAGCGTTTGATCGACTTTCGCAAAGAAATGAGAAGATTACGCTCGCGTTAAAAGGTGAATTTGACGGAGGTAAAATTGCTTTAATAAATTTTTTATAACTATTAAAAATCATAATCACGAAAGTTTGATTACAAGTGAAGTACCTATTTTAGAGGAGGCTCCTAATATTGACGAGGTCGTACGTGAAGCTAATGCTGAGATACAAACGGAGAATAGAAATTTGCAAGCCATAAACATACAGCTTCACGAGAAGTATCATACAATTTCGTTAAAAATGTCTGAATTGCAAGATACTATCACGGGAAAGGATACTCTAGCGGCTGAGCTTCGAAATCAAGTGGACGATCTGCAGTACGAATTAATAAAAGTTCGCGCAAGGAATGATAAATTGGA
Source organism: Trachelus iudaicus (assembly GCA_030142595.1). Taxonomy (NCBI): domain Eukaryota; kingdom Metazoa; phylum Arthropoda; class Insecta; order Hymenoptera; family Cephidae; genus Trachelus; species Trachelus iudaicus. Next base: position 239,324 of record JARQTH010000088.1, read on the forward strand.
GCACCATCTTGGAGAAGCGATCGAGAAGTTGAAGGCCTTTCAGCAGATTCATGGATCAGATGAGAAGGGTAGTAACAAGCCGAATACTTTGGTTGCCTCCAGCGTTTCGCAGACCAAGGTAAGCAATTCTATTTTATTCGTTACAAAGAAAAGCCAATCTTCGTATCGTGCGATGATACGTTAATTTGTGATCCGATCCCAGTTAGAGGATTTACAAAGAGAACTCGAGGAAACACGTGAACTAGCGAACAACAGGCTCCAGGAGTTGGACAAGTTGCATCAACAGCATCGCGATGCGCTCAAGGAAGTTGAGAAACTCAAGATGGAAGTACGTAGCGCATTTACGAAGTATATCCCTATCGTTTCGCAAGTGTCTCAGAGGTTTTAAAATTTTTGCCTTGTATACAGATCCGACAACTCCCAGAGTCCGTGATTGTCGAAACCACCGAGTATAAGTGTCTTCAGTCCCAGTTTTCTGTGCTGTACAACGAATCGATGCAGCTGAAGACGCAGCTGGATGACGCGCGGCAACAATTGCAATCTAGTAAAAATACTCATCTTCGTCACATAGAAATGATGGAGGTATTTATTATCTGTTATGCGTTTGGCTGCCAGCTTGAGTAATTGGAGTTTATCAGTTTTACATTGATTTTTAAATTCCTTGCAATTTCAGAGTGAGGAACTGATGGCTCAAAAGAAATTACGCGGTGAATGTATTCAATTGGAAGACGTTTTGGCGCAGCTTCGAAAGGAGTACGAGATGCTGCGGATAGAATTTGAGCAGAATCTAGCAGCGAACGAGCAAACCGGTCCAATAAATCGTGAAATGAGACACCTGATAACGTCTTTGCAAAATCACAATCAGCAGTTGAAGGGCGAGGTCCATCGGTATAAGCGTAAATATAAGGAAGCCTCCACGGAAATACCAAGGGTGAGTGAAAAATTTGGAAAGACTTTTCCCGTGGTAAAAGTAGTTTACAACAATTTCGTAATTCTTCAGCTTAAAAAGGAAGTTGAAGAACTGACGACAAAGTTAGGTCAACAGACTGCACAAGAGAACAAAGAAGGGAATAATTCCGATGGCAGTGGAAAGGAAGAGGATACTTCGAATTCCCTTCCTGGCTCTACTCAAGTAATTATTTCAGATCTAATTAGCAAATCCAGATAATCTATTACGATAACGCGTTATCCTTACGATAAGATCAAGGAAGAGAGTGGCGTCGCGATAAAACGAGAGACCGGTGCCGACGAGGAGGTTGAGACGATCGAAGTTGGCGAGGGTGAGGGCAGCAAAGGTACACCGGATTCTCTGACTCTGACTTCGCCGACCCTCAAGAAGGAAAAGGACATAAAGCGCGAGAAGGACATTAAGAAGGAGACCGTGAAAACGGAACACAGAGATCCGGCCCATCGGGCCAAGGACGCCAAGGTTGCTGAATCTGAGCTTGTTCGAGATTTAAAGGCTCAACTCAAGTACGTAGAAACGTAGTTGAGGTTTACGCAGTGACAAATAGTTTGACTGTTGCCATAACTAATCGTGTTAACTGGAACGCCGATAGGAAGGCTGTAAACGAGATGAAGGAGATGAAGTTACTGCTGGACATGTACAAAGGAGTCGGAAAGGAGCAACGCGATAAGGTGCAGTTGATGGCTGCGGAGCGCAAGACGAGAGCCGAGCTCGAGGAGCTTCGCCAGCAGATCAAGAAGATCCAAGTGAGTTCTGTGAGATCCTTATGCTTATCTATTTTTCAGGGAAGAGCGTGAACTCTGGCTGTAACGTCGATGCTAGAGCGTCGCGCTCTTTCGTAATAATCGAAGAAAGGGAATATCAGAGTGAGAGTTATTTCGTCGACAGGAAAGCAAACGCGAAGAACGGAAGAAGCTGGCCGACGAGGACGCGCAGATAAAGATCAAGAAGCTCGAGGAGCAGGCTTACGCGCTTCAGCGACAGGTCGCTTCTCAGAAACAGGTAGATCGCACTATCCTTGTTAAGAATCTAGAGTTTTGACGTGCATGCACTGCCACTAATCTCTGCATCGTTGCTAAATTAATTTGGTTCTGTTGTAATATCTGCGCGCTAACATAGCTTCCGTTGCGAAGGAAAATGAAACTTCAACAGTTGGTTCTTATCGTTGTACACGCCTAAGGAATATTACATAACAAAAGTTGTGCTTCGAGGCTTGCCCGTGAGCTTAAAAAATTGTTATTGCACAGGAAAAATGCCTAAAATGCCTACAATGAGGATACGTAACGGGTACTCTCCATTGTCTGTAAAATCTCTGCAGAGCATTACGATACTGGAGAGAACAGATGCTGAACGTATTAATTTTAGATAAAATCTTTAAATTCGATACCGTTACTTACTTTGGATGCAAACGATGGCCATCGGTGGTGATAGTATTTGGCCATTGATGTGTACTCGAACGGTGGTGTAACGCTGAACAGAATTGCGTCTGGCTGCAGGAGGAAGAGGCTCTTCTGAACGAGATGGAGGTGACTGGTCAGGCGTTCGAAGACATGCAGGAGCAAAATTCTAGATTGATACAGCAGCTGCGAGAGAAGGACGACGCTAATTTCAAATTAATGACAGAGAGGATCAAGAGCAATCAGTTGCACAAGCTGGCGAGGGAGGAGAAGGACGTGCTCAAGGAACAAGTGTCGACGTTAACGACGCAGGTGGAAGCAGCCAACGTGGTTGTGCGTAAACTCGAGGAGAAGGAACGTCTTCTGCAGAATTCTCTGGCGACCGTGGAGAAGGAATTGGCCTTGAGACAGCAGGCTATGGAGATGCACAAAAGAAAAGCTATAGAGAGCGCGCAGTCGGCGGCCGATCTGAAGCTTCATCTTGGTAAATATTCTATACGTCCTGTGAATATTTATCGGGCCGGGAGGACGAATAAAAGCGAACAAAATCTTTCCAGAAAAATATCATTCCCAAATGAAGGAAGCTCAGCAGGTCGTGGCCGAGAAGACGAGCTCCCTCGAAGCGGAAGCTTACAAAACAAAAAGATTACAAGTAATTATACCAATCGTTGTACATTGTCCAATTAATTGTTTACTGGGTCCTCGGATCATATATCAATTCAATGCCGTAATCAATCTCGTAAAACAGGAGGAGATAGCCCAGCTAAGGCGAAAGGTGGAGAGAATGAAGAAGATAGAGCTTGCCGAGACCCTGGACGAGGTGATGGCCGAGGAACTGCGGGAGTACAAGGAGACCCTAACGTGTCCTTCGTGCAAAGTGAAACGCAAGGATGCAGTGCTGACCAAGTGTTTCCACGTCTTCTGCTGGGATTGCTTGCGCACGCGTTACGAGACTCGACAGCGAAAGTGTCCCAAGTGCAATTGTGCGTTCGGTGCCAACGATTATCATCGTCTCTACCTGTCGACATGAGGCAGAAGACGCTGTTAAGGTTCATTCTGAAAAGATATCCCTTCTTCGTTGGGCCGTCGCGCTGATTCACACCGGGCCGATATCGATTGCATTTCATTCGTCCCAACCTAACCTAATTCCTTTTTGTACTTTTGTTATCTCGAACGTATCGTTCTTATTTATTGCGCCGATTATTCTCACTGGCCAAAGACAAAATAGGAATGGACCGCGTTTCGTGTTATCGGGATTCAAATTTATAGAAATTACAAAGATAAGCAATCAGCGCTCAACGTGCGAATCTTAGTCCGAACTAAAAAGCACGAAATCGTTATTCGATTCGACGTATTCGACTCTCCGGTCGACACGAGAATGGCATTCTCGTGGTCCTTGGTATTTTACTTCTTTTTCTTTTTCTTTTACTTCGTCTAGAACGTTATCTGGTTGACGAGGTGGAACACCGAACTATATGCAGACATCAACGACAGGATTAAAGAATTAAAAGAGAAAGAGAAATCGGAAAATATTTTTTTCACTTGACTCATGCCACGGCGAACTTGCACCAAGTACTCGCCGACATCTCATTCTCCCAATCGATCTGGAAAGTACTTCTTCTTTCTTTCTCCCTTTATTTATTGAATTGTAGAATATTTTCATTCACGAATATTATGCTCGTCACTCTGCCTGCAATGAGTTATTTTTTCTTCTTCTTGTTTACTCGTATCGAATCGTCCATTTTATTCACTGTCGTCGTTGTCAGCGAATCCGCTAACGTTCGTTATGTAATTGTATATTTGGTGTCAGTGAATCGTTTTACCTTCGCGTATCGAACAGGTAGTTCGCTACGAATTGTTCGGCGAATAATAATTAGAAATGTGTGGATGTAACTATGTGGGCGAGAAGTTGGGGGGGTGGGGGTAATTTTAAGAAAAAAAAAACTTTAGGAATGATTTAGAAACGAAAGTACGATGAAATGAAAAAAAAAATAAGCAACAAGAATCACAATGAAAGCAGAAGAAAGGCGATTAATAGCTGTTAATAAGACTCGCGATCTAATGGAAATTCTGGGACGCGAAGAACAAATTTGTCATTTCTACTGGCGTCGGCGATCCGTGGCTCTGGATCAGGACGACGTCGCGACGCTTTAAATTTATCGATCGCGCAGATTGTTCCTTCGCTGTAATAACGATCTTTTGTTACGTTTATTACGAGCGATTACGAAGGACTTTACAGTGTCTGTATAATTTTTCAAGCTGGTTCACGTACAACGTGAAATTTACTTAATGAAGGATGTCCGAGTATTTTGGCATCAGTAAAAAATACACGTCGAATTCGTGAGGCTGCGCAAAAGTCTTATTCTGTATCCTGGAAACGATCATTTTTTCATAACTGACTCTTGCCGATTCCTCAATCCTATTCCTGCTGTACATAGAAGCGACGAACAAATGAGATAGGTAGAAAATGGTGATGAGATAGAAGGAAAAAAAAAAAAAATATATAAAATATTTTACAAAAGATTTGTTATTTGTAATTATAAGTTTTGCACGGTCATTTATACATTTTCCTATGAGTTCATTCGGTATCGTCTCAAGCCATAGCGACGTCTTCCACCTGACGTGCGGCGTCTAGCACAAGACACGGTTCGTAGGTCCACTTTGGAAATACTCTTTTGTACAAATTCATCAGAATCGTGTCTTGAGACTTTAGCTGTCCGTCAAAAACGCATTTCATGTGACCATGAGTTCCTGCAAGTAAGTTTCTTTTAGCAATTTTTAGTCAACACGATTATACTTGTGTAGTTAGAGAATCCAACAAATTTACTAGTTCTCTGACATTCTCAAAAGACTGCTTATTTATTGGTATCTACTTAGCATTGTAAATCTTACCCAGTGGTTCCTTTATGTGTCCACGACGTCCATACTTGGTCCTTAGCTGTATCGGCTTGAACCAATTGATGTCTTCTCGGTGAAAGAACATGAAGCGCACTACTGCTGAACGTTTGTGAACCTTGAACGGATGTCCACTGAGAATTACACGCTTTATTATGATCCTGTCAGGGTTTGTGGATAAAATACTTCCGGTAGCCACCAATTCCTGAAACATTGAAGTGGATAATTGAAGAATGGGGTTTTTTATCTCCACAAATAAAAGGTTTTGTAGCTGGAGTCACCACGTACCAGATTGCCATTACGATTCTCTTTGAAACACAGCACGGGACAGGGTGGAAACGTAATCGGAGCGTACATGGTGGCAACCACGGTACTGTCGGGTTGAAAGTATCTTTCGTACTGGAATGTAAAAATATTGTTGCAACATAATGATTTTCCCTCGGCAGATTATGGATGATGTGTCAAGACTCACTTTGTGCTTGCTGCCATTGGTGTGTTGACTGAAAATTGGACAAGCCGTAAACCTCCGGAAGCCACATTGGAATATTAATCGCTCCTTGGACCTTATCGGTTCGCCATTCTCGCTTATGTGCTTCAGGACAATATTTAGCACTGACATTTTGTTTTCATGTGGCAACAATCCGAATAAAATCAATGGTCGATTGTCCACTGTACGGTAAGCATCGAAGAGAGCCTTGCTTACGTTAAGAACGTGTACGGTTATGTACCAGCCAGGCTAAAGGAGTTCAATAAGAATTACTAATTTATTAAAATTTTTACCGACGGAATACGCGATACCGACCATTGCTCCTTCCAAGTTCTCACAGTCGCGAAAAATGCGTTTGCGAGTGCGATCAAAGTTTTGAAATTGAAAGATACGCGCGTATTCTATTGGCAAATTTTCTTTGGGGTCCCAAGGACTCGTCCTGAAGGACTCCAGTCCACGATATTTCTGAAATCGATTCTTGGCCAGAATATCCTGTGGAGTGTCTACTTCGTCGGGAAACTGTGCATCCAATTTTGCTTCTATCGAAGAAAAGAAACGTTAAGGAAGTCAGATGAGTTTAGGATCATCGAAAGCACCTTTGAATTTTTCCATAGTTTCTTTTTCCTCCAACAGATCAATTTGTTGATCGTAACGTTGCTCGTCCGGGGCAGCTTCTGATATTGTAAGTGTTTCGTATTCCTCGTCTCCTTCAGCTGCTTGCTCACTTTCTGTCTCCGACATTGCATCGTCAACGGACATTTCATCTTCCTCGGAGTCATCGTCCAAGTCTTCGTCTACTTTCTCTGTGAAATTTACAGTTTATTATAGCAAGATTCAGGCGGCAATTTATTCGTTATATGTAGGAATACAAACCAGCATCTTCGTCGGGAATCCAAGCAGCTTGATACTCCGATGTTCCCTTTGGTACGCGTTTAACCAATCGCTTCTTTTGCTGTGCTTCTGCCTGAGCAAGTTCCTCCTCAGTAGGCCATGTTTGTTCGGCATCCATGGGATCTGGGATGTTCTCAGTCTGTAGAGATTCCTATTGAGAGAATTATTAAGTTTAGCTCACCTGTATCATCGTGATGCTTAAAGTAAACGTAGGAAAACAAAATGAAAACCTGTTTGTTAGGATCTGCACATTCTAGAACTCGTGTGGAGGTTTCGCCTTCCATCGAATTATCTTGGGATATCTCTGGCAACTTAGGACGTCCTTTTTCCAGAGGATACGGATCCTCTGGCGCTTCGATTCGAGACATTTGAAAGTCACCGAACCCTGATATATGCACTAAACCATTTACAGAGAGTGGAATGCCACGTAGATATCCTGTGACTTCTAGAGTTCCATAAGTATTGCTATCCTGTGTTTCCTATGTGAATGCAGTACCATATATTATTAAACTCTATTATCAGTTTAGTTTGTTATTTGCAGATCATCAAAAGAAAAAGAAAGCAAAAATCGTACAGTCGTGTTACATGAAAATTTGATCTGTTCAGCCACCAGGTGGGCTCTTTTATTCTTGTAGGCGACGTTTCTTTGCTTTTGAGAACCAGCTCGTCTTAAAATGTTTAGCGCATCCGCTGTTTTATCAAGTGGCAAAATCTTCTCCTCGGGCAACCATTTGGAAATTAATTTTTGCACCTGCTGCTTCGTGTCTTGCCGTTTCTATGGCAAATGTTTAAATTGTAATTGTTCGTAAAGGATGTCACTTTCAATTAGCTCTGCGAGTGACTGACCTTAGGATTCACGTTTTCCAAATTTGTCAAAGCCACAATAGTTGTAGGTAAGCCTTGAGCAACTGCGCTTCTAATGATTTCTTCACCCCAAGAATCGATAGCTTCAGTTTTAGGACCTCCTTCAGGACTACTTGCTGCAGAAGTCACAAAAAGAATTGTTGTTGCGACTTTTGCTGCATCCAATGTAGCAATAGTATTCCCAACAGGAGGAACAATACATGAAAAACGTTGTTTAAACCTAGGTAAACTGTTAGAACAAAAATGATAAATAAACATCATGATTAAAAATACTTGCAGAAAATTAATATATACCTTATATGAGTAATTCCACAAGGACTAACAGATATGTTAGCAGTATCATCTGCTTTTGTTAATATTGATACAATAGATTCAGGATCTAAATCCTCTTGTAGAGGAACAATAGCTATTAGAATCGGAGCAGCAAGCGATCCTCCAAGATTTCTTTTCTTGGCTACAACTTCTTCCCTCTTTTTCTGGCGAAGTTGTTGTGCCTGGAGACGTCGAGCGTCTTTCCCTAGCTCTTTGCGAGCTCGTTTAGTTAAAGTCTTCACATTAATTCTACCTAGATGGTGAAAAATAATAATAGTTTGGATTCAATCTCAGACATACTGCAAGGTCAAGCTAAATCAAAAAGCATTATCAAATTAAATAATAAACTATCTCATTACAGGAAATATAAATTATAAATATACCTTTAACCTCATTCCCAATAGAACCTTTACTCCGATGTCTCCCAGTTTTGTGTGGTTTGTTAGTTTGCTTCAAAGCACCAGCACGATGAGTTTCTTGCTTAGTGATACCCATTTCTCACATGAGGTTCTGAATATTATAAATAAATGTTCTATAATATAAAGAATTACATTAAACCAAGTAGCATTGTCGGCACACACGTGTTGTACATACACTAAAAGTAGTAAAGCAGCTTGATGTATTAAAGTTACCTACTAACATTCCATAGCAAAAGCCTGTTCAGGTAGTTCTACGTATGAGTCACAGAGTTCTATACGTGAAGTTTCCAAAAGCTGTCCAAGTTCCTCAGTCGATAATTTCCTTCCAAATTGAGCCGACATTTGTTTCAAAGCCGCATCATTGAACATTCGACCATTTTCTCTTAGAACCAACGAATAGTCAGACACTGAGTCGAGTTGTATCGACTCGATTTGAGTAAATTGGAGTAAATCGAAAACTCCCAATGTATTTTGTGCCTTGGCATTAAACAGTGTAAATAAAAAGATGACTGGTAAACGCTTTAGAGCCTGAGCGGCGCTCAGGACTGCTCAGAATTGTTCCGTAGTCTGGCAAGTGTCGATCAGTTTATTAAGATATAATTTGTAAGAAATAATGTAACTGAAACGTTTTTCGTTTATTCTCTACAGTTTGGATAGCCTCAAGATGACTAGCACCTTAGTACAACAATTCGTGCAGCGGCTCAAGTCGCGGCACGAAGAAGTCAGGAACAAGGCAGCGCGAGATTTGTGTCTCTACGTTAAAACAGAATTACGCGAAGCTTCACAGGAGGAGCTTACAGCTTTTATGGACGAATTTAATCACCATATATTCGAAATGGTCTCAGGATCGGACATGAATGAAAAGAAGGGTGGGATTTTGGCGATTGTCTGTCTCATTGGAGCAGACGTAGGGAACATAAATACTAGGACAATTCGATTTGCAAATTACCTGCGGAACTTACTGCCGTCGAGCGATGTCGGTGTCATGGAATTGGCAGCAAAGACAGTTGGCAAATTGGCCTTGGTGTCTGGAACATTCACGGCTGAATATGTAGAGTTTGAAGTAAAGCGAGCTTTCGAATGGCTGGGTGGTGATAGACACGAAGGAAAACGTCATGCCGCAGTACTTGTGTTGAGGGAACTAGCTGTTTCAATGCCTACTTATTTTTTCCAGCAAGTTACGCCATTCTTTGATTTAATATTTAATGCTATTCGAGATCCAAAGCCTGTAATTCGTGAAGGTGCTGTAGAAGCTCTTCGAGCAGCATTGGTGGTAACTGCTCAACGTGAGACAGCTAAGCAAATGCACAAGTCGCAGTGGTATAAACAGTGCTATGACGAAACTGTTGCTGGATTTGAAGATGTTTATACCAGAGAACGAGGATACAATAGGGACGACAGAATACATGGATCCTTACTGGTGCTTAATGAGTTACTGCGCTGCAGCAACATTCAATGGGAGAGAAATTACGAAGCTTTAATGGAAAGACTAAATTGTCCTACGCAACAAAATGACAATGTCATCATGTCCCTGATGCCACGACTCAAGACCTCCATAGTCCCCAAGTGGTCCGGATCTCCCCAAAACAGTTCAGGAACACAGCACACTGTTTATCCTGTTCACGAATCAGCAGCTTGTAGATGCCTCATGCAAGAAAGACTGGATGCTGTGTACAACGACGTTATGAATCAGAGGATATCACGAAATCCTCATATCCAACATGCTCTTATGGCCTTACTGCCAAGACTTGCAGCTTTCAATAAAGAAAAGTTTATCAGGGATCATCTAAGGGAATCGTTATCTCATTTGCTCACGACGCTCCGTGGCCGTGAGAAAGATCGCCATGCAGCGTTCACTACAATCGGCCTGATAGCAGTTGCGGTTGAGGACGCAATTAAACCGTATCTTCCAAAAATAATGGAAGTAATAAAGAGTTCCTTACCATCGAAAGAGACTCCGAGCAAGAAACGCGCAGCTTCTTTGGAACCAGCAGTCTTTATCTGTATCACTCTTTTAGGTCATGCAGTAAAGCAAACAATAGCATCCGATGTGAGGGATTTATTGGAGTCAATGCTCGCTACTGGTCTTAGTCCCATCTTGACAACATCTCTACGAGAATTGGCTCACAGCGTGCCCTGTCTCAAACTAGACATTTCCCAAGGACTCCTGAGGATGTTATCCCAGGTACTCATGCACAAGCCACTCCGTCATCCTGGAGCACCATGGACAGCATCAAGCCCCATAGTTGCACCACCCACCGAAGTAGATGTACCAAGTACGGTTCTTGCTCTAAAGACTTTGGGAACATTCAACTTCGACGGGAATCCACTGTTGCAATTTGTTCGCCGTTGCGCTGACCACTTCCTTACTTCGGAGCAGGCTGAAGTACGTTTGGAAGCTGTCAGGACCTGCTCCAGACTGCTGCGGCTGGCTCTAAATCAGCCAGGACCAACAGTGACTAACACGGTGTCAGCCGTCCTGGGAAAACTACTCGTAGTAGGGATCACGGATACAGATTCAGACGTACGACTGTGGGTTCTTGCATCTTTGGACGAAAGTTTTGACATCCATTTGGCACAAGCTGAGAGTCTCTCGGCACTTTTTGTAGCTATGAACGACGAGATGTTCGAAATCAGAGAATTGGCAATCTGCACCATAGGACGACTCAGTACGATGAATCCGGCATACGTGATGCCTTCCTTGAGGAAGACGCTCATCCAATTCCTGACTGAGCTGGAGCACTCGGGAATGGGTCGCAACAAGGAACAAGCTGCACGAATGTTGGATCATCTGGTAGTGAGTGCTCCGAGATTGATCAGACCCTACATGGAACCGATCCTAAAGGTTTTGGTACCAAAGCTGAAGGAACCTGAGCCGAATCCAGGAGTAATTCTAGCTATTCTAAGAGCCATAGGTGATCTTGCCGAAGTGAATGGGTCTGAGATGCAGCAATGGATGCCGGAATTGCTATCAATATTATTGGAAATGTTGGTGGACGCAAGTTCCCCAGAGAAACGTGGTGTTGCTCTCTGGGTCCTCGGACAGCTCGTCGGTAGTACTGGACACGTCGTGAAACCCTACACGCAGTATCCAACGCTTTTGGACGTCCTAATAAATTTTCTGAAGACAGAACAGCAGCCGATAATACGCAGAGAGACCATCAGAGTATTGGGTCTGTTGGGGGCATTGGATCCTTACAAGCACAAGATGAATCTTGGTCAAATTGATTCCCAATTGGATACCCTGACTTCGATGGCGGATATCAAGAGTGACTCTGAGACTAGCCAAGAACTGACAACCAGCGAGATGTTGGTCAATATGTCATCTTCAACTTTAGAAGAATATTATCCAGCCATTGCCATTGCCACCCTTATGAGGATCATCCGCGACCCAACCCTTTCCCTCCATCATACTATGGTTGTACAGGCTGTTACTTTTATCTTCAAGAGTCTTGGTATCAAATGCGTGCCTTATATATCACAGGTAATGCCCAGCTTCCTGAACGTCGTACGCACAGCTGATGTCAACTTTCGGGAGTACTTATTTCAACAATTGGCTGTACTCATTGCCATTGTCAAGCAGCACATCAGAAATTACCTGGATGACATCTTCATTCTAATTAAAGAATTTTGGACTGTCAATAGTCCGCTGCAGAGTACACTTATACTTTTGGTGGAGCATATCGCAGTAGCACTAGGAGCAGAATTCAAGATTTATCTGCCGCAGCTGATGCCTCAGATTCTCAGGGTACTCACGCACGATACCAGCAAGGATCGTACCGTCACTGTTAAGCTTCTTCTTGCGCTGCAGAAGTTTGGTAACAATTTAGATAATTATCTGCACTTGGTGCTGCCACCGATAGTTAAACTTTTCCATGCGACCGATTGCCCTCTAAACGTTAACAGGATTGCTTTGGAAACTGTAGATCATCTGGCTGACACTCTGGACTTTACTGATTTCGCGTCACGTATCATTCATCCTCTAGTGAGAACCCTAGATCAGTGTCCTGAATTGAGAAGCACAGCCATGGACACACTATGTGCTCTGTTGATTCAACTTGGGAAAAAATACCAAATATTCATACCGCTGGTACAAAAGGTCATGACCAAGCACAAGATCGTCAATCCACGTTACGACGTCCTTACCGATAAGATCCTGACTGAGTCCACTGTCGCCGACGGAGAGGATTGCCTCCTATCAAGGCATCGTCACTCAAGGAATAAGAATCGTGATCTGTCTTTAACCTCAAGCGACACCACCACCATAAAGCGACTTCACGTGTCCGCTACAAATCTTCAGAAAGCATGGACTGCCACCAGAAGAGTATCTAAGGATGACTGGCTCGAATGGCTACGCAGCTTATCCATTGGTCTCCTCAAGGAATCTCCTTCTCCAGCTCTGAGGTCCTGTTGGGCTCTGGCTCAGACTTACTCTCAACTACCGCGTGATCTTTTCAACGCGGCCTTCGTTTCCTGTTGGACGGAATTAAACGATACTTATCGAGCTGAGCTCATCCAGACTCTGCAGCAGGCACTGATGGTACCGGATCTACCAGAGATCACTCAGACCATTCTCAACCTGGCAGAGTTTATGGAGCACTGCGATAAAGGACCCTTGCCATTGGACAACAATATTCTAGGTGAGAGAGCCATGCACTGTCGTGCCTATGCGAAGGCACTTCATTACAAGGAGGACGAGTTTCACAAGGCACGCAACAGCAACGTCTTCGAGTCCTTGATTTCCATCAATAATAAACTGCAGCAGAAGGAAGCTGCCGAGGGTCTTCTGGAGTACGTGATGAATCAGCACAATCAACAGGACTTGAAGGTGCAGGTGCGATGGTACGAGAAGCTGCACAACTGGGACAAAGCGTTGCATCTCTACCAGGAGAGACTCGAGGGCGATCCTGGCGACGTGGAGTCTACTCTGGGCGAGATGCGATGTCTGGAAGCCCTGGGTGAATGGGGACAACTTCACGACGTAGCCACGAAGCAATGGTCGATTCAGCCTGACGAGAATAAGCAGCGAATGGCAAGAATGGCTGCTGCAGCTGCATGGGGCCTGGGACAATGGGAGAGTATGGAGAAGTATGTTAACCTGATTCCAAAAGACACTCAGGACGGTGCCTTTTATAGAGCTGTCCTGGCCATTCACGATGATCAGTACAACGTGGCGCATCAACTGATCGACAGCGCCCGTGATCTTCTGGACACGGAACTTACCGCGATGGCCGGAGAGAGTTATCAACGAGCTTACAACGCGATGGTGGAGGTGCAAAAGCTGGCTGAGCTCGAAGAGGTTATCCAATTTAAACTTGTACCTGAGCGTCGCTCCACCATCAAATCCATGTGGTGGGAACGTCTTCAGGGCGGACAGCGAATCGTCGAGGATTGGCAGAAGATCATCCAAGTTCACACACTCGTCGTGTCGCCTCAGGACGACATGTATACCTGGCTGAAGTACGCCAGTCTCTGCCGGAAATCCGGCAGTCTGATGCTCTGTCACAAGACTCTAGTCATGCTTCTGGGAACGGATCCCTCCCAGACACCGGATCAGCCTCTGCCAACGATACATCCTCAGGTGACGTTTGCATATTGCAAGCACATGTGGATGGCCAACAAACGCGAAGAAGCTTACAGTCAGCTGCAGCGTTTCGTGCAGACTTCGTTACAGCCGGTTACCGTGAGCTCTGTCACCGGCCAGGAAGACGAGAAACAACACGAAGTCAGGAAACGTCTGTTAGCTAGGTGCTATCTCAAGCTTGGCGAATGGCTGGAGACTCTTCAAGGTATCAACGAGCACTCTATACCTGCAGTCTTATCCTACTACGCTGCAGCCACCGAACACGACCCCACCTGGTACAAAGCTTGGCATGCATTTGCTTACACCAATTTTGAGACAGTCCTATTTTACAAACATCAACAGGGAGAATCCGCTGCAGCTGCTGGGGCAGCTTCTGCAACTGCTTCCGAGAATGTTCTTGGTAATGGGCCAAGATCCGGTCAGCTTCCAAGTTCACAGTACATCTCGCAGTTTACCGTACCTGCCGTCGAAGGATTCTTCAGATCCATCAATCTCTCGCACGGAAGTTCTCTTCAGGATACACTGAGGTTGCTCACCCTCTGGTTCGATTACGGTCAATGGCCAGAGGTTTACGATGCCATTGTCGAGGGTAAGAGACTGATAGAGATTAACACGTGGTTGCAAGTTATACCACAGCTGATAGCCCGCATAGATACTCCACGAGTTCTCGTTGGAAGGCTCATTCATTATCTGCTGATCGACATTGGAAAAACGCATCCTCAAGCACTGGTGTATCCTTTGACGGTTGCCTCCAAGAGTGCCAGTCAGGCTCGTAAAACTGCTGCCAATAAGATACTGAAGAATATGTGCGAGCACAGCCCGACCCTGGTGCAGCAGGCCATGATGGCCAGCGACGAACTCATTAGAGTGGCTATTCTCTGGCACGAACTGTGGCACGAAGGACTGGAAGAAGCCAGTAGACTTTATTTCGGCGAAAGAAATGTCAAGGGTATGTTCGATACCTTGGAGCCGCTTCATGCGATGCTCGAGAGAGGCCCGCAGACCCTTAAAGAGACTTCCTTCAACCAGGCCTACGGCAGGGATTTAATGGAGGCACAGGATTGGTGTCACAGGTACAAGGTTTCCGGAAATGTTCGTGACCTGAATCAAGCGTGGGATCTCTATTACCACGTATTCCGGCGGATATCGCGTCAGCTACCTCAGCTAACGAGCCTGGAACTTCAGTACGTAAGTCCAAAATTGCTGCTCTGTCGGGATCTTGAATTGGCCGTTCCCGGAAGTTATAGTCCGGGTCATCCGGTGGTGAGGATAGCCAGCATACACAGCTCCATGCAAGTTATCACGAGTAAGCAGAGGCCACGCAAGCTTTGCATCAAAGGTAGCAACGGCAAAGACTATATGTTCCTGCTTAAGGGCCACGAGGATCTTCGTCAGGACGAGAGGGTGATGCAACTGTTTGGCTTGGTGAATACACTTCTTCTACACGACCCCGACACATTCCGAAGGAACCTAACGATTCAAAGATACGCGGTGATCCCTCTGTCGACGAACAGCGGTCTCATCGGCTGGGTGCCCCACTGTGACACCCTGCATACCCTCATCCGGGATTATCGTGATAAGAAGAAGATTTTACTGAACATTGAACACAGAATCATGCTACGCATGGCGCCGGACTACGATCATCTGATGCTCATGCAGAAGGTCGAGGTCTTTGAACATGCTTTGGAACATACCCACGGTGATGATCTGTCGCGTCTTCTGTGGCTGAAGTCGCCCTCCAGTGAAGTCTGGTTCGATCGCAGGACAAACTATACCCGCAGTTTAGCTGTTATGTCTATGGTCGGTTATATACTTGGTCTGGGTGATCGTCATCCATCGAATCTCATGCTGGATCGGCTTAGCGGGAAGATTCTTCACATCGACTTTGGCGACTGCTTCGAGGTCGCAATGACTCGTGAAAAGTTCCCTGAGAAGATACCCTTCAGACTTACCAGGATGCTGATCAACGCTATGGAAGTTACCGGAATCGAAGGAACCTACCGTAGGACCTGCGAATCCGTCATGTCCGTATTGCATCGGAATAAGGACAGTTTAATGGCTGTCTTGGAAGCCTTCGTTTACGATCCTCTGCTCAACTGGAGACTCATGGACAACGCTACTCCCAAAGGAAAGCGTTCGGATGCTCAAGGGATGAGTGCTAGCAGTAGCCAGGAACACGGGGACATGCTAGAGTCTCTGAGTGCGACTCTACCGAAGAAAGGTATACCGTGCAGCATCGAGAACGGAGGTAATTCAAAGACATTATATTTAATGATTAAGTGCATACCATGATCTCCAATTATTTTGATCCAGGTGATAATAATCAACCTGAGGCTCTTAACAAGAAGGCTTTGGCTATCATCACGAGAGTGAGGGACAAATTAACTGGTCGGGATTTTTCCCACGAGGAGACACTTAGCGTGCAGAAACAAGTGGACCTTCTCATACAGCAAGCTACGAACAATGAAAATCTTTGTCAATGCTACATAGGATGGTCAGTGAGATGCTTTTATATTTATTTTGTTACAATATAAAATAACGTCAAACTTCTTTTAACCGGTGTACTTCCGTCTCGCGCAGGTGTCCATTTTGGTGAGAAAATGGAAATCACACGGAAGAGGAGGAACATAAAATCAGTGATTGATCTTTTCGGTGCAGTAGATTAAACGTGCATAGATGCCTTGCAGCCTTCGCATTTTTATCAACGATCAAACGATAAGTTAAGATGTATATATTGACGCGTCCTTTGTATATAATTCGCATAGTAGCTAGTTGGCGAGAAGCCTAGTAAACGATGTACATCAGTACGATCAAGAATTTAGTTTATCTAGGTAAGCAAGTACCTTAATCATCGCGTCTTACGTATGGTTCTACGCGTTGATACAGTTTAAGTTTTATTCGGAGTGATAATAACAGTGCTTAAGGTAGGTATAAGAAGACTGTGTGATACGAAATACGAAAACTAAATTATCAAGATGAAAAACTTTCATTTTTCACCGATCCCCGATTCGTAGAGTAAGACGAAGGTCGCCTGTACGATATAATATTTTATTGGCGGCTGAAGACAGTGAAACAAATTTAAAGAAAACCTAATCATCTCACATAATTTTATTTTTTATACACAGCTCATATCTCAGACGTGCAAATTTATTTGCAGATCCAATAATTTAGGATATAATAATTCCTCATGTTCGTGTCTATATTTCAATATCGGGTGTTATCTGCATCTGTGATAATATTTGATACGTGTAATGCTCAAAGAGTTTGCGGTTATTCAAATTTTGACAAGACCTACGCGCGACAAGTGTTTCATTCGAAGTTTATACCGTATTGAAAGAAAAGGCCATCGGCAATAATTCCTTGATGGACGTCTTCAGTATTTGCTGTGGATTATTTGCAGGAACCAGGTAAACCAGCATGTCACCGAATTCAGCCAAAGCTTGTCTGCATATGCCGCAGGGTGACGTAAAATTGCCACCTGCTACGACAACGACGGCTTTGAATTTCTTTTGGCCCTCCGTTACTGCTTGGGACAAAGCGGCACGCTCGGCACACACGCCAGCTGGATAAGCTGAATTCTCAAAGTTGCAGCCTTTGAAAATCGTTCCATTCTCGCCACGTAGAGCAGCGCCTACTTTAAAATTACTATAAGGTGCATACGCTCTTTCGCGAACGACAGTGGCCTCCCTTACCAGTTCCCGTATATCCTCGTCTACAAATGAAAATTATGATATTCATTAGAGCCTAACTCGTCCGAAGATACTAAACTGTCGTTTGTTGAAAATAGACCCAAAGATATATCATTTGACAGGCCTCTCCTTCTCTCTCTCGAGTTCTATTCTGGTTACTGTATTCAAGATGTCGGAATATGGACATTCGATGGGATTCGAATCCTCTTCCGTAATTATGACAGACATTTAGGAGAACGTTTCGAATGAAAAATTATGTATCTTGATTACAAGTGATTACCGTGTCCCTAGAGTGTTTTAATATTTCATGGAATTTATATTGGTATCAATATTTATTTCACAAAGTGTACTTACCCAGGTGTTCACTGCTGATGACGGTACCAGAACTCATAGTACTACTGGCTGCTCAACACTGGGCGGATGAATTATAATTTTAGATTCCTAATAAGACGGACCGCGCTATATTAGGAATTTCTATGAAAATTATTTACAACGATATCAGATTGACAGCGTGAATAGTGATAATCTCTTCATTGATATCTGAATCGTGACTTTCACCAGATCGATACTCCTGGATTTAGTCTCTTCAATTATCTTCGAAAGATTTTCTTACCTCTCCACCTTCTAAACACTAAATTATCTCTACGCTTTACTCTCGCTTGGTTAACGTTACTAGGACGATGCTATTAGCACAATTCTCGTGAACACGAGACTCCGTCGGTAAACAAAATTATCAAGTTAACAATACCGGCCTGTTATGTCTAAAAAATATTTCAATTAAAACAATGGCTTACAATTTATTAACAAAGATTTCTATATGCTTTTCTACAAGGATCGTCCGAGTGATGTAATTTGGGTAAGCAGAAAGTATGACTAATAAGGTTATGACAGAGAGAGAGAGAGAGAGAGAGAGAGAGAGAGATTCTGTTACGTATCTCTGGCTAGCAATGCTGCTAGCTATAAAGGTATGGTACGAATCGATAAGAGGCAATGATTATATATCTATATATAAAAAAGTGATTCCCCTACTTATCTGTTCGATAGCGAGCGAAATGGAGAAGACTCAAAAAGATAAATGCAATTAAATTGAAAGTTCGTCCGTAATGGAGATTAAATATTGGCCTTAATTTAACACGTGACGGAACCAATACTAGTTACGTAAAACTAAGAATAATCGTAAATTTATTGGGGATGGATTTTCTTTGTTCTCTACTTATATATATTTCAGGAGAAAAATCAATATTTTATTTACTGTTACACAATTAGAACTTTAACTCCATAATGTGATAACTATTTTTTTTAAATACTATGCATTCAATATATTTTAATAGACAAGCATTTCTTCAAATTGGACGTCCTATGTTGATTTTATTGATCATCTGGGAATTTACAACCAGGATTCTCCGCTGCACGTTCCTCTTTTCACAATCTCTAGAGCTAAAAAATATATATTATTAATTTAAAGTATTAATTATTAATTAATTTAAAGTATTTAAAATATTTACATAATATTTTGCCATTATTGAGTTTAATATGTAAAAAAAAAATTATATCTACATTCTGCAATTAAAAATCATTATTACTTCAACGTTGCTTTGGACAGATTTTAAATTATTTCCAAACCGACACGATAACAACGGAAAACAGTACCATACGGTACCAAGATTTACGTATTACATAAATCAGTGATACGATAACGAGATATTCTACTTAAACTCGAGAATGACATTTGTAAAATAAAAAACAAGTATCATACTTCCAAGGCCTCGACTGAGTCTGTCACTTTGAGTGCATCTGAACAAGCAGTCATTGCCATAGGTGAGACCATTGGAGGCACAGACAGGACTGTAGTTCCTGGTACAAATGCAATTCGGCAGCGGAACCGGTGCCTCTTCAGCAGCCATAGAAGAGCCAATAAGAGCCATGGCTAATATTCCAACGAAAAATAAAGTCTTCATCGTCTCTCGTTGTACTTCTACTTTTTTACTTTCCGGATGGACAATAATTTCTGCAGACAGAAATATTGTTGCGTAAATCATACAAAGCCAATTAGTAGATTAGATTGTTATATTGCAAGCTAATAAATATAATCGCACTACTTACTACTGTGCAGAACGAACAGAATGCGAATTCACACTGATGCGCACTATATTGTTCCTGGACTGATTGTGCGACCTGGGAGTGATTATCGCTGATAAATCGAATCGTGATTTAGATTGTATTCGCTGATACGCACGTTCGATCTCTTATTGGTTTTCCATCGTTAAAAATTTTGAAATTCGCCAATCAAATTCTACCACGATCGCTGGTTGTCTGTACTCGAAAAATATTGACTCCTCCTTATGGAACAAAAGAAGTGGCATTAAATGTTGTACGGAAGGTTAATCAGAAAACGTGGAATTGACAGAACACGAAAACGTCAGACGTTATTCGTGCAATGCGAATTTGAAATTGGCTGTAATGAATGCTCACCACTGATAAACAGCTGAATTCATTCTAACGTGTATAAACAGTAAAATTGAACTGTTCGTTATCTTTGTCCAAGGTAAAATCCGATCGAACGAATTTCAAAGCCTTATCGCAATCGGCTTTACCATCAAGGACCCTAAAAGCTATCGGATCGAGTGTCTCAAAGTGATACATCGATTAGGATTAGAATTATTGGCTGTTTAAAATTTCTATCAGCCATCGGATTTCCTAAGATTGCAAATGAAATAAATTATTGTCTTACAGAAATTATCTCTTTAATGATCTCAGGTATCAATGAACCCTTTTACACGTGACCTCGTGTTTCCGCATTTACTTCATCTTTTAAGAGGCTGAATGAGTGGCGAGTCTCGTGTTGACATTGTGCCAAGAATTAACTGGGTCAGCAGGACAACATCGACCTGTCTATTCCACAAGGTATTACACTGCTCTTCTTTCAATTATTTCCTTATTAGTCCATTCGACAGTCCTTTAATTAACAATTATTAACTCACCTGATCCTAAAGAATTCTTTCGTACCGAAAGATCATCTCCCGCCATACTCGGCTCTCCCTTTTCCTTTCGCAAAGCAGCTTTGCTGGCAAAACGTGACCTAACCGTCGAAGCCTTACAAATATATTTTCTACCCGCGTGTTGCCTCTCTT
Source organism: Trachelus iudaicus (assembly GCA_030142595.1). NCBI lineage: Eukaryota > Metazoa > Arthropoda > Insecta > Hymenoptera > Cephidae > Trachelus > Trachelus iudaicus. The sequence continues at coordinate 259,960 of JARQTH010000088.1, forward strand.
GGTATCGCGTAGCTCAGTGTTCGGAATAAGGTATTAAAAAATATTAAACACGTAAAGAGAGCCGTGCACGTAGCATTCAGGCATCCAAATAAGTGTCTGTCGTCAGCATCGTGTCTTTCGGCTGAAAATATGCCGCTGTCAACGAAACCATATCTTCCTTCCTTTCCTTATGGCTGTATCCCCAATGGGGGTACACGTGCCAGCGAAATCATACCTATGATTGTCCCTATAGTTCATCCACGAGCAAAATAGCTAATAGAAGGGCCACTGTGACTTTTAAGGTAAGATTCCACTAGACACTACCTTTTAGTTCCAGAACGACTGCAGCTGGTAATTATCAGCTGTCACGGGAAGTGACTGTGACGTTAGTTTCTCAGAACTTTCATCGGATATAGTACTTTAGACAGTAGTTCAGCAAATAGTACTCATACGAGTGACATACTGGGGTATGATTCAAGCTGGAAGGTTCGATTGCTATTGGAAATTATTTCGTGAAATTTCATCAGTTAGCATGCTTCAGGAAATGCTTATGGAGTTCCCGAGTATCGTATTGAAAAGGACGACAAGAGATGAAGTGGCGCAGGGGGACTGTTTAACGATTGCCTACACACATGAATACGCGACCGATGTACGTTAATGCGCAATACTTTATACGAGAACGTAATAATAACAAAAATATTTTAAATCATGTTTACCGTTTATAACTTGACAGCCTCGAGCATTTGCTTTTGGCTCGTTACCGTCTGCGACGCTGGTGTTTATCGGGAGCAGCTAATTTTTCCAGCCAATAGAGATAACTCGACTGATACATGAAATTGCGTCGTGGCTTCGAATTCGTTTAATTTTGCTAAATAGAAAGTAGTCGGATACTTTTAACGAAATTTACACTTCGGCCGTCGGATTATGTCAGACCTAGTTATTTTTTTTCGTGATTACATTCGTTTTGTATAATAAAAGAATTAAATTCCATCTACTGTTATTACAGGAGGTATGCTCGTGTGGTAATACGTGCAGCTGACGTGATAAGTGGGGAGAAAAAAATAAAATTCCTCCTTTTTTATTCTTCACTGAGATTTCACGTGGCAAATGATAAGGAGGGGAAATGAGCAATAATGATTGTACGCAAGTGCGTTACAATTATTTACACATTTTTAATGTAATTACCGTTCCGCGTTAGATCGAGGTGATTTAATGGGGTGAAACGTTAAAATCAACAAAAGAAAATAAACTTCAACTTGCATAATTGTTATGAATAGTCTGGCATATAAGGTTTCTAAAGAGATACGAGTGTTATCGGGGAAAAATTTACTTGGTTGACATTAACCCGGAAATGATCGGGCGATTTTGTTCTTCGTTTGAAAATATTTAATTTTTTTCTCTTACTTTTTATGCCTTTGAAATTTCACTGAGTTATCACTAAGTAATATATGTATAATGCATATAACCATGAATTATATAAGCATGTGGATAATGTAATTCCCAGAAAATTCTTAGTCCCAATTATTTATATTACGTTTGAGAAAAAGAAAATTTTCATTTTTATAAGTATCAACCAAAAAAAAAAATGACCAGCAAAGTCGTAATATCGACTGAAATAGAGAATTAAATGACTCTAGTGTATTCTTACAAATTTAAAGGGCGCGGCTAGCTAGGATCAATAATAAAGGGCTGGTTTATAATCTTCTTCGAACTCATGACGTAAACAGGCGTGAGTCATACGACGAGAATAATCATCTAATCAAATAATCCGTACGCCTCTTTTTCTCATTGTACGTCAACGTCATTCTATGACGCGTTCAAATACAGTTATCGTAATACCATTTTCCCTAACGTCACCATGACGCCTTTTAATGGCTTCGTCGACCTTCAATCTTCAGCAGCACCTATTGCATCCATTTTCATTATCATTCCCGTTAACCATATTTTGTTTAAGAAAAATCACCAGCTACCACTATAAAAATCTCGAACTCTTTTATTTCTTCAATTATAATATTTACGCTTTTTTTTTTTTATCAAACATTGAACTACGCCTCCGGACGATATCACGTTGTGCAATAGAGAAACGAGTGCTCTTGAAATTTTGCGATTTAGATTACGAGAAATAGAACGCAAAATTGATTGAGATAACTTTCTAGTTGTGTGTGTATATATATCTGTGTGTGTATATACACGCAAAAGAAATATATAATACTGATCAACTCGGTACCATTGTACTAGTTTATTATTCGGATGTTAAAAATTCGACTGTTAATTAGAGCAAATGCCTCAGGAGTCACAAAGATATCACGTGGCAGAGATAAAATCATAGCCTTTCGCATCGTGTACCATTCATGCAATGATATCATAGGTTTACCGAAAGCAGAGTCTCCATAAAGCGTCCGTCGGCGAATGGCTGGTTTAAGGTGACGTCGCAATGCTTGACAATATACGTCGCGACGCGATATATCGACAAGAATTTTCAGCTGTTTAAATAAAAATTACCGCATCTGTATGACAGTCCAATTTACCAGTTTTTGTAGGGTTATGTATACCCAACAAATGCTGATTAGCCAATAGAGCCGATAATGTCGTATCCAATGGTTATCGACAGAATTCCAGAACGTCTGGACTTTGAGTCCAGGAAAAATGGTGACGTAGATCAGTGTTTTACCGATTCCGATTATTTTTCCGTGTATTGGAACGATTGAAAGGCTGCCGAGTATTAGGATGAGCTTATGAATTGCGCAACAGAAATAAGACCAATCAGATGCTTTGTTTTCATCGACGCGGCAACGCTATTGGTCGGTCTTGGTGGAAAGCTTCTGTAAACGATTCTTGGGCCAAGGCGAATTCGTCACGTGGTTACGGGTTGGAGTAGGGGACAAGTGTATATAGCCTTTAGCGCACGCTCCTTCAGTTCAGTTCTGCTTGGACTTCGGACGCGTGAATTCTGAAAGCTCTCGAGGAGAGAAAGTTTTTATTTGTTTGGTGCGCTCATTGTATGGGTGAGTTAGCCTTCTCTTTTGTTCGATTCTTTTAGTAACGGACCCAGCTATTTACTCTTGCCAGAGCCGACACGTTCCGCTTTAACGAACCTTGGCATTTTCAACGACACATTTGTCCCCGATTACTCAAGGAAGACCTTTCACTGTTGGTTCTTGCTTGTTTCGTAATAAATTTCCCCTCTCCCTTCCAATGCCGTTATACCTGGAAGCGAGAGTCCTTGCACGGGCCTTTGTTCCTAGAAAGGAAAGGCATTCTTAAGATACTATTACTAGAAAACGATTTGCGTATCTTGTCGCGTGGTTCGAAGATTTAAAAATGTTCTTCCCCTCTTACTCCGTGCTCTTGCAATCCACAATTACGTGCGTTCACTGACATATGTGACAGTGACGTATGCGCGTGTAAATAAACAAAGCGTCTGGCGCGAATAATTCGTTGACTCTTGTACAATATGTGTGCCACTGCGCAATTATTATTGAAACAACAAAGTCGAATTTTTCAGACCTGTCCATTTTAGGTTTATTCCTGCATATCTATTTTTATAGAAATTTCATTTAGGACGCCTCAGACGTTCATTCTAATCAGAGCCAGCAGTCGTGTACCCGAGCATAAGAATAATCCTGTCACGTAGCTAAGAGCTACGGTAATACGGTTAAAGAAAACCGTTAAATATGTCATGGCCTTTCTCCTATCACGTTTACATATCATTCAAACAATGCACTGACATTCTAATCCATATAATGTTGGAAAGGTTGCGTCACAGAGTATTAATGGGGTAAAATGGCTAGACACGTGGCGCGTAACATATTTGGTCTTGTATTGATTCACCACGCGTTGTGCGCCATTTTGGCGCACGAGGCTGAGATTCATTATTCGTGGTAATGAGATGTATGGAATCGATGAGAGAAGTTCAATAAAAATCGTTAATATCCTATCAAGATATAAACACGTATTACAATTTTCAAATTAAAAAAAAAAAAAAAACGAAATCATTTGATAAGGTTAGAATATATCAGTAGAACCCAAAGCCATTTAGATACGACACTTAAGACGGAAGTGTACACTTTTCGAAAGCAGTTTCCAAGATGATACTGATTAATGATATCGATAATTTCAGAGCGAGAGAAGAGTATAAAACACGGAGAGAGCCCTGTGGAGCCGATAAGCAGCTGCAGGGATGAGCACGGCTATGTGCCGACAGTTGGCCGCTGGGGTAGCGAATGGCCAAGTTGACTCGAGACGGCAGAAACGTGGTGCCAGCCACGGGGCCAGGCACGCGGGCCCTGGATCAGGGGTGTGCCGCTACCCCTGCCGGTATGGGCCCACTACGAGTCACCAGCCCTGACCGTAAATACGGTCGAACAGTATGAGGAACTAGCAGGCAGCGTTGAGCTTGAGACACAGCGACTGCTGCGCGAGCAACGCTACGATACCGTTGGCAACTTCCTGAGGTAATTTTTGAAAAAGAGAACGCAAAGAGCGACGGTTTGGAAAAGAAAGATAACAGCCTAACGAACCGCTTTGCTGTGCAGGCTTTACAGAGACTATGCGGCGAGCGGAGAGAGCACGCTGGACAGGTTCTATCGAAAGTACCAACCTCTGATCATCCATGGGCAGCACACTTGCGTGGGTCTCGGTTTTGAGCTCCTACGTAGACTCTGCGCGCTCGACAAGAGATTCCCTGGAATGGCGAACGGCCTTTACCTGGTGTCCTGTGAGGAGGTATATATTTGTTTTGTATTGAATGCTTTACTCGAGGAAATAACCTGGCAGAGCAATGGGAAAGACTGCGACGAATCATTTTCTTTGCAGACTATCGGAGACATCGCTGGCTACGTCGGTGGTCCGCCAGCTGCTGATAGCGGCGAAAAGGAACACGTGCTGGTGTGTTTGAAGATAGAAATCGCAGGACGTCGAGGCGTCCTACTTCTCGATCCGGGTTACCACGTAGCTCGTGTAATAACGGTAATGGCCGACAAGTTGTATCCACACACTGGATGGTTTACGCAATCCGAAGAGCCTAGCTGCAAGAAGGAGTACAATTACTCTCTGTGCATCCAAGACACTGACTACGTCGAATGGCACGAACGTGAAACACGACCGGGAGCCCTGGAACGTACCCAGGTCGCTCTGATTTACGTGGCCAGGCCTTACCTGACCGCCATCGACGTCACCGAGCGCAGAAATCTTGTCTACAACTTCAGGACACTGTTGGCCCGCGACACCAAGGGTCACGTCACTGCCGGTATCTATTTTACGGTTACGTTGGATCTGAAGAACGAGCAGACATTCACGATTTTTCATCAGACCGGAAACGGCAAGAAGAGAGTCAAAATGCCCTTCAGCAAGTTCGGCGGCTCGCCAAAGGTGAGTGTAGGCAACCGATGAGTAACTGTCGTGATCCCGTATAATTTGAAAAGTGTTTTATAACCTCTTACATATGCTCTTCAGGTGAATCTAGAAAGCGAGGAAGCCACGGTAATAACTGAATGTGCTCGTCAGCTGGGTATGACCTGCGAGAATCTGAGAGGCTTCTTGTCTGCGTTGGCTATCGTGATGAGCGACGCGTCGTTCATCGCACAGTTACTGGCCATTAACGCAAGAATCAACACCTTGGCGGAGGACAATTAACAGAAGTCTAAAAAGCACTGCCAGCAGTGGTGCCGAGATAACAACGCTACTACGTCGTCTTTTCGTTTATTTTGCCGGCTTTCCTCTTATGTTATCTTCACTTTACTCTTCGCTGTCGCGCTTCTGCTTTTTTATGCGTAAATAAATTCTTACCGGGCTGGATTCATTTATGAATTTCTTATCAGTTAATCGGGAAGAAAAAAATATTGACTATATAGATTTCTCCTAATTCAAACTTCATTCTTTTCTCATTGTCCGCGTTTCAAACGAAATATGACTGAGTCGACGAATGAACAAAAATCCGTTGACTTCTTACCAAAGGCCTTAAATATTGACGACGGCTTTCATGCTGTTATTCACCTATCCATTTACAAGTGGGTTCTTTTTTAATAACGGGAATCAATAATATCGGTATGGGATATAATATGCTTTTATTTCATGTAACTCCTTATGATTTTACTTCCTACGCATTAAACGTGAGAAAAAAAAATACTATGCTTCTAAATTACTTATAATGGGGGGATTAAATTTATCCTTCGCTTTTTGTATCTTTCATTTCAATAAATTGGTAGCGAACGAGCTTTGAGACGTAATTTAAAGAGTACATTTATTATTGCGAAATTCCTGTCCAAACGTTAAGAATCCCTGATCCTCTTTTCCACGACGATCCGGAATATCGTAGACGTAATTTTGGCACAGCCAGAACTACGCGAGATCCTTAAACACTATTACGATACAGTCGACGCAGCTTCGATGCAAGTAGCCGAACATCAGAGGTACTAACGATCCTTATTGATTACGCCGACGAATATCAGGAATCTTTGAATCACGACAAAGAGAGAGAGAGCCTTTATATTATTTAATATTGGGTACAACCATAGCGTCCATTTTGTGGCACACAAGATAACATACGCCAGTCTGTATAATAAGAATGTTGCACGAGTAAGAATACGAATATTCTTTTAATAACTAATATTAACTATATTATCCAGAATGATTATTCCTTGATGTTCCTGCGTCCTCCCCCATCAACTAATCGCTATCGGACTGAGATTAATAATTCGTTCATCCTTATCGTACCTCGCTACTTATACAGCATTCGTAAATCATCTCCGAAACGACTGTAGAAGTTCTACGAAGTAAACTACGTCTACGTGCTTATAAACATCTATCGCGTTAAGGATACCCGATACAATCGTCGAATACAGTAAGGACGAGTTAACGTGCATTTAAAAAAAAAAAAAACTTCTGATCAATCATACCATCATCGATACTGATCATCATACGTAAACGAATTAACGCTAATTAACCCGAATAATTACGATATACAATGACGATTAATATGCTTGCCGGTACACGATGGATTCTCGGTAAAGTCAATTTTTGGTCGGAACTGTTAATAAGGTTAGAATCGCATTTTAGTCGTCGCGCAGCATAATATGCCGCAGGTAAATTATACACAAGATATCAATTTTTAATTTGTACATAAATAATGGCAGTCACTCTACGTAAGTAAAATACTTAGCTTCCTTTGTACTCGAAGGAGAACGTTTTACCGAGATATCGCATCTTACTCAAGGGAATAAAGCCGGATGAAGAAAGCGAGCCTACGGTTAATGTTTTATGGGGAAAACCTCGGCAAGGAGTTACAGTTTCAAGGCTCCTGGTTGATTCCTGGCCGAAGTTATTTTTCTTTCTTCTTTGTCTCGTCAAGAAAGAAACTTTTCGTCTAGTCCTCCTTAGTCGATTCGACGTGTCGTTTCTTCTTGGATTTTACGTCTGGAGTATGTTCGCGTTTGCGGCTCGCGGTCGACGTGCCGGTCGGGACTGCTGACGTTGCCGAGGTCGAAGTGCTGGACGACGTTGCTTTCACATCGGCTACCGGAGCAGATCTGATCGCAGGAATAGAAAGGGAAAAAAACGTCACACTTAGAAATATTCCGACTTTACTCTTTCACAAGCAGCTTTTGCCATTTCAAGCTTGACGTAAATTTTGTTCAAAGAATCAATTCCTTTGTACGTTATACGTGAATAACTGAACACTGTTTTTCCTTTATCGAGCGGGACCTTTCATCGGTATTTACGTGGGGTATTGATTAATGTGATGCATCGCGTGGAAATTTACTGTCAATGGGTGTGGTGGCTTTTCGCCATTAATTCATAAGCTGCTGGAACAAGTATGATAACCTAACAACGATGATACACTGATTGATTGCTGGCAGAGAATCGTCAATCGAATCCATGTATCTTGAAAAATATACAACTATGATGCGCATGGTAATTGGCCAGAACGTGGAAATTCGTAGGTTGTGGATGGGTGCGATGGGGAATGATAAATTAAAAGAACCAAAAAGCTACTAAGCAAACTCTCGGTATACGTTAAACTTTCGCAAACACAGTTCTACGCTAGACGAATTTATCTAAATCCGAGCCGTTCGCGTTATGCAAGAAATAAATATACTGTCGATAGGTCCAATCAATGCTTGACGACCAATCTGAAGATTAATTCTGGTAAGGACGTATTCTGCGTGTACTCATGGCACGAGCGTTACAAGTTTAAAACGTCAAGCAGCTTTAATCAGAGAAAAGAAGAAACGAGAAAATGTAACCGCAACGTACTTACGTTGCACAAGCGTCACCCGTCGTATACACTATGCTTTTTATTGTTATTAATATTTGCGTCCAAACCTGCAATACATAAGACAGGATATTCCACCAACAGTCTTGGACTTGTAGTTTTAAAGAATATTTTACGTCGGTTCAACAAAAGTATAAGAAATATGCGCGTAGTCAGGATGCTGTCAATCATGCGTCACATCGACGAAACAAAGGACTTTGGATTCACGCAAAATTAAAGCTTACTGCCATGATCACTTCGAGTTATTGAGATACCCCGTACGGGCTCTTAGAATCTGACGACCAACGCAAGACAATCAACGATCATTTAGATTTCGTTATAGACAGCCAATCGGGTGCGGTGAGATTATCGCGATAAGCATTTGGTTTATCACTGATGTTACTGGGAATAAATATATGGGATGCTGATTTCTCTGTGGTTAGATGCGAAACGATTTTTTGCGGGACAGATATTCGGTTCCGTGAGATCGTGGTTAGAGGTATCGTGAGATCTTGTCCAGTTTTCTTTTTTCTTCTTTTAATTTGGACTTACCGTGAGCTCGGCGAGGGACCGTGAGATTTTGAAGAAGGTTGCAAGGCTCTTATAGCTCGCCTTGGAGATGGCAACCACCTTGAGCGATTCGAGTGTCGACTGTTATAAAGCATACCGATACCACGACCAGACCAGTGACATAAAAGAAAGAGAAAGGAAGAAACAAAAGTAAAATAAAAAAAGGCACATTCACAGAAAAAAAATAAGAAACAGAGAATTTAATTTAGGTGTGCAAGTTCTGAAGCTGCTTAGAATCTAGGGATTCAAGACACTACGCTGGATATTATTGTAGAGTTTTTGGATTTAGACTATCGGAGACTACTGCTGTTGAAATATTTATTTAGGCATTTATATAGATTAGGTGACTGAATATAGCTACTTGTGCCGAGAGATGACACTGGAGTATTTTACTATTATATAGAAAAGAGAGAATGGCCATTCATGCAAGATTTTATTTTAGGGTTGTTCATACGTGGAAATACGATTCAGTGTGAGAATGGGATGCCAATTAGCCAGTGCTGATTTTTAATTATTCTTGGCTTTTCTTGCAAAGCTATGTCTTGCGTGCTTCTTGCGTCTGCTGCACCCATGTAGAATAATAAATAAGATGAATATGATTCGACTATGTGAGTTCTATCGTTTTAGTTTTTTCAAATTTAATTACATACTGGTCTTTCGATACGGCTGCCATCAATTCAAGAGAAATAGTGTCTTACCGTGTACAACGGAATGGATCTACTTCGGAAAGAATTAAGTGATCGTGATTTACCTGGATGTTGGTGCTGGTAGTGCCAATTGACTGTTTTCAGTGCGGTTCCTGTGATGAGATGTTCCATGAGTTCCGTAATCCACTTCACGAATACTTGCAGTCCCACGTCTTGTCCGATTTTCCCATTCTCTGTTGAAAGTTTCAGCTTCCTCTGAGGATTACAAAATAAAATGGAAGTTAAAAGCAGTTCGTTATTATGCTTGAAAATGCAAATGGGGATTCTATAAAATACTAACCTTCCTCCAGATTTATAAATTCCTCATGCTCCTCTTGAGTTCCGCTATGAACATTTTGCTCTCTTTCGCGGATGTGTGCTCTTTCGCCAATGTGATGACCAATTGCCATTTTCTTGGTTCCAGTGCGAGAATCAGATACAGTTTTCTTAGTCTCTTTTACACCACCAGGTGCAGTTCTTGTTGAACGAGATTCCTGATATACTTGTGGACGACCATCGGGTCCGCTTGTCATTGTTACAAATGATCTGCTTGTAAAGGAGTGACAGTTTCCACCAGATGGCATATTATCCTATAATCATTTCAGATAAGAATATGAAAATGATTGTAAGATGCACTGCAAAGTCAGGAACTTATAAAAATTACAAAAGTAACTTACAAAGTCTGTGAAAATTTGACCCATGTTGAAAGATGGCATTTGTGGAAATCCAAATGGCATCATCTGAAGATCATTCTGACGTGCACGATGAGGTGCGTTAGTCAGTGCAGGTACTCCACCTCCCATCATCCCAAATGGATCAGCAAACAGTGAATTCATCATGTTGTTCATGTGGCGCATAGACCGCATATGAGACCTGAAATTATGAAAACAATTTTCAGTGCAAAGTATACAGATTATCGTTCATCTAAATGTAATGAATAAAAGTATTTCGATTCGAGTAATTATACTTTATTACCCACAATCCAAAATACAACACGCTGCTCCCTCTGTTCTTTCCTGAGGCTCTTAATTTCTATTACATGACGTAGATTCAAGTTACAGCATTTAAAGGGAATACTCGAAATGAAGTTCAACTTTTTTATAAATAGAAATTGGTTTCTAGGGAAACTAACATTTTCACATGCTAAAATTATAGACAACAATGCCAATGAGGATTGTTAATATAAAGTTACGAAGCTTAACAACTAATCAAAAGTTGGAGCACATCCAATCTACCTATATCGAACGTAGTGGAACACTTACCCATAAATGGGATCGTCTTCGAAATCGCCCATAAGGGATCCGAAAAGGGACATTTTTTAGAAGATATTTTCTCTTTAATAGATCTAGACACTTGCCGTCCACAAATGGAAAGTACTTTCTGGTAGACGCAGGTATCGTAAATTGCGTATTAGCACGAGAGAGCTTCGTCGAAATCTCTAGAATCTGCGAAGATTCACGAAAACGTAACAACCACGTCGAAGTCAGGTAAAGTAATGACTGCTGGCGACGCACCAACAGAAGAAGCGACTTGATAAATGGCAATGCGACCGGATGCTTGTCCCCATAGTCACTGTAATTTATCAAATAGTGGCGCCACTAGAGCGAATAAAATTTACTCAAATCAAATGATGGCTTTCCTGTGGTTACAGTTATATTTGAAGTTGATAAGAAGTATCGATATAATTATCAATTATTTAAGATATTACAGATACAGTTTAACATGAGAAACGTATTTCATTGTTTTACAATAAATTGATTTTAGTGTTTGAAAATTATATTGTTGTACAGTTTTGTACATTTCCTTTCATGACTGGCAGGTGGCAGTAGTGCTGCGTGTCACGTGATAACCGGAATTTAATGTCAAACCAAATGACATTTGAACGATATTATTCAATACTATTTGCTCGAACTGTGAGGCAAAAATAAATTAACTGATAAATTAAAAATTTCACAATTCTGTTGAACCTGTAATGAGAGTAATAATTCTTTATCGTTGAATTAGTGCCAGTTCATATGCCTCGAGAAATGTCAAAAATGATACTGGAAACAAGTTTTCTCCTAAGAGTACAAGAGAGGGCGCTACCTACAGATCGTTGAAAACACGTCACCAATCTATTGCTCGTATAGAGACACACGGGCTCTTTAATTTCAATTATATCGACAAGCAAAATGTCAAGGAACTAAACGACCGACGAATTCAATAACCTGACTGAACCTGACACATCTTCCAAGCGCTACTGATGTCTTTGAGAAACGAGCGCGTCGTCTGAGAAATATGGAGACTGTCCTAACCTGATTTGTCTCTTCATCTTTCTGCCAGTGTCTTACACGTTCGCTTGCTCGTTGGCTTGCTGTTCTCTGAGAAGAATTAACGGTAAATTAAATTGTCATATGTTATAATAGTGTATGTCCTTGCCACGTATTTTCACACATTCTTCTAAATGTAATGTATCCTCCAACACATTTATAACAATTAATGTACTCTCATTCGCAAACTGCATATATAGAATTTACAATGCATGTTGACAGTGAATGTTAAATTTCTGTTCAAGCTCATTAAAATGGCCATGATATCAAATGGAGTACAGTGCAGTGCAGGAGAAGCTGAGAGCAGCAAGCTATCGAGCAGTTCATTAACATTGAACTCACCGTTGATGAAGCTGTCCTCATATTTTCTGGCAGTGCGACCATGGTCTTTGAGTGCATCACTGATGCCGACACTTCTGGGTTCAGCATTGGCATACAGATTGATCGGCTTGACCAGCTTCAGCTGGATCTCCTTTGTATTGACATTATACACAGTGTTGTGCGTCCATGGCGCGGGTAATGTAGTAAACACATACTTTGACTATGTCAAAGGTGTAGATAGTCGCAAGAGCGATGACAGGATCCTTGTGGATCAACTACTTTCGAAGGACGAGCTAGTTTCTTTGGGTGCGCTGCTCTATGCTGCTGGATGTTTTGGCTTCATTGTACTGGCCGCTATTTCGCCAGCAAAAATGGAGCACCTGGCCTTGGTTTACTTCGGAGGACTCTCATCTTCATTTTTATACACTGGAGGAATTGGACTGAAGTATATCGCCTTAGGTGATGTACTGATCCTAGTGATATTTGGGCCCATTTCTGTGTTATTCGCTTTCATGGCACAGACTGGCTACGTCCTCTGGGGCACTATGTACTACGCTATACCGCTGGCATTAAACACCGAAGCCATTCTCCATAGCAACAATACCAGAGATTTAGAGAGCGATAAACGTGCTGGAATTGTGACTCTAGCTATTCTTATAGGACACACAGCATCTCACGTTCTTTATGCTTTTCTTCTCTTCACACCGTACATTACATTTGTCGTACTCGCTCTCAGGTATTCCGTATGGTTTCTCTTACCTCTAGTTACGCTACCTGCTGCCTTCAGGATAGAAAAGCTCTTCCGCAGCCCAAAGAAGATACAAAGTGTGCCCAAGCAAACTGCAAGACTTAATATGTTTCTCGGGATGTTATACGTTATCGTATGCTTACTAGCTGACCCCCTTCCTTACTTGTAATCAAAATGAGATTCAAAAAGAAACCAGGGATTTTCCGAAAGCTCGACAACACGGCAGCTACGCTTGGATCGTTTATTTGCCCGTTCAATTATTGTGGAGAACCTATGCATATAAATTTCAATACAATTATTCGGTTTCGGCCTGACGAAAATTCTCGAGAGATGTTGATATAACGAAATGAAGATTAAGAAAAGCGAAAGAATCTTGAGAGACTAGAACTTAAAAGAATAAGCAGCAATCATCTTTATTTTTGTAAATGTTATAACAGCTTCGAATACTTTCAACAGTCCCATCGTATACCAGCGCAAACATTCACACGTGAACACGACTATGTAGGCAATGCGCCATTAACGCGGACAAAAGGTATCTTTTATCGATCAAAGACGGAAGCAGGAGCGTAAAGTATTTTTTATTTGTTACTCTACTTATAGATTCTCATGAACGTACCTTAAGCCTATCCGAGAATAACATATCGTCCGTATCATCGAAATAGCCAAAGCTACAGTCTCTTTTTTTTTTTTTCTTATTTCTCAAATTTTCATCTACGATCCATGACGTCAAAAAAGTCCTTGCGAGGCTCAACAGTTCACGCCTGTGTATCCATTTACGAATAACGTGAGAGTATTTAATTTTTTTCTCGCGTCCAATCGCTCAGCCAGGCTTTGCAGAAATAATTAGATTCATCGCACCAGCTACGTTGCCGAAGAACAGGATAAAGAATTGCGAGACTTTTACACGCATTCAATTATCCTTGTACTCTTTCGAAGTACGCAAAGAGACAACAGTGCAGAAAAAACAAAGTGACGCCAATCGTTCATACGATAATTACATTTACGTAAAATTAATTAAATTTGTATCTCGTACTTAAACGTAATCGGACAATAACGTCGGTGTCGCGTATATCTTAAAGTAAGGCCTCAACTAGTCTTGGTTTGTGCTTTTTTTTCTACGACGGCACTCAGAAACGCCACTACTGACTTTTTCTATACGTTTACGAGGACCGAGACCTTTGCGTTAACATATTACATATTTAATTGTAAGAGCGATCCCAGGCGCAAAAGTGAATTTGCACTTGTCCCTAAGAGCTTTGTCTTTGTACAATACGCCTATATTATTACTGTTACCTACTGCTACTGTTACTGTTACTATTATTATTCGTATTTATGCCCGCTAAGCTCATGCCCTATTACTCTCCGATATTCATTCTATCTTCCCTCTATTCATCAGTAGGAATTCTATGTTAAATTGAAATTTTAATTTACCTATATTTCTTCATATTGTACTGTAAATAACACGAATCGTTTTCTTGATTTATACGTTTAAGAGCTAGACTAGGGGCCGCGTCTGTCTACATTAACCATCGTATCGTAACAGGTCTCAAGTATATTATGATGTTATTGGTATATTTGTTATATCAACGTGTCTGTTCTGAGTTAATAATATTAATTTATTAATATTCTTTGAATTTGTATTACTGACCTCTTGGCTGAAATATCGATTTAAGTTTTATAGCTTATAAAGTTAAGATTTGCAGACACGAATTCAGTGGATAATTCATGGTGAACCGAGCTGCCATTCGTTTGAAAATATTACCCATGATTCGTCATTCGCGATTGAACATTGTGGAATCAGCCGCCAGAGTGCGCTACCGTTCTCGATACAGTTTGCCGTTTTTCGTAAGGGAAGCGCACAGATGGCGCCACGGTAGTGCTGTTGGTTGCTCAGCTGTTTTGAAGAATCGACGCAGCCTGGCAGTGATTACCCGTGACTCGGCGTGAGATCGCTGCTCTCACGTCCAAACCCCAAACAGATGTGGAGTGACTGTCCAAATTTCTGACACATCTCGGCCACGAACACGAGGATCGTGCGATTTTTCCCGTTATTGTCGAGTAACCGAGAATCGAGTTGTGTCGAGCAGAAGAACGGGCCAAGAGGAAGAAAGCATAACAGGGAAGATCTACTCCGATCGCCATGAGCGAACTCAGCCAGGAGGAGGTGATCCTTCTTTTCTCTTTTACCTGCACGATCTTTCTGTCGTAGCCCGCCTCTCCTTCTCCACCATCTCCTCGTCATTCTACTCAGGCCGTTTCGACGGACCGCGTTTACGCGTCTCATTTATGCAAAGCGAATTAATACTGACTTGGCGGAACGTACGGAATTCCGGAACAAGAGACAATGGACTGCTTTCGAACTTTTACTTCTCTTCATACCTCTAGACTCTCTTTTTCAGTTCAAATTATGTAACGGAGCTCGTACTCAATTTCCCTGACGAATTATCCAACGTCATTGGGAGTACTGTTTTAATCTTTGTGCATCGATATCCTATTTTTGTTTTTAAAAGAACATTTATTATATCATTGAATCCGATACACTAAGCTTTGAGGCTCTTGAACGATATCTATTCACTTTAAAAATGATTTTTCTATCCGTCTTATTAGGCTCGACTTAATGCTCTTCTTATTATTTTAGTTACGAGTACTATGTTGGTATTGCCTATCTAATCTTGTGATCTGATCTTGAGTTTACATGTTTGTTGCGATGTTACAATGTACGTCACGAGGTAATTGATTTTCAGATGAGAAGAAGGCGATTAGCCAGGCTTGCAGGCTTTGACACTGCTGGTTCTAAGGGCAGTTCCACCGCTGAACAAGAGTCACCCAGTACTCCTGGCCCATCCAAAATTTTAACAGGATCTATAATGTCTCCACCGATACAGCAGCCACAGGCCAGTGCCCCTATGGAGGTTGAACAGCCAGACAATAGCGAAAAGCAATGTAACACGTCCGGTGTCGATGTTGATTCTGGCATTGAAAACATGGAGGTTGAAGAATCGGATAGAAAAGATCCAGTCAGATCGCGCACAACTAGCTCTAGTACCGAAGTCACAGTAGAACAGATTCATGCAATAGTGTCGCGAGTGCTTTGCGTCTCTTGGAAAGAGTCCACCGAAGGGAATATATTTCTCCCCCAAACAGCAGCTAATGCACTCGAGCACCAGCTGGTGGATGTCTCAGACATAGCAAACTTGGCACTGATGGAGGTTCTTTGTATGTTTTCACGCGGTGAAGATCCGCTGAAAGAAATTAACATGGACGTTTCTTCGGACAGAGAAGACAGTCCAAACAGTCAAGCTAGTCCATTGCTCAGTCCTGTTGTGACTTTGCCGTCGTGTCCCTTAGCGGCACTTCCTGCTTCAAGTGGAAAAACCTCACAACCCCGAAGTCTCGTTTATTTGCTAGATTGCTATTCCCGAGTGGCAACAGAGGAGAGAAATCACCCGAAGGTCTGCCAAATTTAAGGATGGCACGCTTGTTCCACGAGAACGAACAAAGCTTAATATATTACTTCTTATTACAGAGATCAAGCGTACCGCCGTTGTCCGAGGTTCTCGCCGTACTGCGTGCCCAATGCGTCCAGCATGCAAGTTTGGTTCTTCAAGGATTGATAGGCGTCCACGAAACCTCGAATTCCATTAATTCAACGAGTCCACTGTTGTATCCGGTACTTTCCCAGGAGCTTCCTCGTGGTTTCCTGCACGAGCTCGTAGCCAGAACTCACTCAAATCCACACACGTTCAACAAGATATTCACCCCACTCCTACAAGGACTTTACTTGTCGATGCAACAAGGTAGTCTCGTGGGAAATACACATCGCAGACCTATCGAAGCTCTGGAGGAGCTCATAGAGATTCGTTGCGGTCCCAGCGGAAACTTACGTCCAATATGCCGTCTGATAACTCATCAGGTCCAATTTTTGCCAGACGTCATGACGACAGCGGTTGGTCGGGAGCTGGCACGAACTTCCTTCCTAGGTCCATTCCTCTCAGTCTCGGTGTTCGCTGAAGATCAGCCGAAGGTCGCTGAAAAATTTTTCAGCGGTAACCCATCGACGGACAAGTCGATGAATTTGACTCTTCAGCAGGAGCTAGAGAGCACCAGGACTTCGCTTCACAAGATGCTCCATGCCATTTTGGCTAACAGCAATTGTCGCGAAGCCACGCTGGCCTATTTGGCTGCTCTGTTGAGACACAATGAGAAACGCGCCCAAATTCAGACCGAGGAATTCGCCTTGGCCGGCGACGGTTTCATGCTGAATTTACTGTCAGTCCTACAGATGCTTTCGGTCAAGATAAAACTGGACACCGTAGACACTCTGTACCCCTTTCATCCCTCTAGCTTCGTTGAGATTAAAAACGACACCAGGCTCAAATTAAGTTCTCAGGAGGTTGCCGAGTGGATCAAGGAACTCGAGAGCAATTACAAGTGGACCGAAGCGAAGTTCCCGACCCAATGCTGGTTCCTCACGTTACACTGCCATCACGTTGCTCTCTTGCCGGCATTGCAAAAGTACCAGCGAAGGTTGCGAGCTATACGGGAACTCCAGAAGATGGTGGACGACCTGCAGATGACGGAACCTCAATGGAAGGACGCACCTTTTGCTGGACAGAACAAAGAACTGATCAAACGATGGAAGCAGCAATTGAAGAGACTCGGGAAATCCAAGGCTTGCGCCGATGCCGGTCTTATAGATCCGGTTTTGCTAAGACGCTCCTTACACTTTTATACATCGGTTGCCGAAGTCCTCCTGAGTCTTCTCACTCAGACGTCACCTGGCAATCAACTTCCTGAACTACCGTTGTCGCAAAACGTACCCAACAAATTCACTGCCCTGCCCGAGTGGTACGTCGAAGACATTGCCGAATTTCTCTTGTTCGCACTTCAGTAAGTACATCTTCTTGTGCCGTCTTTCAGTCCCAAAAATGTATTTTTATTATCACAGTGGTTGCTCAAGTAAATCAGTAGATCTTATGAAAGTTTCGCTACTGCGTTTCAAGTTCTATTCTTGAGACTGAAAGGCACGGTAACGGAACGGTCATTCATGTTCGATTATATTGGTCCCGTGCAGATTCAATCCTGGCGTAGTGGCGAACAACATGGATAATTCTCTGATCACCTGGCTGCTCGTTGTGATATGTACGCCGCACTGTATTCGTAATCCGTACCTCATCGCCAAGATCATCGAGGTTCTCTACGTTATTAATCCCAGCGTTCAGGTCTGTTTCTTTTGTCTGGCTCAGAGTTTCAAGTCACGCGCCTACGACGAGGGAGAGTGCGTCGACACTGTCTTCCAAAAATATCAATCGTACCTTCCGCGAAAAGCTCAAGGTCTACGATGTAAACAGTGATATTGGCCAAGTTCCAGCAGTGCGACGTACGATTTCTCTGGTGGAAGAAGCTGTAATGGCACATAAAGCACATAAAGCACATAAAGCATCTGTGATATTTCATTTTCAGGGAAGAACGAAGACCCTACACGAGCAGGTGATGTCCCATCCCATATCGAAAACCTTGCTTGCGTCTTACCTGATGAAATTCTACACGGACGTAGAAACGACAGGGTCCAGCTCAGAATTCTATGACAAATTCTCAATTCGCTATCACATCAGTCTTATACTCAAATCCATGTGGGATAGTCCAGTGCATCGAGCATCCATCGTCAACGAGAGCAATAATGGCAAGCAATTCGTAAAGTTCATCAACATGCTGATGAACGACACGACTTTCCTCCTCGACGAGAGTCTCGAGTCCCTCAAAAGAATCCACGAGGTCCAGGAACTGATGTGGGACGTGAGTAGCTGGTCAGCCCTGTCGCAGGAGCAGCAGCAGTCCAGGTCGAGACAGTTGACTGCCGACGAAAGGCAGGCTCGCTCTTACCTGACGCTCGCCAAGGAGACGGTGTCCATGTTTCATTACCTGACGGTCGACATCACCGAGCCCTTCCTAAGGCCGGAGCTCGTCGGTCGTCTCAGCGCCATGTTGAACTTCAACTTGCAGCAGCTCTGCGGTCCCAAGTGCAAGAATCTCAAAGTGAGAAAACCTCAGAAGTATGGATGGGAGCCAAGGACTTTGCTCAGTCAGTTGGTCGACATTTATTTGCATCTTGACTGTGATAACTTCGCTGCGGCTTTGGCAAGCGACGAAGTACGTACCCGGAATTTAAATGATCGTCCAGAGATCAGTTTCTTGAATGCTTGTTATCTCGCTTTCAGCGCTCCTTCTGCAAGGAGCTCTTCACGGACGCAGCCAACCGACTGGAACGTTCCAATATCAAGACAACCACGGAGATCGAACGCTTCATGGCTCTTGCCGAACGCGCGGCAGTGATCGCGCGCGACAATCGTGCTCGAGACGAGGATTACGGGGACGCACCTGAGGAATTCCGGGATCCCTTAATGGACACGCTCATGGAGGAGCCGGTTAAGCTTCCCTCGGGTATCGTGATGGACAGGGCAGTCATTGTGCGTCATTTATTGAACAGTGCTACAGACCCTTTCAGTCGGCAGCCCCTCAGCGAGGATATGCTCACTCCTGGTGAGTACCACCCACCGCGGTGATGAGGTCTTCGAAGTTCTTTATCGTGGCTTTTATTATTTCTTTCGCTTACAGTGCTGGACCTCAAAGAGAGGATTTCCGCGTGGAAGCAGCAGAAGAAAAAATCCGCAAACATATAAGTGGTGCTAGTGATAATAACGTATCAAAGTACGAAATCGAAATGAAATGATAGAACGCATATTGGACGTGAAAAACTATATTCAGTACGAAAAAAAAAAGACTTGCAGCAGCAAAGTGAGACCCCGGACAAGAGTGAAGAGTCGGTGGAATAAATATGTGCGCGCGTGTACGAGTGTATGGAAGGAATATCGTGAATTTGTGAGAATCCGATGAATTAAGAGCGCGAGAGAGAATGAGATAAAAAGAAATAGAAAACGAAGCGAGGAGCAAATATGAAATACGATGATAAGATAATTTTGCGAAATGCGTACCGCACTGTGCTGAAGCGGTACGGATATAATAAATGAGAGGCGCGTGCGGTAGGTGAAACGCAGTGCAATGATCTCGCTGTTGTGCAACAATTGCGCTCAATAAATTTACAGTTTTTATACAATAATAAATGATCGACAGACTGCAGCTAGGGAAACTGCCAATATTAACTCCGAGCACGCGATGTATAAGCAACTCGTTAATGTACATAAAAATGGTGGGACGCGAAGTTGGGAGGGAGGAACGTTAAGAGAGAAGAAAACAAAGGAACGAGAGAAAATGTTCTTGCGTCTATTGCGCCTAAGAGGACGCGCATGATTTTTTTCTCTTTTTTTTCCCCTCCACGTTTCAAAAGTTATCGTAGCGTCCTTAATACGCTCCCTTGATAATTCTTCCAAACGACCTGGCTCGACTTCCACGCGTTCTTTCAACTTTCGCGTCCATTTTTTTTTCTCCTTTTTACTCGTTTATTTTTTCTTTGTCTTTACCAACGGTCACCTGGACTCTTGGATTCCTGGACAATGCTATCATGGCATTTCTCGCGCGAAACTTCCTAATTCTCATGAATCCTGCTCGTTCGTTCTCTCTCGCTATTAGCACATTTATGCATATACAGAATCGCCTGGATCTTTCTTGCGACGGATGCCAAATTACCAGACCATTTTTCAGAAGCTGGATGTCGCGTTTATCCTGGCGAACGAACGTCGTGCGTTGGGACGAGCAGGAATTGCATTTATCAGAAATGGATCGTCTTCGCATGAAATGAGAATTCTCGCAGCTTCCTTCTCACAAGCCAGAGAGTTTTTAGGTTTATCCTTTTCCTTTGTTTGTTCTTAGAGCCGCTTCTGGTAATTCACGTTGCTTATATTCGGTAGCGAGTCGCTGATCGACATCCGCTTCTTCTTGACATTGTGATATAACGTCGTGCCAGTGTGTGTGAATCGTAAAAGAAATCCTTGTGAAATTGTTATAAGTTTTCTTTACGACAAGAAGAGGATCTCTCGATTGTGGGTGGAACCGAATCCCATTTCCATGGAAATAAAAAGACACTGCTCACGCGCCAATTGTATATAGTTTCCGAATCGAATTGTAATAACATAATAATTAATTGGTCGAATGTTGGATGAAATTCAATGCGAATCGCTCGAACACGACAGAACAACTTATAGAGATTGAGAGACAAAAAATACATTACAATTATCTGTATATATTATTCTTTAAAGTCGACGAAACTGCGCGATGGTCACTTCACATTTACATTATTGATACAAAATCGACACATAAACAACAACAATTGAGAAAAAAAATTACGAGAAACGCCATCGAGCAAGATGGATTATTCGCGAGAAATTAAAGCTAATATTATTTATAGAATCGCAGATATAATTGTAGTTAAAGTAATTAATTATTATTACGATGTCATTTTCATTTTGAGAAATAAAAACACTCAAAGGACCGTGTATCTATTCAATAGACATGAAACATTAACTGTATGTATAGTAATCAAACTTCATAAGGACTATTGTCAATTACAAGTGTTTCTTCATTGTCAAAAATATATAAAAGTAAATTTCACTTTGGTCTTTTGTAGGATACTTTAGGATTACATTAGATACATTAACGGTGTACTTGGTACGTGAAAGATATTACTCAATTGTCGAATGAACTTCCTCTACCTAAACCAGGTCTCTTTGTCAGCGACTCGCGTGCTCTACGAGATGCAGAACCACGACCAATTGCCATTACGCTCACGACTGATTCCACATCTTCCACGGTGGAGTCCATGTCGATCATTTCAGCTTCAGCCAAACCACGAGGTTCTCGTATGGTCAGCTTTGTTGGATCAGTTCTTCTAATATAGTTAAAATTTTACAATCTCTCCGTTAGGGTAGTTTCTCAATGATGCAAATCATATAATACTTACAGATATTTTGATCCATGATCATTTTCCGAAGGAGTATCGACAGGCTGTTGATTATACTTGTATCGTTCTGAATGAATGCTACGATTAGTTTCACTCTGCCAATCTCCAACATCGTCATCTCCATCCCAACTTTCATCGCACTCAACTTGTAACTCTGTTTGTACTACAGGAGTACGCTTGACACATCCATGAGAGCGAGTGCCTAAACATGTTAAAATGAAAACGTTGTGACCAGACAAAAATATATATTATAAATGAATAGTGAAGACAAACGTTGATGCATTTCAAGATGCAGGAAACATCGCATTGGACATTTCTGAATATGGTCTGGCATCTCATGTCGAAAGAATCGATGGGTTGCATTGTAAGGACAAACTTCCAAGTAACCTTCAGGATAATTCTGTAAATATAAAAATAAGTTCCCTACTAAATATCTAATATAATATAAATAAAAACATGACCATGTGGTGCTAGGATTTTGAAAGAAGCCTTTCTCAAAATACTTGTAAGGAATAAAAGCTATGCACACCTGTTGACACTTGACAATGTGTTTCTGAATGCGGCTCCTTACAATACGGTGATTTTTATCGTAAGGACAAGTCACAACCGAGTCCGTAGAATCCATTGTCGCTCAGCCTAATGAAGCGATACTTGTCGCCATTAAAGAAAGGAAAGGACATTGCTGGACAATGAGATTCAAAACTGACCGTTTCTTTTTCTATTGAAGTCAAGTTTAGCAGACAAACGGCAGATGAAAATACTTATCAATATTTTTAAGAAAGTACAACGGTTCGTTGAATTATTTAATTATAAACACTCACCCTACTACAGTTTAACCATTGATTACAGCACTGAGGAGGGTAAAATGGGTAAATTCAATTGTCTGTTGCTCTAAACATTTCTTAAAGATACAACGTTTATATTGCATACTTTATTTACTGATTCGTTAGAATACCATGGAATGTACATGCCGAAGTATATTGTGACAGCTTATTATAGTCTAACAAAAAAAGGTTTGTTTGCCTATCATTTTTCTTTGTTCAAGAGACATAACAGTTGTTTAAAAATAAGTGGAAAGGACTTGAAACATATCTCCGATTCTATTGAAAAATTGCCAGATGAACATGATCATCTACGCATTGTTGAAAAAGCTCTCTTTCTATCAATCTTATTTGTTTTTTTCCTTCACTTTTTTGGCAACAAGTGTGACAGTCAATAATCTGAAGATTTAATTTCATATTTGGAAGACACGTGTCCATCAGTCATTTCCATCGAATCATGTGTTGTTGAACATTGATAATTGAATAAATGATTCAATTAATATAAGGCAAAAGGCACGTCATCACAATGTGTAATACAATGTGTATACATAGATTTGATGTAGTATAGGATTCCATAATCTAGATACATTAATAACATTGTATATATATGTATTTATGATCTTGGGACGGAATACATTAGGGGATTTCCTAAATAATATACATATTAATGTGTAAACGTGTATGTCGTGTAGTATATCATCAGCACTTATACAGGGTTTTCAACAAAGTAAAAAAGATTTGCACAGATTGAAGTATACTTCGTTATTAGTATTAAATGTCCCTATAATATTTAGAACTAGTTCCCATCGTCATTGAAGTTATTTCCAATACTTGTTCACCTGTAGACATATATTCCACTGAAAACGAGGTACGTTCTTTGCATTGTACATGAAAAGCCACGTTGAAAATCCTGCATGATCTCGCATAACGTAATTACTAATGGAATACGGGTCCCTGTTCCTCCAGAGGAATGTGAAAAAGTAAATAATACATAAAATTCCAAATAGACACTAATGCTGCCTATATGCAAGAAGTACAAGGACTCTTTGTGACATTTCAAAGGAATGTTTATAAATGTTAATCTCAAATTATCCTTGTCTTCCTTTGAGTGCAAACATTAAATTCGCACAATGTTATAGTATCAAAAATATGAAGTATAAGCTTGCCTTTAAGTATACGTGAGTGTAATGACAAGAATGAATATAGGTAAACCTGAGAAGTTGGCAAATTCTGACAAACATTTTGTAAAATACTTTTTTTTTTTTTTTTTTGAACCAATCGACTTGCACAGGTTTCACTGCCTTTTTTTTTGTTATCGTTGGGTCCAAAGTCATTGCACAGCACGCCGATAATCAATATTCGATTTCAGTCTGTGTAAGTAGGCTCGTTTCCATTTTAATATGGAAAAATAAATGGGAAGATCGACTGCTGCATTGCATGGCGATCCGCTGCAATGCAGCTCCACGAAACTGTGGTTCATTTCATAGAGATTCCTGTCAGAGATTATTCGTAGTGTGGGCTCGGCATGTCACCTATTATCATCGAATTGAAACTTTAATTATATCGTGAAAAAAAAAAAAAACAAATCATCAGAATTCGCTGGACGATGTCTGCAATTTGTCTTTACGACGAAGTGATACTCGACACTACGAATGATCCCATGGTACAAGGGACAAGTATATATATATATAATTTCATGTATATATATAAAATTCTAAATCTCCACGCGCACAGTGGTTTCACATATGCAGCCTAAAGTTGCGTAGTGATTACTGTCTTACGAGTAATAACGGTGTGTTGCTTCGCAAGCGTTTGCGACGTGGATTGTGAAGGTTCAGCAACGAGCCAAGGACTGATATCCGAAGCAGCCGGAACATCATCCTGAAAGAAAAGATTCTTAAGGCATAAATTCCTGAAGAAGACTTCAGAGGGAAATCGGTAAAAAGAAAATGTAAAACGAAACGAAAACCAACGGTCCAAGAAACACGAGCGAGCCAGCAAGCAACAAATTCCTCACCTTGTGCACGGTAGTCGTGGTAGTTTGTATCTCTTCAGTCTTCACGATCCTCGCCCCGGTTTTAGGCTTCTCGGGTTCTGTCTTCTTTTCCAGGGAAGGCTGTTCGTCTTTGAAAGGATTCAAGAGTCCTAGGAACGGATTCGAATCGATAAAGGGATTCGTGTTTTTCTTGGCTTCCTCTTCGTCCTTCCGGCGCTCCTCGACGGTCGTCATTTCGACGTTGGTGAAAGGATTGAAGGGATTCTGAGATGGATTAGGGGTCTGAGGCGGAGCTTGGACCGTCGATTGTGATTGAGTCTGGGCCTGGGATTGATTGTTCGAAACCTTGGGACTTAGTCCCGTAGTCTTCTGTTCGATCTGGCCCCAACTGTCCAGAGAGAAATGGGTAACTGTCACTGAGTCGTCTGTTGCTGGTTTTGAGGTCGCCGATGATCCACTCACGGACAGAGTCAGCTTGTCTCCACCCTGACGTACAAGCAATTTAAGCAACTTAAGCGAATTAAGCGACGTAAGCAACGTTAGCGGCATAAAAACGCACAGGACTTTTACTTTTTTTCTTTTAAAACAAAAATATTTTCTCACTTACAAAAACGTGGCACAACAAAAACAACAAATTTTCTTTTGCCTCTGTCTTATTCTATGCAAACTTTTATACAGATACGAACAAACATTAAGAAAAATCAAAAGGCAAAGTATGAATTCCTTATTGATTATACCATGTAAACTCACTATATGTATTATTAATATGGAATTTTGATTAATCAACGACAAACTTACCACGGAAACAATGGTCGCAGCAGCATCCGAATGTTGATTCTTGTCATTGAGGAGACTCGAAGCATTGTCAGCCGGAGTAACGGATACAAGATTAGAATTTTTTCCGAGTTCTAGGCTCTTCGCTTTGAGGATATTGCACTTTAAGGATTCCGGAGGAATTGGCGTTCTGGGAGGAAGAGATCCTGCACCACCGACCTGATTATTCGGTACGAGCTGAGTGGAACAAGCTAATGATTCTCCAGTAAGACTCGGTTTGACTGGTTCTACTTCTTTCTCCGAAGTCGAAACGGCTGTCTGATTTCTCGGCTCTGGTGGTTGCTGATCCTTTGCTAAACTCTTCAACAGGGAGTCCACCAATGGCGAAGATGCGCCTTGAACGCTACCCGAATCCGAGGACTTTGTGCTGCATCGGCTTGGCTGACGCTGCAAAGTTTCTTCATCTGCTGAGAAAATACAGAAAAAAAATTACATATTGTTTCTGTAAACAGGCATAATGTTTTGTTGCGGCACTATAGTAATTTAAATTTACTGGTAGTTGTTGTAGTGGTTGTTGTCGTGGCAGTTGTATTAGATGCTTGAGGGACGTCGGTTTGCCTCTGCCGCTCTCTCAAAACGTGACTTTGTCTTCTGGCATAACGCTGACTTGGTCTTCTTTCAAATTGTACGGTTCTCCGAGCTCTGTTCAGCTGCGTCGTTTGAAATTCTGTCTTACCCGAGTATCGGAAACGAGAACCCATCCTGAAGAAGTTCTGCCTACCGCTAGCACCTTTTACAGGTGCTCGTAATCTGAAGAAGGCGTGATGTTCTACGGCACACTTCCATAAATGCTTGCAGGCCTTCTCATTGACCAGACGAAAGACGAAGGTGTGCTCCTGCTCGCCGCGCCCTTCGTCATCTTCCTCGACAACAACGAGTGTAAGCTTCTTCTTCTTAAAGTCCAAGCGTCCGATCTTCGGCCAGAAGAATAAACCAATTTTTTGAGTTCCTTCGAAGACGAGGATACCGGTTGGAGTAAGGCCTAATGAATATTCGCAGGCATCCTTGCCCAGGACCGTATGCATATCTACACCGTACATATCCAACCATTTGGCCTTTGAAAGATAGGCAGATTCTGCTTGCGCAGGACTCAGACCAGAGCACTTGACGTACTCTTCAAGAATTTCTAGCTCCATCTGCTCCGTTTGGCCAGGTACGAATCGAAATTCAGATACAGTTGCTGCACTGTGTGTGGAGGGATCATAATCACCCAACTCGGCTGTAAATCAAAAGAAATAACGAAAACAATATGTTAGAATAATTAGTTTCCTCCCTGTGAACCCGCATTGCAAATCTATTAATCATTCTGATTGATTAATAAGTTTATCTTACATTGCAATGCCAATGCTGCCAATTGGACAGCAACGGGATGAGGACAGTGCAATCTTCCTTCAAGAACATCCTGTTTTAATTGCAAAAAGAATTGATAGCGCGTCAATTCTTCTCTCAGTGTATTTGGCTCGGATGAATAGAACTTCACTTTTAGTCTCAGAGTGTACGGTGGCCCAACTAAATAAAAATTTGGTAATAAAATTTGTATACATTATACAGTGTTGTATGACAAAAGTAAGCATACAAATGGTATGTACTTTTAACTTGCTTCTTAATTGGTTTGGTAGGATCAAGCCAATGTTGAACATTATTACTATCTGTATACTGTAAACCAAAATAATCCTTTTCAATGAGATCCAGGCTATAAAAGACTTGTTCGTACAAGTCACTGGCCAAAGCCTTTTTCTGTAACAGAATATAGTAACATACAATCCTGAGTTACGTTGCAAAATATACTGTGATAATGAATCTGGAGCTATTCGAAACAATATTTTAACTGTATTAGTCTTAAGTATAGAAAGACATAAGCGAAAGAAGCAAATGATAAGGCCTGCATTTACACCGATGCTCCAAAAACTTACAGAAAGTTCAATTGGTAAATCTGTTCCGTCGAGGAGAACCACGCGACACTGAACAACATTTTTGTTGCTGAGTAGCCGTTGATTCTTGATTTGGGACGAAGCAGTCTGTCCGCCAAGACTGCGTCCTCGCCGACGCGATAGAAATCGCAGCATTTTTTCTTATTAAACCCGAGCTAACTAAAGTTTGACTTGAACATTTCACATCGGACGGTCTGACGCTATGATGCGTCGATCATTTATGTCCTACCGAACACTCGATGGAGCAAAATAAGGTGAAACCTAAGCAAAATCGCTCGTATTTTGACAACGATGGCCATTTGTGGGCCAACTAGAAGAACACGATCCACGAATAACAGAGAACAAAGATGTATGCATTGACAGAGAAATAACTGTTAACTAGTGACAAAAAATTGGCCCGCTCATACGCCAATGTACTTTTCTGGATTACCTCAAGAACTAGTATTGCCTATTTCTCTCAGAGATATCAATTACATGGAGCTGCTCTTAGTAATAATAGATACGCGAGCAAGCATTATCGATGATTTTTATGGCAAAGTCATAAATCTTAATAAAAGTAATTGAAGAATTAAGATTGGAGCACGTTTGGGTTGCATCGGCCATATTTGTGTCGCTGACCTAAGCGGCTTATTGCTACGCCGATGCGGAGCTGGGGTTGGCTACTTCGCTTAAACTTCACTGAACTCCACCGAACTCCACCACTTCGCTCAACCGAAGAGTTTCCTCACTCCGGTGGAAACGTTTCGATGGGTATCATACGAAGCGTACACTGCACGTATAGGTTATACGAAAAGTGTCGCGGGGACTATGTCCTAAACAGAACGTCTATTTTCGCTGATTTTCCCTGAGTGCCGAGACTTGTATATAAGACCATGAGTGCGACGACGAAGGTTACGGCATCCAACAATGCAAAGTCCTATGGGAAGATTGTGTTAACTTTACAAAATTGCCTGTTGCCGGAGGAGAAGCTCAACTCAACACCGTCGCATCTAGATGGTTTGGACGCAGAAACAGAAACCGACCTGAGAATTCTCGGCTGTGAACTCATACAAACTGCTGGAATTCTATTGAAATTACCCCAGGTATTTGAAAAGTTCTGCAAGAAATATATAGCTTACCTGTTCATACGTGTAAATAACGTAACGTAACGTAACCTCGTTTTTCTGGAATCCATGCTTGTTGCATTGTTTATTACTAGCAATGCTCAAGTGTAGTAGGTGTAAAATTCAATTCGGAATTTGTTTTTTCATTTATTAATTAAAATCTACGTTTATTTGTAAAATAACATTTTAATTTTTAGGTTGCAATGGCTACAGGACAAGTTATTTTTCAAAGATTTTACTATAGTAAATCTCTTGTACGCCATAATATGGAGACAACAGCAATGGGCTGCATTTGTCTGGCCAGTAAAATTGAGGAGGCTCCGAGGAGGATAAGAGATGTGATTAATGTTTTTAATCACATTAAACAAGTTTCTGGTCAAAAGTATGTTTTAAAAAATTTTTTTTTTTTTTAAATGAAAGCTGTTAACTTATTTGGTAATTTCTTTACAGACCGATACAGCCTGTTATCCTTGATCAGAATTACGTGGCATTGAAGAATCAAGTGATCAAATCAGAACGGCGTGTTCTAAAGGAATTGGGATTCTGTGTCCACGTTAAGCATCCACACAAGATCATTGTCATGTATTTACAGGTAAATCATTCATCTGTATTGGAGTTAACATCACTTCACTATAATCCCCGAATATATTCTGAAGATATTTTTACATCAATATAGAACTATTTTCTCTTTGATTGTTTAGGTGCTAGGCTATGAGAAGAATCTTGCTTTGATGCAAAAATGCTGGAATTACATGAACGACTCACTCCGTTCTGATGTATTTCTTCGGCATCAACCAGAAACCGTGGCTTGCGCCTGCGTTTACTTGGGTGCTCGTCAATTACAACTTCCACTGCCATCGTCACCTGCGTGGTTCTGTCTGTTTAAAGTGACTGAGGTGTCCATCAGAGATGTTTGTAGAAGGATTCTTAGGCTCTACTTCAGACCCCGAGTAAGGCCTGAACAGTTAGAAAAACGAGTAGAAGAACTCCGTCGCAAGTACGAGGAAGCCAGAACAAAAGCCAGAGGGGAAACTGATGGTCACACACCGAGTCCACCCTTGCCCAAGCACCATAACGCATGGGGTGGTTTCATTAGTCGTAGTGGAACTCATGCTGTACCTGAAAGAACTAAGTCACCCAGGTACGTTGATCTTGGTACTGCCTATATTCAGGATCGTAAACTTTTAATGCGTTTAATTAATCTACAGTGGGTGATATAGAAATAGCTAAGTTATAGCCAATGAATATTTTTATCATTAAAAAATTTATTTTAAGACGATCGAGGACAGCGAGTACGTCACCGTCACGCGGAGAGAATACGAAGCACTCGAAAAGAAAGAAGCATGGAAGTAGAAGCCGTTCGCGGAGTCACAGTCACGGGAGGTCGAGGAAGCCAAAGAAGGCGCAGAGACGACGTTCGGGTAGTCACAAGTCCTCCAGGAGTCGATACAGGTCGCGAAGTCGTTCAAGGGATCGCGACACGGAGAAATCCAGTAAACATCGTAGCAAGCATCGACGACACTGAATTCGAGTGCGCTCAAGCATCGATAATTCTTTTTTAATTCGAAAATACCAACCAGGGGATTTCCAGGGACTCGACGGTGGACATTCGTCGATTGGTGCCTCTTGTTGAGTTCTTCGCGAATTCGCTAAACGAACTTTTGGTTCGTAAATTTCTTTTAGAAGATAGAACTTTTATACCGATAATTTAGTGCTGGGGCACGCGGTATGAGTCATACGGTGCACCGTTGGGGTAAACGTTATACAGTGGACAGGTAATAGGACAAACGGAAGGACGGAAACCCTCGGGTATTTAGAAAATCAGGTATACTTTCGCCTTATAAGAGTAATAATAAAAAAAGAAGTGTAAACGTATGAATGCGTGAGTACTTGTTGCGAGGAGAAAGAAATGAAAATTTTACAGTTTTAAAAACGTGCGCGAGTGCGTGTCCATTCGGACGTATTTAGAAAAATTTCGTGACAATTCGTTTTCCCGTCGTCAATGTTTGAGATTGTAAATGGGCAATCGAGGACGAACATCCTATGTTGTAAGACTGGAGCCTGTTATTTTGAAGAATCCAGGAGGCGCAGCTTTGAGCTTCTCCTCGGGTATTACGGTGGAAAAATCGAGTTTTTTCAGTTGGGGCAATGCCATGATGACGAAGGCTCGATAGGAGTGTTCATGTTCTATTGGATTTCCGTGAAGAGTCAGGTTACGTAGTACTCTTAATTTACGTAGCTTCGTTATCTGTCCGATGTTTGCCAACTGATTGCCATGCAAGTAAAGAATTTTGAGTTGCCGAAAAGCCGTGATTTCGTCTCCTATTTCAGTCAGATTATTGAATGACAAATCCAACCAAGCTAGTCTGGACGAATCGTCTAGAAGCTGGTTCACCAAGTTACCCAAATTTAACGTGGAGCTCAAGGAATTGTTGTTCAGCCACAGTGTACTTGTCAGGAATCTTTTGTTCGACGACCTCAATGGAATCTTTCCTGTTCGTATCGAACGTGCAGTCTCCTTAGCCAGATCTCTAGAATCATTCAACGTACGTAGAAGCACAACTATATCCATATTTTAAACTTCCACTCTGTCCTGCTGCCTTTGGGCAGACACGAAAGGGGAGTTATACATTTTATAAAGAAGTGGGTAAATTACCATCCATATTTGTAGCTTTTTTAAATGACAGATCCATTGGTGGCCCCAGATCTGCTTCCTCGCGTTCGTTTCTACGATAGTGAGAAGTTTTTGTGGCTGCCTTGTCGGAGCTCATCTTCCTTGTTCAATTAAGTAAATAATTATTTAAATAATGAGTGAAATTGATCCACGAAAATTATACGAAGAAAGTTAACATTTTAATGAAACAAAAGACAATCGCACGATTACAGATATACTGGGGAAATTTATTTCAATCTACTGCGGATGATCAATTGCCCGACATACCCATTTTTTAATAATTAATTTTACAAAGATTGAAACCAATTCAGTCTTTATTATTACGTTGACTTCCTATACATGACTACGTTACTGTACAATTTTTAACAAAATGGTAAGTATCATGTGTTCATTAAAATTTTTGCTTCATTAATAATATTACTGAACAGAAAAATCAAGTCCTCATGATTTATTCAAACCAAAGGCATCGACCAATTGAAAAGTTGCTTTGGATTTGATTTATCCAATATTATTTTCCCATTGGTACCCACCGGCAGTGCTTATTGCTCTATCGGTAACGTAGGCATTCTTATCGGTAACTTGATTTACTCTGGTAAGATAGTGTCTTTATATTTTTTTGCCCATAAAACTCGATATGGCCGAATTGCCTTATTCTCAAGCACGTTGTTTCGCTTTAATAAGACAAAAATCAAAGTCGTTACTTATGCTTAACCACTATTAAATAAACTTGGCATTAATAATATAATTAGTCGTTTGATTCTACAAGTTTCACCGGATAACTGCTAGATGGCGACACCCGTGCAACGTAAATTGTTAGGCAGTTTTCGTTTTACCCGGTAGAGCCATTGGCTTTGTTCCCCCTCGTTCGCCCCCCGTGTTAACAGCCGTTTGATACATCTTTTGGTTCGGCAAAGTTTCAAATAGATAAAAAAATGGCCGACTGCTTCCGATGACCTCTTTCAAAGCGTATGATCAGCGGACCCAAAGCCGTGTTCGAGTTGATTCTAAAGTGTTTTCGGTGAGTACGATGTTAAATGATCGATGACACTTGATCGTCTCGTTGCAAAACTGAATTAAGGCGTCGGAGGACAGTTTTATCTTGGTTGAAAGTCGAGTGGAACAATGACGCCGTACGTAAAGAGCGACGTCGTTACTCGACAAACCTAATACGAAGATTTACGCATTACCGTTAAATTCGAGAATTGGATCGTAATTGTCTTAGTGAAAAAGCGTTGTGGGTAGACAATGAGAAAGTGTACGACAGGAACAGCTTGACGGCGGAAAGATTAACAGTATGACGCTTAGGGTTCGATTGAGTCAAGGTAACGTAATGGCGGCCTAAGGATTAAAGAGAATAATGTCGAAGAAACGACGTGTCCGCGGAAGTAGTGGGGCGTTCAATCCTCCAGTCACATTTGTAACACGTATTCTCTTGTAAATGTTTTATAGAGTGCGCCAGTACATCCTGGTCCTATAGCCTTAGCATAGCAGGTAACTGTAACACCGACGTGGCGGACACCCCTCGCCCCGTGAACTATGACCCGGACACGTGGTGCAAGCTCCGCAGCACTTAGCCAGCCCCCCAGCCCCGCCAATCCCGTAACCTGACTGGCCTCACTGCCTTCGAGCGAACCCCTCGCGTCCTATCCGCCAGGAGATGTCTACTGGTGTCCCAGATGCAGCTTGGACTCTCCTCTCCGGATACCCTAGGTAATTTCTGTCTTTTTAAAAGAACTCGTCCGACACCACGAGCGAAGAGTCCGCCTCTTATGACTTATATAAATTATAAGCTTTGTAAGTTTATTCATGCCGCTTGGTATGATTTATACTGTAGCGCTCTGGAGTCTCTGTAGCTCGAGGAAGAGGGGATTGGCTGCCAGGAGTATATGCTACACGTGGTGAACATCGTGGACGTGGGTATACGGCAGTGCTACGGGACAGCTGACAGCCTGAAAGAGGAAGGTGTAAGTGCGAGTGGAGACTGCTAGGCGATTTCGTGGGATAATCGGCATCCTGACGTTTTGAAGGACATACGGTGAGTAGAGCTGGTGGATCCTGATCGAGTTCGAAGGTCGTCCTCAAGGAAATCTTGGCACGAGGACTTCTCCAACGGTTATCAAAAGAAACTGAGACCGGAGAAGCGTGACTAGGGGTCGTCGAGTAGTCACCAGTAGCTTCCGTGTGGTAGAACCAAGAGACCCGGGGAATTCCAGCGGCCATTCGACGAAGATCTGGAAGAGTTAACGTGCAAGTAATCTCGGTGGGAATCGTAGATTTTGCACGGAGACGCGCCACGTAAATCGGGAATAGATAGCGTTATGGAGTAGTGGCGTGCCGGAGGATGCCAATGGATGCCAATGGATGCCAATGGACGACGGTGGGTGGCAGTGGATGCTAGTCGTCGGGACAGGACGCCGTAGATAAATTGCCGAGATGCGGATATGCTTGCGCGGTGCCCGTTCGGGCGTTACGCGTTTCCCGCGTAGAAGATCTTCGCGTTCCTTGCTGACTCTGCTGCTCCTCCGGACTCCTCTTCATCTTTATGCCTCTGCACTCTCTCCGGTCTCTGGTACGCCTCGTTACGCTACTTTACGGAGAGACATTGGTCCGGTCTGATATTTTCCACGTGGTAGTGCTGTACGTATACACACTCCTAGACATACCTACAAGTATATCAAGCCGTAGACGCTCCTCGGGAACCCGTGGTTGGACTAGCTTTAGGAATTTTTTTATATATTTTTTTTTCACAAGACATTCTTCCACAGGGACTGGAGTGCCCCTTCGTTAGCCGATATCCGATAGCCGATACCGACTAGGATTCTCGGATAATTCCAACGACCTTCCCATCCGGATTGGCTGTTTCCTATGACGTCGCCGTACGTCGCGACGCCGTTTCAAAAACTTACCCAAAACCGATATTACGCTTCCACGGCTGCTGGGATTGCCTGGGTCTGCTTCGCTTGGATTTGTACCAGGATCGCCATCGGTATACCGGTGTACTGATACCAGAACCTCTATTGGACCTACCGGAGCCAGCTGAACCTGGCCTCGTCTCGCGCCTCCGGATGTCGTCCTGCAGAGTCGCAACCCTCGTCAGGAGATTCATCCATGCGAAGGACTAATTGGCTGAGATCGCGAAACGGTCGACGTTAACGAGTCGGTTGTCCCGTGCGACGATCGACCAAATATCTCACCCTCGGATCCGACGCCCCTCCTTACTTCACCCGGGACTCAAATTCGCAGGCGATATCTCAGGACACGCATCGTCTGCTCGTCACGTTCGATTTGCCTTCTGGATAACTTATCACACACGAATACGCAACCACCCTACGCCATTACGGTTCCTCCTGGACGACTGGTAATTTAACCGAGTCTGGAGGTTACCGGCACGCTAAAGTTTTCCTGGTATAAGCGCGAGACTCCGCCCGCTAAATTTTTTCTTTTTTCATCTCCACGTCGGAAATGAATTCCGCGAATTTGCAAATCGACCTGAACACTCGAGGTGGATGAAGCATTTTGTCACGGGATGGGTTTTTAGGGTAAAACCAAGCGGAGCAGGACACTGTAGAGGACCGGGATGAACGTCATCTGGCCAATATGTATGTTTTTTTTCTCCTCGTCAGCTCGGACCGTGAATTTGTTCCTTTCTGAAGACAAGAGGCAACCCTTAAGGACATCCCTTAGGCTCTGCCTCCATATCTTTTTACTCTTCTAGCCCTGGCACGTGCGATTTACATAAGCGCCTCTCACATTCTTTCCTATAGTCTATATCTCTCTCTCTCTCTCTCTCTCTTTCTCTTTTGCTCTTTATCCTACGGCATTCCCACGAAGCTCCGGAAAATTTATCGGCCGTAATATGCATATTCAGAAGCACATGTTTCTTTATTAACCCGATCGTACCAGTAGGACTCTGGCCAGGGCCGAAATTAAAAGAGCACCGCGACGTCGTAGTTTCGCGCGAATATTCCACCTACTGGATGCTTCGGAGACGTCACTACGCGCGCGCCTTGTTCTCTCTCTCTCTCTCTCTCTCTCTCTCTCTCCCTCCAGCTGAAAGCGTGCCGAACGTGTTGGACGTGTTGTCCCTCAAATGGTTCTACGAAAAGCTTCCATGGATCGAGTACGATCTTTTTATATCCGACCCTTGCCGGGATCCGCTCATGCGTCGACGATTCCGTCCGACATTCAGGAGAAGAGAAATAAAAAGGATACACCAATACGCTCGCGACCTGTGTACCTTCGCGAAGGAAACAAAAGAAAATAGAAGGGAGAGAAGGATTCTATCCCGGATCGTTAACGAGATTGCGATTTGCGATACACGAGATAAAATTTGGACTAAGTCCGTCGCGCAAGATCAAAGGTCAATTAACACGGAAAAAATCCTAATTAAAATACAAACGACCAGGAGAAACAAATTCAAGACGTCTGATGACTGTTGGAGTATTTATCTTTTTTTATTGAAATCCAACAATGGGATATTTTTGTTCAATTTTATTTTTAAAAAAATCTTTTTCTACGTACTCCAGGCGATCGCAGTCATGCTTCCCAGAAGGTGGATCAGCCAGACGATCAGGCTGAGGATGGATACGTGGTGGTAGATTTCCTCTGATTCCTGGATTCAGGACTGGAACGTGGTCCAGGAGCAAGTGTACCTAAGGGAGGATCGCAAGAGCGACGCAAGAGAGAGGTAAAAGTAACGGACGAAGGAAGGAACGGAGATGATCTCAGAGTGGCGGTGACAGCATCCTCGGCAACAGGAGCGCGATAAGGATAGGCAGAGGCGGTGTGAAGGTTAGTACGAGAGAAATATCCGCATCGATCGGATTCCTTCGGAGAGAGCGCAATGAAAAGCGCCTTTAAGAGTCGTTCGCGAGTGGTGGGAGATTTCCTCTCTCCAGGAACGCGAGCGACTTCTGAGAAGAGAGAGAGAGAGAAGGTAGAGATGACACCAGCACGAAGCAGACAAAGAGAGAGAGAGAGAGAGACCACCGGTGGTTGGTGGTGGTACTGTGGAACGAAGAGGCAGGAGGTACTCTGAGTATTTATATAGCTCGGCTTCCAGAAACTTTGCAAGAACAATTTATTACGGATATACGTACCATTTAGAGACTCTCGAGTTATTATGACATCGAAAACTTTGTCGGACCTCGTCGCCTCCAGGAATGCCGTCTGGAACAACAACGTTGCTGATTATTTCGTTCTGGTAGATTTTTGGAAATTTCCCATTGACCTAAGAACACGTAATGCCCTTAAATGGGATATTTTACACTCGGAGAGAGTAAAGCCAGCAGAGGGCAGGATCGAAAAGTTTTAATAAAAGACGTTTAAAAATCCAAAATTATCTTAAGATCGATCGGACCGGGATGCTGCGGAAGTGGGTTGTCGTGTCAGGAGATGCCACGAATTTAACCTTTTCGGCATGGAGGTAGGAGGTTGTTTAAAAGGAGAATGCTTGGCCACGCGATAACGTATTCGAAGTTGCGAGAGGTGCAACGGGAATGAAGGGATGGACGAGGGGCAGGGGGAGGTTGGAAAGGAGGAGCAGGAGGCGGAGGTTTCATTATTCGTGCTCGCGCGGGCCATTAGGTAAATTAAAATATAAATGCGATAAAATATTACGTGCTGTCCAAAAAGTGAGAAAATGGAAGCGCAACTACCGGAACTGTCGATACGTTCGCCATAATGCGTTTTTCACGGGGAGTTTATTATTTTTCGTTTTGTTCGCTCCGCCTGACCCTCTCGTCCCTTCGCACTCGTTATGCATGTCCACGTAGTATCCTCTTTCGTCTTCTCTTACCCCCGGCGTGCTGCATGCTCGCAATTTGCGGGTAAACGATTTTAATATGTTCACCGTTCACTGGCACCTGCGGAATACAATGCTTAGTTCACACCGAGCGTGACACGCATAGAGTTAACCCGTGAGTTGGATAGGTGCGAAAAGTCGTGTGGAGCTACGATGAAAATTCGATTAAGCAGTCAGGTAGGGGTTGATTCCTTAATGGTTATATATACGGTGGGTCTGGATATTGTCGATAAAGAAACAGGGTTGTTTTGATTCACCCTCGAAACCTGAAATTACAAGGAAATAATAAAATCCACTTGTTACGCTGTTGACTAGATTACGAGATGAGATCCTGACGAATACGATGGACCAGCCAGTGCGACGATGGACCAGTGAAGCAATATACACACGTGGCAAGGGAATTGGGGATGAAAGGCAAGAGAGAGAGAGAGAGAGGGTGAGTAGCAAGTGGTGAGCGTCGACCGTTGCCAGGGCAATGAATCGCGGATTGATGCAGGAATTGCCAGGACCAGCAGCCGCGTCCTGGACCACTTAGCCGCACAACTTTCCACGGGGTTGATTCGGCCTGTTACGGATTCGTCCGGTCGCAGGGGATGACTCCGGAAGAAGTCTTCGGAAGTTAGCCGACAACGAGGACCAGCACGGAGTATCGTTTACTCGTGGGACATGTGGATAAGGGCTGCTCCTTGAACTTGGACCGAGGTGAGACTCCGCAAGTAAGGGGCGTTGAGAATCCTGCGAGTGAAACTGGAATAAGGATTTCCGAGGAGGATAATAGCCAAGGAATCTTGCTGGAAGAAAGTTGGGAGAGAACAGGGGTTCGTGGTAAGCAAAGGGGGTGGAAAAGAAAAGTTTGGTAAAACTTGGTAAAGCACAGCGATGCTGGGGGTAAGGGTTGCCAGTCGACTGGGACACGAGAGGGAGCGGAGTCCGAGGATGAACGAGGGAGAGGATTGCTGGCGACGTAGCCGCGTAGAGGCTGACGGCAGCGGTGCTGGGTACCGGCGGCTAGGACGCCCTTGTCCGGGGGTAACTTTTCTCAGTGTGCGCCTCCCGTCTCGATAAGGGTGGGTGGGTGCCTCCTACCAGCTCCGCAGTGTATATAGAGAGGTTATCGCGGGCCGCGTGCACGAGAGGAGAGGACCTCGAGCGTGTGCGCGCCGGGAAAGTTTCGTCGAGAGTTTGCGAGAGCGTCTGACGAGGCGCGCGAGCGAGGGAGGCCGACGCCGAGCGTCGCGAGGCAGTTCCCGCTAAGCGGCCGCGTCGTCCGGTGCCAGTAGCGTCGAGCGCCGCGGCAAACAGTAGCGTCACCAGAACTCAAAGCGACGAGCTTGCCCGACCGACCGACCGACCGAAAGGAAAAAGATTTTCTTTTTTCTTTATTCACATCAAAATCGTTACCAATGAAAATCGACCGATCGATCAATCGAACATCGCGCCTCACTTTTCACGCTTGACGCACGAACTCGCGAAACTTTTTCACGAGTTTACGCGAAGTTTCACGAAGATTTAACGAGTACCCACGCTTTCGCCGAGGCACAGGGTGATTCTGCCGCGAGGTGGCCGCGCGCGAGGTCGCTTCTCGTGAGTGGAGCTTGCGCTTACTGCTCCCCACTTCTATTCTCTTCTCTCTCCCTACCATCCACGTTACCCTCTGTCTCGTTCTCTCTGTCGGACTTTTCCTTTATCGTCTTTCTCTCTTTGTCACTTTTTTATTTGTTCTCCGTCTGTCTCTCACGCTCTGTCCCTCTCGCTCACTCTCACTCTCACTCTCACTCTTGTTCACGCTCTCTCCCTGTCTCTCTGCCTAGTGAGATATTGATTTCCCTTAGCTGACTCCCACGAGGGCCGGCAGGCTGGCAGGCAGGCTCCTCTCGCTCACTCGTTCGCTCGTTCGCTCGCTGGCTGCTTCGCTCGCTCGCTCGCTCGCTCGCTCGTTCGCCTATACCTTCTACGAAACGCGGCCCGAGTCGAACTTGCGCGCGCGCTGGATTTCCTTTATGCTTTTAATACGGCACGCGGCGCTGCCCGACGACACCGACGCTACTTGCTATCCCATCACCGCGCGCGCCTTTCCCAACTCTGGTAGTAAAAGCCGCGACGTCACTGCTGCCACCGCACGACCCTGATATACACCGATACAACGATACTCTTACCCTCTCTCCTTTTCTTCTCGCAGACACCTGCATCCCGCTCATGGCTGATCTACTCCTCGTTGACTGTTTACTTATCCATCCACTCGGATGCTGTGCCATGCTCGCTACTCGTCTGCTCACTCATCCGCTCATCCAATCGGGGACCACCTGTCTAGTAGCTGACTCCTGTCAGCAGGTGGGAGCTCGACCACGTGTTACCTAGTTCCAATCCAATAAGGCCTACCACGTGGGTGTTAATAGATTATTTATTAGGATCGTTCTCCTATGTTTATGCGACTTAAATATTCTGACAGTTTTTATGATTTTTAGGAGTATTCAATGACGTGAGGAATTCTTTTCGACCACGTGTAGAGTCGTACCCTGGATATAGGCTGCCGCTCTGCCACCCTATACCGTGCGTGCGGTACATCCAGTAGAATAGAAATCAATGTCCCATTGACGTGACATAGCCCTTACTCGAGGGAGAGTTTGGAAGCGCGTGGACCGCGCAGGAGGTCGCGATACGTAACGACGTATTTCGAATCCCCGTCTACGAGAACATCGCTTTCGTAAATCCAGCGGCGCTTCGCTAACTTTCCAGACCGTCGCCATATTGGATCATGCGCCCCCCGGTTCTTGCCTTCTCCTGCCGGCTGGTCCGAGTGACTTGAAACTTTTTTTTATTTTATTTACCATACCGAACGTCCCCACCGCGGTCGACGTGCCCTCGTGGCCACGATCTCCCTTTCTTTCTCGAGTCTCGACCCAAGCCAACCCTCCCCCCGTATCCCATCTACCCCTGGCCTGCTTCCTGCCTTCTCACCACCTCACTGCCTCACTGCCTGCCTGCCTGCCTGCCTGCCTGCCTGCCTGCCTGCCTCGCCACCTCGCCACCCTTCCTCCCTCAGCGCCTCTTCTCCTCCTCCTCCTTCTTCTGCTTCTTCTCCTTCTCCCCACTACGGGCTCGGCCAACCCCTCGTTTCGTATAAACTTTCCTCAAGTTCCCTGAGAGCCGGACGATCCGCGAAGCGTGCCTTTTTATCGGATAGTCGCGTCCACCGTGGCACTCTTTCGCGTGCATCTTCCGCGACTGGATCATCAGCATCCTATCGCGTTGTGTTACAGTGCTGTCAAGAATAATCGGATAGACGTGTTGAGGTGGCCGAGTAGATTTGGGATTGACGATGACGCAGTGGACGTTACCGGATAAAGATGTGAACGAGGTGTCGTGGATTTTTATAAGTGACAACAAGTGAACGGGGATGCTGGGAATTTGGACGGCATGGACCAATGTAGTCAGCTGATCTTTTCCCAAACCACGTGCACCCCTCGTCATTGACGCTGTCATCGTCACCGTCGGCACGTCGTCGCTCCATCGGCACGGACACCGGCGCCAGTGTTGCCCCTTGCCAACTGGACCCTTATCAATCCTTCAGGTTAGACCTTATCGTTCGTCGAGGTTCGAGAGATCTCTTTTTTTTTTATTAAATAGAGGTAAACCAGAGTTTTCTCATTCCGTTGTCCTGCTGGGACACGGGACCACTGGAGCGAGGCTTGTTATAGTACAGAATGGAGGGGCTGCGAGGAGTCGAGGGTGAGTTGCGCGAGGGGAGAAAGTTTGAAAGAAGCGCGCGCTTCGAGAGCGCCCATTCCCACCGATACAAGTAGACAGGGACGACGGTGGAGACTTTTTCAAATTTTCTCAATCCTCCAAGTACAGCCTGCGACAGGTCCACGAGACAGTCCGGGGGATGAACGATCATCCCCTTGAAGTTATTCGATTCGTCGATTAATCTTTAACGTCTCTCTGGTACCTGTACGTAAAATAATTAATACGGTTACCGTTATTATCGTTACCATTAATTAGACGTATCTTTTAATGTATCTCTGCACTAATTAGTCCGTCATTCCTCTTGTCTCATGAGGTAATTCCGTGCCGTTCCCCATTGTCCTCGAATTCTACCAAGTGGCTATTGCTGTGCTTTTGGGATTCTTCGGAGCGTAGTGCAGCCTTTCAACCCCAATTTCGTGGGCATGCGCCCTCCTACTGACACTGCCAGCATCGCTACCACCAGATGAACAATTGGCAGTGACGTTGCATCAATGTGGACACCCCCGTCACTGACACGAGTCACCTAGTCATCGTCAGCCAGGTGGAGACCAGGGAATAGACAGTAGGAAGATGCGCAACGTGCATCGAGCTAACTTCTTGCCAGGAAGTTAATCACTGGGATTCTTATTTACTTTTCCATCTCTTAATCTATCTCTTCTCCTCCTGGACCAAGGCTTACTACCAAGGAACAACTTCTAGCATTCCCAACGAGTATTTAAGGTGGTAGTCGGTGTAACCAGACTGGAGTAGAAATTAAGTTTCTCGGTGTAAAACAAATTTCTCGAATGCGACGATTAAAGCACGGGGGTTCCCCGGGTTGCGTGGCCGATAACTGAT
The DNA here is from genome assembly GCA_030142595.1 of Trachelus iudaicus. Lineage (NCBI taxonomy): Eukaryota > Metazoa > Arthropoda > Insecta > Hymenoptera > Cephidae > Trachelus > Trachelus iudaicus. The sequence continues at coordinate 301,484 of JARQTH010000088.1, forward strand.
AGCGTTTGGAAACACGTAGGAGAAAAGCCGCTGTAATACAGCCGCGTGCAATTTAGCAAAGTGTCTTGATGTACGTGGTGGGAATATCTTCGGGGATTTTCATTAATAGAAATCGCTATCTGAAATTCGTGGGGGGTGAATGAGTCGAGAAAGGGTAAAGACCAGAAGGGTGTAAAGTCTTCTCTGTGTGTATATACATATATATAGGATAGAAGGCGTAGCGGAGGCTAGGTCGAAGGCTAGAGAACTACGTTAGAATTCGTATGGAGCTCGTTAAGCTCTAAGCCGGTAGATGGTCTTGGGCGTTTTGTAAGCAAAGAGGAACCGATTTGCATTTGATAGAGGCTCCGGCACGACGCGGACGTCTCACGTCGCGACGCCATGTCACGCGTGGGAAAATTCTGTTTGTTTGGGTTAATAATGCTCGGTGGTAAAAGGGAATACGTTCGACGTGAGGGATCAATGGACAGAGATCGAGTGGCTGGATCTTCATGAAAGTCAGTGGATACTTTTGTTATCTTCGGTAACGTAATATTATCACGATAAGACGGCCCTGACGCTTGTCAACTCAGCACGCGGCTTCTATCGCTTTAGCGAGTATCAGTTTAATCCTTGCGTTAATGGACTTCTGATTGACTCAAGGATTTCGACAGATCCTTAGGTCCCCGAAGGGCTAGATTAGAGGGGGCGCAGGGCTCTTTGGTATAATGATTATGGAATCTGTTAAAATCCTATTGGAGATTTGTTATCAGGTTGACGCGGTCGACGAGTCCATGGGAACTCATTGAAATTTAAGGGAACGTGGTAATTAAATTTCTTTTTCGTCCTTATCTTTCTTTAGCCCTCGTTGGCATTTTTCATTGTTTTATATATTTATCATTACTTTTTCCTTATCCTCAGGTTGCGTCCTGTACAGTTTGGAGACGCGTAGGATTCACGAGAAAATTACGAGCAACCCTTATCGCCGGCTCGAAACTTTTGCTGCGTCTTTAGTTCTCTCGCTGCCGAGATGAGTCGAGAGGAAGAGGAGAGTCGGGAAGATCTTCTGGCGCGCGAGTTCCGGGAATGTTCAGTGCGCCCGCCGAAGGCACCTCGTAAACCCCCTGGTGCCTCCTGCGTCCCGTCCCGCAAACCTCTGGCCATCCTACGACTTTGAGGATGGAATTACTTTTCCACCGAGCGCCCTGTTCTTCCTTCCTTCTCTGCTGGCCTACCGTCCCGGCTGCCAGCGAGGCGCTTTAAAAGTTGCCCGAACTCAAGTATTTCGCGAGACGGCCGCTCGCACCGGTGCCAAGTTAGCCTATCGGAGCGAGATTCTCGAGAACGAGGTAGAAAGGGCGGTTAAGTTCCTCTGGAGGGGGCTGGGGAGGAGGAATGGAAACTTTGGGAAAACTGAAAAGTTAATTTGCCCGTGTTAAATTACTTGAGCGTCGGGGCATTAAAGTTTGCAAAGTTTGCCGGACTCTCGGTATGAGTACGTGGGTGTAAGAGTTGACGTAGGGACGAGCCAATGTGGCAAAGGGAGACAGACAGACAGACAGACAGAGAGGATGGCCGAAGAGCAGGAGGAGTCACGAGAGTGAGTTAAGGGATGAAAAAAGAAAAAAAAAAAAATGAAAATCTAAACGTGACGTAAAGGAAGAGAAGAGGTCTTGGATTTGCGGCACCAGTCACGCCCGAGGGTAGTCAGGAGGCTACCGGGATACCGTTAGAGCTACCAGAGATACCAGGTCTACGAGATCTACCAATCTACGGGATAACGTAGGAATCCTTTGGTGTACGTCCTCATCTCTGCGCATGCGCACCGCAATAACCTGGATATTCCTGACACACTGTCGCCGGAAGAATCCATCAGGAAGTTAACCAAGCAGCGTGTCCCTACGAGGAATTGAGCCCTTGTCCGGGTTGGCGCGTACTACCCTCGTTCACGTGGATTCGGTGATTTTCCATTGGAGGCGATCCTGGACCATCGTTCTCTCGAGTATCTCAGCATCCTCATCTCTCAGGATTCGGAGAGCTATCCCGGAAGGATGCAAGAAATGCTCGCTGGCTGCTGGTGGAGTAAGGGAAGCAGCATGGAAGAAAAATAAAGAAAGGAGAAAAGTTTTTAAAATCAGGACATTTCGTCAGTGGCTACCGAAAAGCCTGTACGGAGTAAGAAGGCACCCGGGGGGTGGTTAGGCTGACTTCTGGGGAACAGCAGGTGTAGGTACAAGTGGAGAGAGAGAGAGAGAGAGAGAGAGAGAGAGAGAGAGAGAGAGAGAGAGAGAGAGAGAGGTTAAAGGTTCCCGATTGGAGTTTTATAAGAGGAGCGAGAAGGATATATCTGCCCGGAGAGACGGGAGAACGTTTGAGAGTACCTTCTGAATCCAACTGCTACTCTGTCTCTCTCTCTCTCTCTCTCATCCTGCTGCCCCACTAGTCTCTGTCTCTCTTTCTCTCGGCTCTCCCACCTCCCCGACTGCGTCCTACTCGCGCTCGCTCGGTCCTCCTTGTTTCGTAAAACTTTCCGCTGATGAGCTTTGTTGGTCGTTTCCCAACAGGACGGAAAAGTTAAATGCGAAAGTTTTAGCCGATATCTGCGACGAGCCGCCCTGGTCTCTCCTATCCTCGTTCGCGCTTCCGTCTCCCTCTTCATCCCCATTGTCTCTCTCTCTCTCTCTCTCTCTCTCTCTCTCTCTCCACGGTACTTCGTCCTCCTTCCTCTACCCTTGAACCTCCACGTTCTCCATCATGGATCCTAACACTGCCGGACTATCTTCTTCAGGCCGGTATATCGTTGTCTGGATAAATTGGGATAACCATAACTTGCCTGAAATAGGATTTTCATGATTGCTCCAAGAAAAATGATGGACTCTGTACGCCGATAAGAGGACGGAGGCATTATTTATTTTGTTATTGGAGGAAATTAAAAATAGAGAGAGAGAGAGAGAGAGACTGAGAGAGACGTGTCTACCGACAAATAGGAGATTTTTAAGGGGTTGGGGGGCCAAGTGGGGGGAGGATGTCAATAGCCTTCGTTTTGCTTAGCAGAGTGTAGCTACCAGCAGTAAATCACAGCGGCAACTTTACGGGCGGAATAAGAGCGTCGTTTCTACCGCGAGGTTGTCTCTTCTCTATTTTCTCTCTCACTCTCTCTCTCTCTCTCTCTCTCTCTCTCTCTCTCTCTCTTTCCCCTTGTCCGTCCCTTCGCTCACTCACTTATTCGCTCTCTTTTTCCAGAATCACGACTTTAATTCCCAGCGAAGGAAATACAATCCTCCATCGTTACCTCGCTTCTTTTTATTTCTTACTACAAAGTGTTGCTTATCGATACAATAAGATAAAGTACGTATTTCAATGCTGCGATGTAAACACTGAAACTTCTTTTATTTTTTCTCTTTCCGGTCTCATCGAACAACAGGATGGCGTCTAAGAGGACCAGACAGAATTACACGATACAGCATCTGCTTGAGCTGCCGTCGACCAGGACATCCGGTAGCCGGGAATCGCCGTCGCCGTCGTCGTCCTCCGCCAAGGAATCACGTCACGGAGCGTCCCACTTGACAACCGGCGCTCGACACGTGCCCATCACGGTTCTGCATCCAGCTCCGAAAAAGGTAAGTGAAGAGAAAGTAAAAAGAAATTTAAAAAAAAGTAAATCAAGTCACGTGTCTTATGCTTTTACACTCCGCGCACACGTACAGCGATACTTGCGCGTTAATTATTTATTTTTTAATAAGGACTTAAATCACCCTCGAGCACTGTTACCAACGTATAAAAAAAGAAAAGAAAGAAATTTAATTTGGTATACACTGGTGGGCGGATTGCCATGCTGGATATTAACAGATTACCGAGCTTCTTTTGTCTCGCCGTACGCTTTAGCCGGCAATCAATACAGATAAGTAATCGTTTGGTTGCGCGAGCTTCTGGACGCTCGACGTCGCGACGCACGGACTTCCTCACGATTAAAGCAGATGCCGGAACTTGGGTCCGCGTCGATCATGGATATTACACTTGGTATCTGGATAAGTCAAATGGCTCCTCGTATGGTTCTCGGTATGGTATATGCATATGTACCCACACACATATATATATATATATATACTAAATACCCTCTAGGCTGTGTACTTCCCTTTACGAGTAGCTACTCTCTTCTAGTACCCATCACTACCCCCTATTAATGCCTGCTACACACCCCACAGCGAACCAGAAACTGCGAGGCGTTTACAGGTGCCGCACGGAGATTCTCAAATATTTACCAGCCGATAATTACGCTTGGACCGAAAGGATAAGTGCGAGTGAGAGAGAACGAGAGGAGAATCCGAAAGAGATGTCAGGAAGGGTTACCAGTATGATCTTGCGGATAGGAAGGGTACGAGAGGAGTTGAAAAGTGAAACCAGAATTTAATAAGAGGAACAGCCAAGAAACAGTGGGGCAATACAGATGGAAAGTTAATACGCGAGTACCAGCTTTACAGATTCGTATCGACCGAGTGCGGCTGATCGATTGGGACAATTGGCACGTTACCTAGTTGGTACAGAAGGTAGGAGAGCGAGGGGGGGTCTGTCGCTGGTCCCGTGTACGTAGAGTATTCGTCAAGGGCCGACGAGGGGGATAGTTACCCAGTGGGGTTGAAAAGGAGGAAAAGCACGATTAATCGACCCCGACAACAGTTGGCCCTTAACTCCAGCGCGTTAAAATATTTCACGAAGTCTATCGGCTTCCGTCTGACTTGCTTCCTGGTGATTACCGGACGGGAGTCGATCTGCGGGACCTTTGTCAGTCGTGTTGCCGATTTATGCTGGATTCGTTAGGGTGGGCCTTTTTGGTTTTTGTGCAGAACGCAATCGATACGTCGTTTTGAATACGTCTTTTCGTACCGAGCGATAACGATAGCCAGTGATAGTAGTGGGAATAATTATTCATTTGGTACTTGTTTCAATTGTTCGGATGCTTTCGGTAGCAGCAATGGCGTATCAGATTAGTTTAGAATATTGTCACTTGGAGTTTCTCTTACGGCGAAGTTTCTGGTACGCGACGCCTGGCGTCGTTCCGCGGAAATGCTTGTGAGGATATAAAGCGCTGACGCTCCACTTTGTCATCGAGCAACGTATCTCTATGTTATATTGATCATTCCAGGGTGAAGAGCGAGACGGGGAGTGGGACGTTATTATTGCTCGTAATAAACGTTTCAGTACGGATCATGGGGCTAAGGGTGGCTGGTTATTCGAAGTTGGTCGGATCGGGAGGAACTTTTAAAACTTTAACGTCACGTCGGCGATTAAGCTGCCCCTCGGTACGGATATCATTTTTGCACCGCAAGCTGCGTCCGATGCTTCGCTTGCGATTAGTCTTTGATTTTATGGCTTTTTATATTCGGAATTTAGCCTTTTGTTTTCGAGGTTTAGTACTCTTAACACTCTGTGCGTTTTCCCGAGTACCCTGGGGTAAATACCGTGGAAGTACTGTGCAACGGAAGCGTTTAGGGGGTTTATCTTGGTTCAAGGTCGTTCCTAATTCTTATCAAATTTATCGTGTTGGCGTAGATCAGAAGACTTGGACTTCTACACGGTTCGTGGCGTCTGCTTTAATATTTTTTAAAAAAATTATACCGGCTCGTACACAGACAACTTAATGGATCAATCGCTAATTTAAGTTGCTAAATAACTTGTCAAATTTGATTGGTATGTTTAAGTTTGGATAAGCCTGTATACGTCATCCCTCGAAGGAGTAACGATTTTTAAAGTTTCTTCGGAAGTTTCTCGTGGCGCGGCCGCGAGCCGCCGGTCGGCGGGGAAGTTGGCAAAGTTTTAGCTGGCTAGTTTTCCCGGGGTTTGATGTCGATGGTGTTGTCGAAGGGGAGGACGAGGAGTGGGAGGAGAATGAGGGGCGGCGGTGGTGAAACTTTACTCCTGTGAATTCACGGGGTGAGCTTCGTTATTTTCCCGTGGAAAATCGATGGGGTCGTAACGACGTCTCGTGAGGTAACGGCGTTTCCTTGCGTTATCTTTAAATATATCATTGGTCGGTAAAACCGAAAACTTCCTTACCAACGGACTTTCTCCAAATCAATGATACTCGTTTTGCTACCCTTATCCGGTATTTTCTACAGTTACCATCAAGCAGAAAGTATTTCAAGTAGAAATCCCCCATTTCCCAGAGGGGCGAATATCGACTGCAAGTAAAATTTTGGCGACATCCTCGCGCGACAAGTCACTCAGTTTCCTATTGAATTACCAACGCGGATTTTCATCATCCCTTAGACACTTTTTATAAAATCGTTCGCTTCTGATGAACTTCTAATTACAATATCGTTGTCGATAGTTTAAATTTAATTTTTTTGAAATATATATTTTTTACTCAATACCATGAGAACGTCAGTAAATTTATAAAAAATTATATTTATCATCAAGAACACGCACGACGGATATCAGCCGAGGGTCCGCACAAGTGTTTTTCTTCCAGCGTCTCCTAGACATCGCCAGGGACGCTAAGGAGGGTTCGAAGGGAGGTAAATAACTCGCCATTGAAATCCCTTTGAATTGGAGCCAGAGAATCGTACAGGCATAGAAGCGCCCTGAGCATACGGAAGGTGGCAGAATGAGACAAGAGTAGGGGTGGGGGGGTGGCTGGCTAAATTTATGATAATTGCATAAATCAGAGCTTTCCTCCACAATAATCATAATCTATTGGGATAGTTGCGCGAAGTTAGCTATTTAGCCAGCGGCGAGAGCAGCGACTCTCCTCGGGAAAGAGGGGGTGTGTGGCATTCAGGCTGTAGGCTCCTCCGGAGGTTGCCGCCGCTGTTGTAGGCGACGCCGAGTCCTTGCAAGGAGGGAAACCCCCTACTGAATAAGATAAACTCCCTCCTACTAGAAAGGGGTAGTTCCCCCCCCCACCTCCCCCCTCCCCCCCCGAAGTTTCACCCTTATTACCAAATTATTAACGTCTTACCCCTGCAACAGCTAGATCTTTACTTTAGGTTGCATCTTCTTCATATTCATCCCCCTGCCCCCACCCCGATGTTTATCTTCTCCTCATTCTCTTTCACCTATAATCTTTTTTTTACCCTCTCCGTGCCGTTTAGTCGCCACTTTCTATCGCGAGCAACGTAGACCAGGCGTCGCGACGCTTCACGCCGCGTAACAGTTCTTTCCCGCCCGGTCGACGTTTACCTCGTGAAAAACTTTGCGAAATCTGACGCAGCATCGTCGTCGTCGTGTCGTCAGCGACAACAAGCTGTACCCGGGAGAAGAGTGCGAGAAACTTTTCGAATCAATAATGACGCCCAGCGTCGTGCTTTCAGAATCTCCCGAGGAGATGGCGCCACCGTTCGTCCTTTAGTTCGGAATTCTAAAAAACCTGACCAATCCTATCGGTTACGTCGTTGGGTTACGAATGATTGCTTTTTCCTTTTTCACGCTCTCTCTCTTACTCTCTCTCTCTCTCTCTTCCTCTCTCTCTCTCTCTCTCTCTCTCTCTTCTCTCCTTACCCCTGTCATTATTATTATCGCAGGGGCACTCTCTGTTTTCACCATAATAATCCACGGGTCTTGATATCGATAACAGTGGCAATAGCGCATTACGGTTTGCCGAAGTCATTACGGCTCGTTCAATCTTTAATGCGAGCGTAAAAACGTTAATGGTAATGCCATAGAAATTGGCCCTAATGCAGGTCTCATTGCTACGAGGATAGCGGCACCTTTTATATCGTGTATATATATACATATACATACAAGGCAATGCTCCACTAGCCCTAGGACTCTGTGAACTTTGGAATTACGTGGCTTCTGTGTTTCACTCGGCGCTTCGACGGGTTGCCGGGAGAAATCATTGGCGATCGACGTACAGAAATTCGTATCATGGGAAGTGAACGGGTGTCTGTAATTTTTTTTTTTTTTTTTTCTTTTCCTGACGATGACAGTAATCCTAGTGACGTTGCCGTCAACTTCTTTATTAGAATACGTCGCAATTTCTGAACCGTTGAATTATTTCACTCGGTAGGGAACACGTAGGACTTACGATACTCCGTGTGCACGTAGGCTCGATCGCCGAGTGGTGACGATTGTTTTTTCTGTTTTTTTTTTTTTTTTTTCGTCGTTACGTCACTTTGACGTACGACTTCATTGGACTATTATTTTTTTGTATTCGTTTAAAAGCCGCTCGTCGTTATTCCGGTCGATCGGCTGATTTCTTGTTATTTAGGAATTTTCTTAAGAATACTGGAAAGCCGTACGGCGAGGACGAGGAAGAAAGCGATTTTTTGACTTGGACTAATCTGCCGTCGGGACGTGGAATCCTGGTGTTAAAATACCGGAAAGCCAGTCTCTAATCCGCTTAAAGAGATTTATTTAATACTTACGGTCTGTGGCTCGCCTCTCGACTCACCTCTCGTACCACCCTCGTCCCTTGCCCACCCACCCTCTGTGCTGTGGGACGGCCACCGAGGAGGGCTGGATTTGGTCTTTTTTTTTTTCTACCCTCCTGCTCCCTGCAAGAGGCACGTGCCTGTGACGTCAGTGGCAATGCCACCCTTAACAGGGGGTTGTAATACGTGAGTCGACCCCTTGTCTTGAGTGATTTTGGTGAATTGTAAAAAAAAGAATGTAGGTCGGGTCTCGGTTCAAGGTGGGATTCGGGAATGCGGAATTAGGAAGGGTGGAAGTTGCATCCCTTAACAGAGAGAGAGAGAGAGAGAGAGAGAGAGAGAGAGAGAGAGAGAGAGAGTGTTTAACCCTTGAGCTTGTCTCACCCTTGCTGCAGTGGATTCTTCATATTTTTTTTTCCCCTCTTTTTCTTTCCAACCCTCCCCCACTGACGCCGTGTCGGAGCGATGGCAATTTTTGTGAATGAACGAACGCGAAGGACGCGCATCGCAGGGGATGAAACCGAATGGAATGCGCACCCCTTTCTTTTTGTATGAACGCCACTGGAGTCTCTTCTGGTTCTTGCACGGGGTAAACCTCAGACCCCCTGTCTAAAGAGACTCTTCGTGTCGGGTGGAAGAAGAAGAAAAAAAAAAGAAAGGGGCAAGGGCTGCCGAAGGTGTCGGTGAGCGCACAAAAGACGGCTTAACCCTCCGTAGCTCTCTCGTGGGGGTGGGGGTGAGGGTGGAGGAGTAGGGGTGGTTTATAAAAATTGTGTCAATTAGGGCGCGAAGGATGCGAAGGATAAAGTGTGCAAAGAAGAGGCTCTCCCGCAGGATGGCTGACTGCCTTCCTGCGCTTGCCTGCCTCTTTATTACGAGATTGCGGGCAGGCAATTTGCCTAGGGGGTTTCAAGAGAAAAAAAATAAAATAAAAGAGGGCTGCATGACCCGTACGAGTAGGAAATTCATATTAAATTTAGCCGGTCCTTCGTTATCTTTGTGTAGGGTTAAAAATTGATTTGCTTAACAATAAAATAGAACCGATACAGGGCCGTGGTTAGCGATCTGGGTATCAGGCGCTAGATTTTCCATCCAGCCAGCCAGGGTCGTGGGTTGCATCTAGGAGGACCGGATGCTCTTGGTCCTCAGCCGCTCGGGATTTGGCTCCAGGGACGGATTACTCCGTGGGGCATTGTAACATGGTAAACACAGCCGGACTTCTTAGTCCCTCGTGCACCCCTCCTCTCACGGCCCTGTTCGGCTACTACGTCATCACCAACCACACTCACTACCCCCGACCAGACTGTTTCAGCTAATCCTAATAGAGCGCTGGGGTTAGAGCCGAGAATGTGAAAGTGAAAAGTTTGAATTATTCAAAAATTGTTTTGGGTTGGAAAATCTTCGAGATTTTCAGGCGTCGATTTGGATTTTTGGGTTCGTTCGCAGAGGGGTCGGATGGACCATCTTGCCGTAGCGTTATAAGATTCCGAGGATAGCTCCAATGTACTCTTAATGCTCGGGGTGAACTCGGGGAGACTCGATTCACGATAACTTTCTGTTTCTTGGTCTCTGTATAACTGAGTGAGCTTATAGTGGAAAGTGGCGCGGGGTTGCCGCGCCTAGTCCGGAAGGGCTGCGGGGTTATAATGAAATATAGCCCCGTTCCGCTTCGTATAAGACTGCATTAAGATTATACCTAGGCTGCGGCTGAAGGGTGAATGGGAGGATGGCGGCGGCGGAGGTTGAACGTTGGGTTGAGGTCTAAGAGGGCGATAAGGGTGCCGCTGGAGGTTCTCGGGTGGCCCGAAATAAGAGGGCTGGAGTGAGAGTAGCAAAAGGAAAGGGGTAAGGGATTCCTCCTACAGTGTTTTAATCAAGCCGGATTTGCTGCGGCAACCCCGCGGTACCAACTTTCATTTTAACCCCGAAACACCCTCGCGGCCGCATTTCCACCACCCCCCCTCCCCCTCCCCCTTCCCCTCCCCCCGTCGCAATACCCAAATTCGTTCGGATAAAACGCTATTCGTGTCACTCGCTGGGCCGATATGAGCTAATACAAAATAATATCCTTATCGATAACCCGCAGCGACCGTAAATAAGTCATAGATAACCGATATCACAGACAAACGAATTACCTGATAAGCAATATTTTTTATCATCTTTATATATATATTTTTTCTTTCTTAGCTTCTCTTGTCGTTTCTATCAGTGCCATCAGTCTCCTAGGTATTTATTGTCGAGTTCTAATAAATCCCTTGTATCCACTTTGGCTTTATCTTTGAATCCATGCTCTTATCAATGTTATCCTATCGCTTACGCTTATTCTCGTAATTTGCGTTCGTATATGATAAAGTCCCTACGAGCGTGCCGTCTGAGATTTGATTATTCGCGATAATTAATCCTCGCGAAGTTTGGGGACGATAGAGGAATTAATATAAATTATTAGAAGTGTCGAGATAGAATGGAGGATAATGGAGGAGACGGTACAGCGTTCTTGTGTTCCTACGAGTATCTGCTTACAGTTGCATCGGAAGGTATCGATAAGATGAGGCACGAGGCTTACATAGTCTGTATCATCCGACGAAACTTTTCTCTTGGTTACAGGGAGGCGCTTCGTGTGTTAACTCGTTAGTCTCTAGGCAGAGAGAGGGAGAGAGAGAGAGAAAGAGAGAGAGAGAGAGAGAGAGACTGTGCCGATCTCAGGAAGCTTTACCATACTGTATATCCTAACTTCAACTCTCCTTTCTACCCTTACGCAAAAGCTCTTTCCTTCCACCCTTCATGTCCTCCACCTCCTCCACCTCCTCCACCCTCTCGTATCTTACTCACCACCCTCACCTCCAGTGAGAACTCTCTTCGGAGTACATAATACTTTAGTTGGAACAGTTCCGATATAGATTATAGCTACCATCAGCCTTCAGTCTCTCTCTCTCTCTCTCTCTCTCTCTCACTCAGCAGTGTCTCTCGTCTTTCTGTTTCGTCGCCGGAGTACTAAGCCCCGCGGATTTCCAAAGACTTTATATTTTGAGCCCCTCTTATCTGAGACCCCCATCCACCTACAACACCCGGATTCGACTAGCAAACCCTCCCCCACCTCCCTCCCCCATTCCACCTTCTTCCTCTCTTCACTCCTTCGACCTTCCACTTTGGACTCGCCCTTACTTCCTCCTCATGTACATAAGTAGGCTTCGTTCAAATTGTTCAGCCAAAATTGCGGATTACAACCTAGGCCCTTCCCGAATGCCTGCTCGCTTAGCACGTGCATGGAGGTCCTTCGTTATGGATCCCGAGACTCGCCGAGAAATTTAGCAGTCGTTGCTACGGGGTCACGCGGAAAGGCCAGGGAGACCTGGAAGCACCAGGACTGGGTACGCGGCTACCTAGGAAACTCCGAGTGGGAAGGAAGGAAGGAACATAGGGGCCAACAATATGGCGCTAGAAACCCGAAGGAGAAAGCTCAAACCTTAACGGAGAAACCGTGCGGAGCGGTCAGTATGCAATATGCCAAGGTTCAACCCTCCCCCTTCCCTCGGCCCCGCCGCCCCTCCTGGCGGCGCAACGACGCTCACCCCTTTTCGTCTAACCTCTGAATCCTTGGGTTTGGGAATTTAATTACAGTATAGTGCCTACATTGTAGCCCCAGCCGGCCCGGAAATAAACTCCCCATTGTCGCAAGCACAAAGCTTCTATTTGTCACGAACCGGCGTTCGACAGCCGGCATTTCTCTATCAGGACGGTCGGTACCCACTGTCTACGTACCGGAGGTGGTCCGGGCCCGATCCGACCGGTCCCAGCCATCTTTTCACTCTTGGGTCACCCACTTCCGGGAGTGCAGGTGAGAGAACGTTGTTCGATCTCAAAGTGGAACGTACAGGGGTAGTAAATTTTTTTTTGGTAAGGGTTATATCTTGCACTTATCCAAGTTGCTCTTGCTCCTCTTCCTTGGGAAGGGTGGACCGAGACGCTTTCCGGGCGAGCACCTTCCTCCCCCCGAGTTAACCGTTTAAATATTACCCAGGTTGCTCCATACTTCTCTCTTCTTCGCTACCCATATCCGCCCACTGGTTTACATTATAGAGTGGATCACGTAAGTAACCACGGTAGCTCTACTCAGCCCGGTCCACCTATCCCCCCGGCTCTCGTGCTCGGGAACGTCTGCGTGCCTCTTCTTCCAGAACTCTCGTGTAATCAGCTGCTCACGTAGTTTAATTATGAATTTTCGCTCGGTCGGTAAAACAGAGCGGGCAACTCCAGGTTCGCTATGAGATACGCAGTGCAGGCGACGAGACGGTCGTAACTCCTTAAGAGTTTTCATCCAAGCGGGTGGCATAACTGTAACCCGAACTGCACCTTAAGGCGCGTTCTAAACGATATGAATGCTCTGGTTCTTTTATTTTTATTTTAAAGCGAATGTCTTTTCCTTTTCGCTGCTTCAAATGCTTCGTTCCCGATGGTTGTTATTGTCCAATGGCACGCGCTTCCTCCCGAGCAGCCATCAAATGGCCGCGTTTAACGGTCGCGATAGTTTTGTCCAAAGTCAGGAGAAGCTTGGCGCACCATGCTTGACACTGTGCTGACTGCCTTTTTTCAATTACTTTTTCCACGGCTCTCACCGCGTACGTTGGGTCGGCTTGTGGCAGATGCCTGAGGTAGTTGGACTTGGGTTTTTTTTTTCTTTTTTCACCAGGCTGACGGTACACGGAGCGCAGGGTAGTTCAAAATTTTCGCTGCCCGGTTGCCACTGAAATTGCCATCGTTGCCCCGTAAATATAACTGCGAACATAGTGAACGAAGAGGACTCCCACTAAAGCTCACGGTTTAGACCATAAACCCTATAATTATTCACTCATCGTTAAATCGCGAATCCCACTTGGCTACGATAACGGCTTCCTGGTCCAGGTACTGGGCGTCTCCCTTCTCGCCCCTTACTCTCGCAGTCTCCTCGGGTGACTCTGGTGGAAAGTCGGGACGCGGAGGGAGGGACGGAATCGCTTGCGGAAATATCAGGCCTGAAAGGAGAGATCGGCTGGTAAAATTGTGAGAGACCAGTCGGTATAGGTCCGATGGGAACGGGTGTGTAGAGGATACAGAAGAGAGAGAGAAAGAGAGAGAGAGAGAGAGAGAAGCTGATCCAGAGGGTTTAGAAGTAGAGCAAGGGGATGGAAACGCTGGGAGCGAAGGTGAAAGAGGGTGGAAAAGTTTTCGATGAAATCGCGCACTCGGCGAACTTGCCGCGGAACGCGGAACGGATGCATGATTTGGCGGAGAGGTTTCGCGAAAGCCTCTGGAGGGCTGCTTGCGGGGGACGGGGGGGGGGGTTGTATGAGAGAGAGAGAGGGGTCTGTGGAGTGGTGAGATTGGAGGAAGGGTTGAAGAGAGAGAGAGAGAGAGAGAGAGAGAGGTAGGGAGGAGTGGAGGCATGGAGCGGGGTTAATTGCCCGCGAGTTAATTAAACTGTAATTCAATCGTGCAAATTCGCCAATGTTTTATCGCACGGCAGCCACGTGGTAGGTACGTAAGTTCGGCTGAGCTTGTTAATGTGCGGCTCGGTGCAGTCTCTTTCTCTCTCTCTCTCTCTCTCTCTCTCTCTCTCTCTCTCTTTATCCCTCTCTCTTTTACTTTATGGATATTTTAATATAGGTTTCGAGCTTCCAGGACTTTGGATACCTGTTTGGTACTTTCCCCTGATCGCGATGCCCAACTCTAGAGCGTCTAGACTCGGAGGCTGGGTGCACGAGGATTTTGATACTAGAGAAAGAAGGATCCAGCATCCCTAGGAACACCTTGGTAGGGACAGTTGGGTATGCCGATGACGAATGATGTGATCATACGTCATTTTTGAGTATAAATATGGGTATATCGTAGGATTCTGACTCTTTTCATTTTTTGGGGGGAGAATTTTTTGAGTCTCTTCATTTCTCTGGGTCATGTAGTCAGGAAGAATTTTTCGATGCGGCCTTGCGGAAGTTCAAACAGCGCGACGTCGGAGCCGAGTTCGCCGTGATTGGATGAATATTAAATTTTCTGGTCACCGGCAAACAGCTCCACCCCAGCTCAGCGGGACTCCTCCGGCCCCGTGAAAACCATCCCTCCTGGTCCTTCGGTTCCTGCTTGCAGCCTCTGCACGCCAGGAGCCCGATGATTGAAATATGTATCCGCGGCCAACTCAAACACCAAACTAAGTGCGCGACCTCCCGCGCTACGTGGTTCGAATTCTCAGGAACATTCGGCCATTTGCATACAGAATCCCGATGTGGTCCAATGCCATTTTTATTTTTCTCCTGTCAGTATCACTTTCCCTTTCGTTTCTCGACCCAGCCGGGGGAATCCCCCGATGTCCTAGAAGAATTTCTTCCTCCTGGTATCTCCGTACCCCGTTTTAAATTATCCCGCCACTGATTCGATTCCGGTCGAACTCCCGTTCGTCGCTCGTAATAGTCTGTCTGCGAGATAGGGGTAGGCTTCCGTTGAGCTTGCTCGGGGGTGTCCCGACTAATTGTCGAGGATGAGGAAGGACTTTCGAAAGAATGCAATTTCAGGCCACGACGCTTTTTCGGTGACTGGGACGACGATCCTGGCTGCAATTATCTTACGGGGGTAGAATTAAGGTCGACGGGGACGACGGCCAAGGGGTCGTTCTCGAGCGTATCTTGACGGGACGCCCCCTGCCAGGGGTAGGGACGCCCTTAATTTCATAGACGTCGACGTTGCGGCTCGGCCCGTGCGAGCAAGAACAATTGAGAGTGAGCGTGTGCGAGGTGGGAGTGTGGGCCGGAGCGGTATGGCTGAGTGATAAGGGTGGGTGGGGGGTAGAAGGCTTTTAAGGGTTGCCAGTTCGAAGGGATAATTACAATAAGCAGTCTGGCTCCGGACGCCTCGCCTACTGGACCAAGAAATCATTTTGGGCTCCGAAGGTCTAAGCTTCACTTACTTTATGGGTCCCATTTTCGGAAGCTGTTGGGTCCTCGAAATTACAATGGACACCTCGGCTTGGCTGTCTTATCATTGACAATCGGAGGGACGATTGGACGTCCCTTATCCGTTCGCCTTTGTGCGAGATTTTTGAATTCTTATCTAATTTTACATTCGTTACTCAAAAAGTTTTCGGTAATGATTGCCACTCGCCGATATTGGAAAATTTAATTTACATCATGTCCGCGGCGTCCTTGTTTCGCGAGGATTGGCCCAAACTTGGCAACGAACCCGCGGATTCGTTCGATCAAACTTAATTAGCGCCGAATTCCAGACATAATTAAATCCAACCACCGCACAGTTTCGTGGGATAGGCTGAGAGGGGAGGGGAGGGACCGCGCGAGCCACACTCCGAGAGAAGGGTAGAAAGTCTGACGAGAGAGGATTCTAAGGGTTGCCAGAACCAGGGAAACCTCTCGATGAGGTGGGTATAGAATAAAATCAGAAACTTCATTCGTCGTTACGTACACATTTGAAAAAAAAGGTAAAAAAAAAAAAAAAATTTAAACAGTCTAGCGAGAACCGGTAAAATTTCTTTGAAGGATTAATTAAAAGATCAACGAGGCACGAGTGGGGATGCTACTTTTATTATTTCAAAAAAGGAACAAGTACCACGTGTTTCCTTTGGCAAGTTCAGGGATTTTCAAAGTTCCGAATTTCTAAGACACGGTATATACATACATATCCCAACCCCCTGTATTATTGTATACGCTTAAACATTAAGGGTTGCCAGGTTCTGGGTGTATCGGGTGGGTATAAAGCAACGAGCATGGGATGGGGAATATCGTTCGCAGAAGATTTCGTGGGTGTCCTCGAAGCGTGGATGATAAACGCAGCCAATAACATGTCCCGAAAAGACATTCCGCGAATTCTTGGGAGTTTCGTAGCTAGAGATAACTGCGCTCTAAGGTTGGCAGCACCCTTTCCCTTGCGGTGGTTGAAGCACCGGTCCATTCAAGGACGTCATACTCATTAATTATAAGAAAACATTGTCCCGCGGCTAGCAGCCAAGGATAACCAGAGTAGGGTGTACGAAGGGTAGCCTAATACGAGGGACCAAAATGAGGTTGCTCCTGGTCCGCCCGAATGGCACAATCGCGGCTGATGGCCTTTGGGCGTACTGTAAAATATTAAAAATAAAAGACGTTTCTCTACCAGGAGGTCTCTTTGACCAGAGCAAGATCAGGAGGGTCCAAGCCGTAGGGGTGCGAGAGAGAAGGGACCGGTCGGATGACGCCGACCGGTTCCTGCGACTGGGCACGCTGCCGAAAGGAGTTAATTTTAAGGGAGCGACTTCGTCGGCGAGGGTGGGTTAATTTTTTTTCCATTGTCCCGGGGAATCCGCTAATGGCCCGTTGAGGCTGGATCCCAGCTTCAGGGAGACGGATACCAGGAGAGTCTCGGTGACTCTCCCTCGTAGGTATAATAAGAAGCTAAGGGTGAGCATTTGAGGTTAGCTTAGATGCCAGCTGGATGGTTTGGGGTGGAGAGCACCCTTTGACGGGAGCATCTTGAAAACATCCTCGCGTCTTGTCCTAATAACGAGCGGCATTAATCACTGGTGTGCCACGTTGCAATTACCCTGATGGCGTTAGGCTCCGGGCGGTTTTCCATTCCTAGTCAAAGGGTACTACCGCCATCATCACCGGCGCAGGGGGGGTGGGCCCCTGCAACCCTTCCTACGTTACTGCCAAGTTGTGTACTTTCTAACTAAAAAGCTCTGTTCATCCCCTCGAGAGGGGTCGGGGACTGCATACCTCGATGACTAGGTTCTTGTAACTTGTGCCAGGACGGACTCTGGACTTTGAAAGTTTCTGCGAGTCTGGGCCTGGGCTGTGGGGGGTGCAGGAGATCAGCTTCTTCAGGAAGGGGTTGACTCAGGAGTACAGCGAGGATGTCTAGGCAGCGGTAATAGAAATTGCCAAAATACTCGTCGTGAGCCGGCCCTGAATTCATCTTATGGCTATGTCACGTACAGGGGATGCTACCGCCGGTGGTCCAGGAAGAGAAATCCGCGTGATCAATGAACGGCGCAGATGCTGTTTCGAACGCGGAATATTGTGTACCTAATCGGGCAGCCTGTCACTCTGACCGCGACTCACCCTCACCCTTAGCCTTGTTCCCTGTAACCACCCCCTCCCCGGCGTATCCCGCGGGACGACGTCCCATAAATCGAAAGTTCTCGTCCTCTCATCTCTATCATCCTCTCCTCTCTCTCTCTCTCTCTCTCTCTCTCTCTCTGATCCTCCCTTGGCACTTCGTTTCAGCCAGTATTAGATATGCCCATTCGTAGCCAAGATCGAGGCGACCGATTTGTCTCTCGCTGAGAACGAATTATGCAAATCGATACCGTCTTTGCTTCCGCAGCATCCGTATTGGTCCAGCACGGGTCGTCCTGGCAGTATCCTGCATGGAAGCTGCCGAATTTCCCTGGGAAATTAGGGCGGAGCGCTAGGGTGCTCGCTCGGTGGGTTCGTTGATAGGGCTTGCCGAGGGGGTGGTGGGGGAGGAGGACGAGTACAAGGGTGGCCACCCTTCCCGCATCCTCTCGAGGTAGGGCCAGGTGACAGGAGTCGCTGGTACCACCAGCTGAATCCTCTCTTGTCAAGTTTAAACCCACTACGTGACTAAGTTGCAAGCGGCCTGCTAAGATGTCCGCTAATTTATATGTTCGCGTTAACTTCCCTCCTCTGGCGCAACTACCATCACCTTGGCCACCTTCCCTCCCTTCGGCCCTTCCTCGCCCGAGCTCCCTCGGTCCATGGGCGGAAGCTGCCACGAGGAAGGGCGCGGGTCGCATAAGTAATCGCTATCGTGCCAGGCAGATGCGCCAAAGATCCGTGTATACTCTTGTCGGAGTAAACTTTGTTAACCGACGGAAATGGTCCAGCCCGTCTGGGATGAGATCTCTTGGAGCTTTTATACAGCCCGAGGACGAAGATGCGGTCAACCGGTCTTGCTGTGGTCCAGCGAGCAGCATCTCTCCGCGGAAAAGAATCTTACCGTGAAGTAGAACGCCGAGGTACTCAAAGGGTTGGTTTCATCCGTTGCTAAGTGGTTAGGATGCTGGTTCGAGATCATTGGTCCAGGACGTAAGATTCTCTCCCTCGTTCTTGTGCCACTTATACAACCATCTTCCGTGCTTTAGTGACACAAGCCGCTACTGATATTACGATTACTCTCTCTTTATCTCCCATCTCTCTCAAGCACGATCTTTCATGGCAAGAGAACTTTAAGGAGTACCGCCGTAGCGGCAATGTCCTTAAGACGAAGTTTATCTTAAGGTTGGGCTGGGTATTAAGGAGCCGACTGGACCGCAGCATCCCTGAACGACCCACGAGATCCTGACAAATCGCTAGATGCTTGCTGGTCCTCTTTGAAGTATCTTCGTTTCCTTCTCCGTCCCCCCTGCCTCCTCTCTCACAGCAAACCTCCCATTAGACTTAATCAGTCTTCTCCCTCCCCCCGTCTCTCCCCTTTCAGTTCCTCCTTTACTTATCCAATTTTCACCGTTCTCTCTATCCTTTCTTTATCTCCTTCAGGACCATCCATCTTTCTTATGTTAGACACACGAGATTCTCTCTCGAATATGAGTATCGGGGCTTGGCTCTATTTTAGGGGTAGTTTCTTCTCGAAGAGATTTTTCCCTGATCGGTAAGAATTTATACGAACCGGATGTCTTCCTCGCGACTTCCGTTTCCGTCACTCGACTCCAGTTGTACCGGATGCTGCGGATAGAGCTACATGAATTCCTACGAGCTACCGTTATCTTTGAGACTCCGTCTCAACCCCCGTTTCACAGGGGATGAATTTACGAATGACGAATGTTATCTACCTATATACTTATATGCGAAATATATATATATATATACACACAGACTATTTTCTCAATTGCTATTCAAGGAAATCAAAAAGAAGTAGCCGTATCGCCTGAAAGCGACGGCGTGACGTTTTGTTCGTCGCGACGGAAGTAGCCTACTCCCTTTATCGAGTGTTTGCACAGGGAAGTAAAGGGGGCGTTCGGGGGGGGGGGGGGAGCGGGCTTTGTCGTATGGAACTTTGTCCCAATAATGTCCCACACTCTCAGTAGCAACTTGGACAATGGTCAGCCAGGTGTAAAGTACAATGGACCTCTTGGCCATGTAAATTTTATAAATTTATTATATAAAAAAAATCGTAAACAGAATTTCTATAGCGTCGCATTCGGTTATCAATTATCAAAATATCACTTCCAATCCATAGACTATTTTTGGTCTACTTTTATTCCTATTTCTGACCATTCTCCCTTCTCGCCTTATCCGGCTGGTACGAATCGCCCTTTTTTTTTTTTGGGCTTCCAACGACACGCGACCTTCTGCACTCCCCCCCCCCTGTCCCCCCTCGCCCCCCCCCCTTCCCCAACTCCAAAGTCAATTCTTAGACTTAGGAAAATATAACACGTGGTGGCACCCCCTCGAACTTCCTGAAGTTACGCGCCTGAACTTTCACATGGTCGCTATTGGCCTCGGTCGTTGAAATAAATGACGCAACCCGTTATTTCGATATTATCGATAGTATCGATACCGTGGTAATCGATCTTCGTATACCGGTCCGAAAATGGAGTTCGATCGTACTGTAAAACAATTGGTTTGGCAAGGTGTCGAAATTCTTTTGTCAAGGATTCAACGTGGGTCGGATGTCGCGCATGGCGTCCAACACGTATTCCGCTCGTGTTATCTAAGGTTGTTCCGGGATGAGGGTGAAGTTCGCGAGGGGTGGTTTGCCTTTAAGGGGAGCGGTGGGGGGAGGGCCAAAGAACGAAGCTGGACCGTACGGAGTCTCAAGGCGAGCAATCACTTAGGCAAATATTCACATGCGGATGCATCTTTAAGATGTGGGTTCGCTGGGGATATGGGCTTGGCGCAGGGATAACTCTGCTGACGGAGATCGTGTATGGGGGTACCTAATTGGGGGTTGCAAGCGGGTTGCTGCCGATAGAAGCGCAGAGAGACCATTCCCTTTTCACCCCTTGGAGAAACGGGGATCGATACATAGTTTCTCCACCCTTCCTCGATTACGTCGATCGCGTTCCCTGCGGCCCACACGGTCCTCCCCGGTGCACCTAAGGACTTTCTCGGAGCAGCCCCTGGACCAAGCGGAGCCTGCGAAATCTTAGCTATCGCGGGGTGGATTCCGTGAGTCGGCGGCACCCTTATCAAAATCGAGCTTCGAACGGACTAAGTCCCCGAAGGCAGCCACGGGGATGCTGGCCGCACTGGCTCCTCTGGCCTCTTGTCGATATAAATCATGGACCCTTGCGACCCCTCCGGTGATGCTGGTGCCCCTGATGGTATCCAGATCAGCGCGTGGGAGCACTCGTGGAAACTCTGGACTTGGGCTAGGCTCCATCTGGCTCGGGGGGTCGCAGCAGCCAGTGTGCGAGGGGTTGCTGGACCTGGATTCTGCAGTTGTAAAGAAAAAGAAAAAAAAAAAAAGAAAATTCAGCCTCTTCCTTGTCTCGAGATGTACACCGGCAAGCTACTGCAGCCACGGGCAGCATCCACCAATCTTACAATCCACTGATCTGCCCAATCCGGTACCTCGGCAGGAGCCCCGGGACTCTCGAGCAAGATCAGTACATTACAGATAAAGTGGAGGACCCTCTCGGACTTTTTTAAGCCATAAATTTTCAGGGGAAGTGTTTGCCGAACTGGTTCCTTCCTTCCTTCCTTCCTTCCTAACTCAATTGCTCCGCCGCGTGATCTATGGCCGACTTCGACTTCCCCGAAATCACGGCTCCTGCTTACGGCCCTGGTGCCCCGATTTTACTTCTGGCTTTATTTCTCGGCCATTCGTATCCCCGGCTGAAGTACCAATAACCTTGCTTCATTCTGCTACATACGTATCTGCTGGTTAGCGTCGAGTTTCTTTATTGATACCCGATATAATCGAACTTTCGATGATTATTTTATCGGGAGCGAATCGATGCTCTGAAAGATATTCTTTACCCTTTCGAATTCTTAAAGAAAACTTACTTATTTATGAAATAATCGAACGATTCAAAATTTTCTGTTTCGGAATGAAACTCTACTCTACAGTGGGTAGCTCGATAAATTTTCATTTTCTAGAACATATATACAGTCTAATTCCGTATTTGCTCGGTCCTGCTGTCTCTTGCAACACCCAAAGCCCGTAGGTCAGATACGAATAGAATCTCAAAAATATTTTCGTCACCCACTACACGCAAGACTTCACAGAAACATATATTTATAGAAAATATATCCTTGTAGTTCGTATAAACACGCGCATGCGCACTAGCTGTTTAAACCCCAGGTTCTAGGAGCTTAATATTTAATTAATACTTCTCCTAAGTTACGGTCGCCTCCGATGAGCTTGTTTATATTAACCCCAAGGATTAAAAGGTACCCGCTGTCTTATATCAGACGAGATTAGCTAATATCTTTGCGTTGCCTTGGTTAATTATGAATGTAAAATGTTTTCAGCTAACTCGTACCCATTGTGTACCCAACTTTTGGTGCCCGGATGTCCGTGCAGCCCGAACTGGCCGCGATTCCCGAAACCGAGCCGGTATTACAATTTTTATTCCCATCCCAGAGCAAGATCCACCCTGGTATCGTTTATGAATTTACCCGAGGTCGGGACAAGGTACAGAAAGAATTAAGAAAGAATGAAAATCGCGGCAGGACTCCCCTGCATTTTTTTTTCCGCAAATTTTCAAACCTTGGAAAGGGCCACATTTTTTCCCCCCATTTTCTTCCTCTTCCCCTGTATGCGAAAACATCTCGGAGAGGAGACTCCCGTAATAATCCTCTTACGAAATGGTCGCACGGTCAGTGGGGTGGTTCGGTAGCGATTTAACGCGCAAAGAAAAGCCGCCCTTTGAATTTCTATGGGAGCGACAGAGATGGCGCTGGCTTCGCGAATCTGCTCCGAATCGGCGGGACTTGCTTCTGTAAAACGATATAATGACTGGGAATCCTCTTTATGGTTTACAAGGAGTTTGACCCTTCGCTAAGGGCGGGAGGGAAGGGGGGGGGTGGCGACCCCCCGCCCTTCACCCCCTCCCACGACCTTGCTCCCCCTCGCAGCAATATCCGTCTCATTCTTTTTCTCCTTTTACACCACTCTCGCTGTCTCCCTCTGTCTCCCTTCTTCTCTCAAGGGGCAGCATACCCTCGTCCTCTCTTTCTCTCTTCTTTTTCTTTTTTTAAAGCCATAAATTGTTCACGGGAGTCGCGCGGAGACCGCCACGCCAAGGTGGCTCGAGACAAAAGAAAAACGTTCCCGGATCGCCGTAATGTATTTAAGTTAAGTACTCTACGGAGATTACGATGGGAATATTGTTCGGGGATGAGTTTCCTACCCTCCACCCTCTTCCACTACCATCCCCCTTCTGCCACAAGATCCTATTGTTTTTTTCTTCCCGATAGCGACGAACATTGAAATTATCTCGGTTCGCTGTATTTTTTATCTCCGGGACAACCGGACCGTGACGTCACTCCGCGTTACATCCCTTATTCGCAATCATCCCCCATTTTACCACCCGGCCGATAGTTCACGCCGCGCTCGGTCTCTCCCAGGTAAAATTAAATTATTAACGCACCACCCCCCCCGAAAATTCAAAGCTCGGGTCAGAATCGTACTACCCCCGGGCTCTGTACGATACCAACCCTTATTCGTTTAATATACTTTATAAATACGCGCATCGCACAGCCCCGTCCCTCCTTTCTGTCCTGTGTAGGAAGGCATACGCGTTTTCCATTTCCATCAGACGTAATTGCATGTCTGAAAATGATCCAGGCAGGAAGGCAGGCAGCCAGCAGAACGCGCAGGCAGTACGTAGAGAAGAGGCAGTAAGCAAGTGGGTGGGGGGGTGGGGTGGGGGAGGGTAGGTAACTTGATAGCTAATTACCTTCTGGCGTTACTCTCTAGGTTGGTACTACCTACCCCTCCTACCGACCCCCAACCAACCCCTACGTATAAGGTACATGCATAAGGCAAGAAGGGAGGACGTACAAGTGTTTCTTCGTATTAGCTTAATATTTTCTCAACTTGTTCGTGGCTGCGTTTTCCCGAGCACTGAGGGGTTTATGTTACGTTTTCACTCTGGTTACCCCCCCTTCATCCCTCCCACTCATCCCTCCTAGAGGACCCAAGTTTGTCTAGCTAGTTAAGAAACGAGACTGTAATTAACTTCAGCCAGTTTAAGGGATGATATCGTTACATTGAGCATTTCTAAAAAGTATTCAGTTTCATACTTTGGGTCATTTTTTTTCAGGGGGGGGGGTGGTGGTCCTTTTTTTGTCTTTATCTTTTTCCGAGCTACCGAACGTTATTCGGAGACAAGTTTTTTTTTTTTTTTATACGTGTAGTGTATAGACCGGGTCGCTCGTGTGAAGCCACCCTTATACTCTTCGACTTTCCTTCGATAACCTTCCGATACGATCCATCCCCTCCGGGCGTGAAAAGTTAAAATCACATCAGAGGCCCATTATTGTATCGTCGTGCGACGCTCTTCGCGCCTCCCTCTCCGCAGAAGTTAAACAATTTGCGAAGCTATCTCTTTCTTGCTCGTTCTCTCTCTCTCTCTCTCTCTCTCTCTTTCTCTTTCTCGCTCTCGTACGTTCTTTTCGCCCTATGGACGCTCCTGACGTCATCCCTTCGAGGACATTTCCGTGGTGTCTTCGGGAGACACACATGCCGCCGAGACTGATGGCCAAAAAGTTTCGACGGATACGAAGACCGATATCTCCTTGTTGGATGCTGGGCGCTTATGCGGAGAATAATAATAATATTAATATCATCCCTCGTAAGCCCCAAGCCCACGTGCCGTATCATTACCGATTAGCAACTGAAAATCGAATCTGGACCAAGTCGACTCGTCACGATATTCATTGGAAAGGTTAAAAAAAAAAGAATTAAATTTTAGGAAATTATATTTTTATTCATCAGTACATTATGATTTAGGGAAATAAAATTTGCAATGCATATATATATATATATATATTATTTGTGTATCTACATAATGTAGGATCGGAGTCCCATTCAATTGTATCGTATGTCCGGCCTCTTTATTTTTACGAATATTTATACACTGATCTCTATGTTACATAATATAATACTTCCCTGGATGGCAATATCAGAGGCCGATACTCTTCCTGTAGGCGATAAGGGATCTCGCTAGCTGCCCTCCATGAAAATCATAAAAGTTTCAGCCGCCACGATGAATTATTCGAGTCAAGGCGCGGGCGCGGCCCCTTCCGCCCCCCAACCCCGCCGTGCCACCCACAGAAACGAAATTGCAGCAAACTTTTGCGCCCCCTTGAGAAGTATGCGTGTCGTGCCACTGGTAGACGCTGACTGAACCCGGCCGGGCAGCCCGCAGGTAGCAAGTACATTCTAAGTACGCGTATAGACGCCAGTCAGGTAAGGGTGGTCGAGAGAGACTCTTTTTCCAGGGTAGAAAAAGAGAGCGCAGAACGAATGGGAGAAATTGTGGTGTGTGCAGGAGAAAGGTGGCTATCCGACGAGGGGTCGAAGGGGGTTGAATACCTATGTAGCGTGAAGATGTGCAAGGGGTGGAATTTTTTATACGTAAATTAAAACTGTATCATTTTTTTTTTCTTCCTGGCATTTTAACAGTCCAAGTCGATGCTAAGGGATGATGGTGATTATTTAAACGATTGACTACAGTCGATAGATCGAATAATGATTTCGTATGCTTCGGTATCGAGCTTTTATTTCTGTACTCTGGCGGCTGATTTTGGTACTAATCGACGAGAGGTCAACTCGGCACGTAAGTTATGAGGGGTTTGAGGTTATACTTGACTTATATGTATAGCTATATATATACAATTTCATGGTATTCCAGCAGGCTGGTTACGTTCCTCGTTCCTTCTGACATCGGCTTCAATATCACTTAGGTTTACTGCTGTAATTATCATTTTACGATCGGCCTGTATTCTTAGGGCTTTATTACCAACGTTCGGGCCTCGCCGCGGCGTTAACACCTTAAAAGCCGTAACGACCGAAAGAAGAAACCCCTTTTCTTACTCTTTCCGTTTCTCATAACTGTGCACCTTTACTGTATGCCTTTTTAGGTTCTTGGCTACTCTCTCTCTCTCTCTCTCTCTCTCTCTCTCTCTCTCTCTCTCTCTCTCTCTCAGACCTTCGGGTCTTCCAAACGAATCCTTCGGAACATTTCGCAGCATCGGCTGCTTGCTCCGGGGGATGGATAAATGCAGTTCTCTACTTTTGTAATGGCCCTCTCGACTCTTTTAAGTTGGCAGTGCCTACTGTTACCGACTCTCTCCGGCAATCGTCCCTTTATCCCCGTTACGTTGTCGGACCTGGACCGAGGCCGTAAGCACACTTCCAATTTTACGTTCCACCAGAGTCGTTACGGCAGTGCAGTTTGCACTTGCAGTTCGCAGAGAGCTTTGGCTGGGTTACGAGAATCCTCGTTACGGTTACCCAGCCTGTACTTACAAGGATTTTCGCTTAAATCAATCCCTTTACTCAGTACGTAAGTTGATAGCAAGAGGCTGGGTTAAAGATCGAGGAGACTGGTAGAATATTTTTTTTTCTATATATATTTTGTCTCGATGGACGATCGGATATCTTTTTTGGTTGGGTTTTAAGGAAAGCGTGGGACGACGCGGGAGAATCGGGGGAAGACCGTGAACGCTCGGGAGGGTAAATAAATTTCCAGAACATTTTTTTCGACACATTCGGGATTCGATATAATGGAAAATTTAGGGCTGACCAGGACGATAAATTTGCAGCCGTCCACTCGAATATTTTCCGTGTTTTAGGCAGTCAGGGACCCGAGGCTATCTTGACCGCCGAGCGTCCCGACGCCGAGCGTCCCCCTTGTCCTTGTATATTCACAAATCATTCGTCGTCCCTCTCGCCAATCCCTTTCCCACGGGAATCTTTCTTTTTTTTCACCATACGTTTCTTCCTTTTTTTTTTTTCGTATTTTGGAAAAAAAAATTGCCACGACGTCTCACCGATTTTCGAAGGAAATCTTAGACGGGGATGAAAATATATATATTTCGATGCCGAAGAAGGCAGACCTTCAGGAATAACCATCCCCCATGGCTTTCACGTTCCTCAAAGCTATTTGACTTCAGCAGCCGGACGTCGACGTCGCGGACGCCCCCTACGGACCATGGGAAACACGACTAACTTTTAGCATATTGATATGTCCGGCGAATACTCGAGACGTCGATACGTTACGTAATGTGACAGGAGTGTGAGTCCGAGTTCCAGCGGGTCCCTAAATGCTTCTTGGCTCCCATGTGGCCGTACGGGGAACCCCCGACCTTGCGGCCTCTGCCCGGACGAAGGGAGGTGTCCAAAATTTCCAAGATCGATCAGCCAGTCCCTCGGGAGCCTGGCTAAGAGGTAGCAGCCACGATAAAAAAAAAAAAAAAAAACGATCATCAGTCCACGTAGAATTTGGAAAAAATTTTCCTTTCCAAATTTCGTTCGTCTTTGTCAAACGAAAATAATTTTTTTTTTCTTCTGTCTCTTGGTATCAACGCTACCCAACCCCTTCGCACCCAACCAGATGCACAACTTTTCAGCTTCCTCGGAGTCTCAGGGGCTGTAGCCTGGACGCATTAGGGCGCAGTATAGCGTCAGGATGAAAAGCAGCGTCGGTAGTTACTCAGAGTGGGGCTTTAATAGTTCTTAATTCCTCTGTGACTGGCTTCTGCTCGAGAGCCGAGCGACGCCGACGCCCGACGTCGACGGGTGATTAGTGCTCCCCGTGGAAATTTGGATCGTAAAAGGCAAAACCGAGGAAAAAGGAGTTCTTCCAATTCGAAAGTTACTTTCGCTACTTTTACTGGACGCGGACTATACGTATGCTGGAGGTACAGAAATATTCATGCTTTTGCCAGCCACTCTTTCTAAAAGTACTCGCGATATTGAGTGATACCGTGCGGGGTAGTGAGCCGGAGATGATAACAACAAGGGATGCTAATATCCCCACTCAGTGCCGCTGGTCCTCTTAAGCAGCGTCTTTCTTCGCCATCGGCAAAGAATGGCTCCGCGTCCATAATTAACATTGCAAATCCAAGTTAACCAGGAGGGCTGGTTCGTCAAAGAACAGGGGGGTGGAGGCGAGAGGGGATCGGCGATGGGAACTCGCGATACAAACAAATCTGTTTATTTTTATTTGTCCGAATAAAAGAGAGGACGATCGGGGAGGCTGCGGCGAGTAACGAAGGAGAGACCAGCACGGGCTAGGGGACGGAAACGAGAAAAGTTGAGGAGGCCGGTTCATTAGGTATTGTAATCTCCGACGATTCTCCTGCTAATGAAGCTAATGGCATTAAAAACATTCGTCATGGACCAAACAGAGAGCTCAAAGCAAATCGGTAATTTAATAACGGTTGGTCTTATCAAAAAATATAAAAAAAAAAGCACAGGCCTTCTTTCTCCCTTTTTTTTTTTTTCCTTTGTCGATTTCGAAATCCGATTCAAACCCTCCTTCCTGATCACTCCGAGTTAATTTAAGCCTCGAAAGATTTCGAATTTTTATTTTCTTATATTTTCAAATTATTCGCGGGAGTACGTAATCCTCAGACTCGCGAGATGCTCCTACGGTTTTTCTCTTTGCTTTTGCCTTGAGACGCCCGACGTCCACGCCGAATGACAAAGCGTTAATTGAAACCTCGTTATTAGACGGCGGGTTCTGCCGCCGGAGTCCTCCTAGGTTTGTGTGACTTGAAAAGTAAACAAGTCGTTGGTCGGCCTGTAAATATAGTGTTAATAAAATATACGGACTCCGCCATCCGCCGCTAACCCCGACCGTCCTTAATTCACGTTGAACTCTTGGTAATTATGGTAGTTTTAGTGGCACTCGGCGCTCGACGACGCTCGACGACGCTCCAGACTATGGGCCCCGTTAAGTATTCAAATTGTATTTAAATTGTGCGCCTTACGGCGTTACTCGGGCGCCATTCGCCATCCCTTAACTGCTGCTACCGTTTCCTCCTTCCAGCCTTGGCCGCGTCCTGTTATTCTTCCACCGTTCGGTCCATTCGTTAATCGTTCCCGTCATCCCCTATTATTATAACCGAAGACGATGACTGTTACCACCCCTTTTAATTTAATCATACATATCGATGCCATTGATCACTTGGATTTATTATCTTCCCGGATATCAAGAAATTGTCAAACCGCTAAGCAATCGGTTTAGCAATGGCTACTTCGGGAAATGAAAGTCCTGAGAAAGTTTTAGTTTTAGTGACCGCTAGGGGTGGGTCAGGGGGTAGTTCTAGGTAGGTGCACCAGGACGCAAGGTAGGAGCCCCATGTAAGAGCGTGGACGCCGGTAGGGATGTTTTCCTCGGTTCTTCGACGAGGGGGTGGGTCGACGTCGGAATAGCGTCGGGACGCCTGTAGAGGTGTAGCCGGGGGGCGAAATGAAGCATTCCTTTACGAGGGCCCTTACTGCTCGTAAAGTCGACTTTATGATGATAATTACAGGAGAGCGTAGTAAATCTGGTTGGCGTAGGGTGGCCGAAGGGATGATGGCTACTACGGGCTACGTAGATCCCCATACGTTTGTCTGTATGCTTACGCACGGCTTCAGGTACAGTCAGCCGTACGCCAAGTGTCTATCTGGCAAGTCAAGGCTGGATAGTCGAGTCAACTCGGTAGGCAGCCATCCAACCATCCGGTTGGCCAACCAGCTGAACCAGACGCGGAACCAGTCGGTAAACCAGCCGAGGCACGCTTCCGCGTTAAAACCCGTAGACGCTCCAGGCAGCCGGATTCAAAATGGACGGTTGGATGGATCCTCGGACACTCGAATTACCAAGGGTAGATTCCCTCCAGAGCCTTAATGTATGGCTGGTTAGCGGGGCTTGTTAGAATGATTAACCAGGATCGCCAGATTCGCCGTCTTCGTCGATTCGTTCTACGAGCAGCTAGGTACTCTGGTACCCTGAAAATTTAGCGAATCGTGAGATACTTATTTAAAATTTAAAAAAAAAATTCTTTTAGTTTTCTTTTTTTCAATCATTTTTTTGACACACAATTTTCAGTTCTGACGTCTCTTTGTTCCACCCAGTACCCAATTCTGTGTGTATCGGGCTCGGTCATTGGCTGCGCAATCAAGCAAATCATCGAGTTGTTTGAGATCCACCATAGGGACTTTGAGACTCCTGGCGAAGAGGGGTTGCAAGAGGACGCCCTTAAGTGCTATAAGGAGACTGCTTTTCCGTCCCTATCCTAACAATCTAACGCTCGTACGTCCGCGAGACGTACCTTGGGTCTATGGACCAGTGAAGGAATGAGCTATCAGAGGGTAGGGGACCCAGGATGACCTAGGGGATGATGAGGACCAAGTCATTCGAATCGAACTCCTATATATCGTACTCCAAAGAATTCCACCCTTAGTGGGTAGAGCCCTTCTCGATGAACGTGTATAACGACTTTGCTTACTTTTCCATATTTCTAATAACCACCCTTGCTCGTTTTATCATCACCCTCCAGCTCGTATGCTCCGACGACGTGCATAACCCTAGGTACACTTACTATATGATCCTCACTTATTATTCAATGTCCTGCCGAATTGGTAATCGTATTCCTTTATCGGGCAAGGGTTGTTAAGGGTGGGACTGTCCTTAACCAACCCCCCGAAGAGGGGATGGACGTCTACGACCGTAAACTTATTTAGGGAGTAGTAAACAGTGTTTACTCGGCTAATATACGGACTACTTCGGTACCTTAACGACCTGGTCCGGGTCCCCCTGGACACGGGAAATCTTCGTATGGATTCTGAAGCGTCGCGTCTGTCCTTGGGACAGGCGTCGCGACGCCTTTGGATCCTTCCGAAGAGACATCGGTAACGTTATAGGTGCTACACGCTCTCTCGTCGTTCAGCTACGTAATCATCCCCCTCGTAGCTTTCCTTCAGCCACGTTCAATAACCACCCTCCCCCCGTCCTTCCTCCCCTCCAATCCACCACCACCACCCCCACGCTTCCCATATTGAATTACACATGGAGAAAAGTTTTGGGTTTGCCGACGCTGGGGATGAACGTACAAGTTTGATATGGATATGGATATGGAGTCACTCCACCTCCTTCTGTTCCGCTGCTGCTGCTTCTCGTCCTGGGGATGTTCGACGTCCTCAGAAAAGCGGCAGGCGAGGATCGTCGAGTTATGACTGGCTTTAATCTCAGAATTGGCCGATTTCTGGAATTCCTCATTTACGTGCGCTTAGGTATTACATATTTTTTTTCTCAAGTACAACCCCTTAGGAATGTCGATGAAATCTCATAAAAAGTTTGTTAAGGGTGGTTTTCGGCTTGTACCAGTTAGGGGGATGCTGGGTCATCGTTGGAGTTTCTATGTAACAGTCGCTGCTAATTCGTTAATATCGGCTAATCATGCGCGACCCAATGGATCGAGTCGAGCAAACGAACCGCCGGACTCTGGAATGAATTTTCGGGATTTCCAGCGAGGGAAGTTGGGACTTGGCCTGAAGTTGGCGAAGGCAGAAAGAAAGGGAGATACGAATACGGAAGGGAGGAACGGGAGCGAGAGAGACAGATCATTTTTGAGACGGCCTACTTCGTTCTCGTAGACGGAGATGAACATTTGTAATTCCGATTAGCCCTGGCTTCCGGTGAATATACAGGAGTCTGAGGAACTTCCGGCAAAGTTACGTGGCACTTTTGCTTATGCGAACCAGTGGAAGCCATTTTCTATCCGCGTCTTACCTGTCTCTTACACCTATTAAATCTTCCGGTACTCCAGCACCAATTGATATGGATGCTGTACCCAACCGTCTGGCTGTACCAAAGACTCATCTACTTATTTCCCGTCTACTACCACTAGGTCTGGTAGTAGCGGTAGGGACGCAGTCAGACAGGGTACCCAGTAGATAACAGGTATCACCTGCAGACATTTCTGAGACCAGGTACACGTAAGAGAAAGACAGGCATCCCTCTCATGAATAGCATTGCGATAAATTCGATTAAAAGTTTCTTCCCCGAGGATCTTCCTCGAAGGAGAGCGAAGAAGAGGGACGAAGGCGAGGACTAGGGGATGAAGAGAGAGAGAAAAGAGTACAGGGACTCGAGAGATCGAGATATCCTGTAAACAGTTGGAAAGCCTGGTCCTGGCAGTGGCCAATCAACCTAGATAAGGTCGCTCCATGTTGGATCCTCGAAGAGATCATCCCAGGCCTGTAGCCTGTCGCCGTACCATGCAGATGAGGAACCACCAGAGATCCTCCTACAGGAATGATCCTAGCACGGGATCAAAAGGAAGAGATGGCCGATCCTCGAAGTTGGCAGAAGTTCACAGATGTTCCGAAGACGAGAGAAGAAAGATGCTACCAGGCGGAACTTCCTCGCGACAGGATGTGGGATCGTCGCGATGGACCATCAAGAATGGTGGATGCGAGTGAGCGAGACGGAAGGTAAATGGAGAAGAATTGTCTGTCTGAAGTCTATAATAATTGCAGGTTCCTGTTTGTACCTAGACCCGAAAGCCGGGCTTTGCCGGTTGGATGCTGCTGGACCAGAAGAGGGCAAGGAGGGAGGAGACCTCGTTCATAACTCATCTTCAGCGGCAACGTGAAAAAAAAAGAGGCCTACGCTTCGCGGAGGAGGTTATGGAGCTACCGAAGAGAGAAGGATGAGACCTGGAGATGGAGGGAGTCGCTCAGGCAGTCCTGGTGCTCCTGGCTCTGATGATGCTGATGGTGGTGGTGCCGCCCGGTTCCTGGTGGAGGTGCTCTCCTATGGCACATACTTGAGAAAGTTTTGGGCCGCGATGGGATGGCGGACGTAACAGAGTGCGAAACAGTTTGAAGTGCTTGCTAAATGTTGCGGAAAATAATGACTGATGGTCGTTGTACCCGTGGCTCGGGCCTGGCTCAGCCGTGACTGGAGACCCTGGCTGCCGTATTATGTTTCCTGTTTATTACCCGACAAACGGAACACGCGTTCCCATCAATCGCCGCTTTCAACGTGTCCACTTCGTTCGGGTTCGCCACGTTCTACTCGACCAGGATAACCTGTACAATTTGTGCCCGCTTATGCGGCTCTGGATCCGCTTCGCCCTTGTAACTCACGAGAGCGAAGCTATCGAACAGGGACGACATTTTCGGAAGATCGTGTATCTTCTGGGATTTTGGTGAAATACGCAAAGGTGCAAAGGTCTTCTGGTTTGACGTGGAGAACTAGCTTCTAAAACAGAAGTTCGGGTCTGCTGGTTTCCGTCTATTGTCTTCGAAGACTTCTGGAGTATTGTAGTCCCCGTTCAATATATCATCACGCCACGACACCAACTTCAAGCGATAATCCTGCGAATGGCAAAGCCCATCCTGAGCGAGGAAGGATGTCGAATTTACTTGAGATTTATTTATAACCAGCTGGGTACCAACCTTCACGAATTAATTTGAATTGTTACTAGATTCTTGCTCAAATCTGTTCGCGATCATGGCTAGTTTATTTATGCGTTTCAGTTTCCTTCTCTTTATATATATACATACGTACATAATTTTGTATATACATATATATGTTGATACGTATAACAAGTTACCACCAGTGGGTACTACTTTGTTGTTTACCAAACTCAACTTTTCGTTCGACCAATCGTGTACTCCTCTTTTGCCTTCTTTGCCCCATATTTTACGCGAACTCGAACATTCTCGTAGCTTCTTCTTCGCTCGAGTGAAAACTTCTCGAAGGTTAGACACTTTGCGGAGTTAATAGTTTTAACTGCTTCTAGCTGTGCAACGTGTAATCGGTATGTCATTAGAGAAGCTTTAAATTATTTGTAACCATAATCTAGGGATATTTTTCATTTTTCAATTTTCGAATCCTGAGCCTCGCATTGATCACGCGTGAAATAAAAATGTGGCTTATACCTCTGGACGTCTCGGAAGAGACATCTCGTGGGACACGTTGAAGTCCCAGCATCCCAATTCGCAGGAACGATTCCGAGGGACGTAGAGCTGTAGGCATTGAGATGAAACGAGGGATGCACGCAGGAAACGTGCACTGGTTATCTCAAGGATGAGGGGAAGAGTAAGAATGACGGAAGGCTGACGAAGAGGGTTTGGACTTGGTATCCTGGGGGGATGAAGTGGGTGGCAAGGTAGATGGAAGGTAGCGAAGGTAGGCAGCCAAGGTAGAGGCTAGGTAGAGGGTAGGTATATCGAGGTCAGTGAGTTTTTCCCCTGCGCGGTGCCGAGTGCGCTCGAGTCCTGGACGGGCTTGGAAGGACGGTGGGCGTCGGCGTCGTCAGTGCGCCGGCCGGGATTCGAACCCCGAACCCACGATTGGGCTCCCCTCGTGGTACCAGGACCGCCCCGCCAAAACCCGCGAGATGCGTGGGCGTCAGATACGCCCTCCAGGACGCTTTTTATATCGAAGACACCCACCGACACGAGTTCGCTTTACTCGACTCACTGTACCTACACTTCTTTTACATCTTTTGCACCCCTGTACTGTCGTTCAGAGCTCTCTAAAACGAATTTTGGCTTCTTCGCTGCGAAATTACATCACTGGTGGTCCCAGGACTTTGGAGGATATAAAAAACGGGGGGGTAGGTTCGAGATCATATCAGTGATTTTGAATCAGCCGTTGGGACTAGGCATAAAGATGGTTTTTGATCTATTTTTTTTTTTTTTTGAGGATCCTTCTAGGACCCTGGACCTCTTTCGTCTTTGCGACCTTTGAACTGACGACGTGAAAGAGAAAAAGTTACAGGGTTAAGGGTAGTTGCGACAGTTTAGGGTAGTCGATGATTTAATGTGTAAATAAATAAGCTAGACCAAAGGGAGGATCATGCGGGAGATCCTGAGGGTTCACCCTTATTCCCAGGACATCTAGGAATTATTAAGGGTA
The DNA here is from genome assembly GCA_030142595.1 of Trachelus iudaicus. NCBI lineage: Eukaryota > Metazoa > Arthropoda > Insecta > Hymenoptera > Cephidae > Trachelus > Trachelus iudaicus. Next base: position 335,693 of record JARQTH010000088.1, read on the forward strand.
GGTAGACGATGACGCAGGGGTCGTTTCCTAAGGTCCCCTTCCGGGTTAGGTCTCGCGACACGTTGCCAATGACAGTTGGTATGCTTGAAAATCACGAAAGACCCCAGAGTCAGACTGGATGAACGGGAGAGCGTGAAGATTTTACCTGGTTTTGGCTTTTCCCACACCCGTCGTTCCTGAACGAGACTATTTCCACTTCCTTAGAAGTATTTAGCCTGGAGGACATAAAACCGAACTGCAGGAAGTTTAGTCGATAAAATGGGTGGTGCTTTCGAACGAGTGACAGAGAGAGAGAGAGAGAGAGAGAGCAGACTGAGAGAAAATATCTCTGGGGAAAGTTGACGACTGTGAAAATTCGTGAAAATTACATATATGTACCTGGGTAAAAGCTGATGGATATCGAGTCAGATGTGGGCAAAGGGAAAATGGTCCAGGATGCTGTAGCTACAGAAAGGACTCATAATGCTCGAGGAGTCTCTTGAAGAGTAAACCGAGTTACCAAACTCGCCAAACCCTTTGCTTCTTTCCGGATCTAATTAGGAACCCTTTGGAGCAGTAATGCGCCTTTAATCCAGAGTGCGGAGGACCTCGCGAGCTTGTCGATGAGGATGCTGGAGGAGAAAAGGGGACTCCCACTTGTATACCTACTTGCTTGGTAGTGGAGATGCTTGATATCCTCGGCGACCGATATCCCGGAGAGTCCTTGGTAGCCAGGAGAGGGTTGCTGATCCTGCATCTCCGTGTACCGCTAATGATTCCCTTGGGAGAGCGTAACTCGCCTAGCAGATTAGCAAACGTCTGCCGGGGTAGTTTGGTCTCCACCTCCACCAGGTTAACGATACGGTATCCGGTAGGGATTTCTTTTCGAAGGACATTTTGATGACCCCGACCCTTGAACCCTGTCAGATGGGAATCTGAAATCGTCGGCGATGATATCGTCCTGGTAACGACCTGGCGGTTAAGATTTTTTTCTCTCCAGTCCCTCAAGGGTGCTTTCGCCCTTAGATTATCCCAGGACGATTTAATAGTCCTGACAATCGTCCTGGAATTGTTTTGCGACCCGGACGTCGATCGACGTCCTGGCGTCACCGGTTAGGCGTCTAATGGACCCCCGCGACCACCTCACGTCGTTCGTTTAACGAAGCGCGGAGTTTAAGGGATGAATCCTCATTCATCCCTTCGGTACGTTTATTCTAGACTCGAGGGCCAAAAGTGTTTGATCCCCAAAGCGCGAAATTAAATTCTCTACGTTCTGTGCCCTTCGTGGCCTCGGCAAGGCCCAGGGTAGACTTCATCATCTTTGCTACCCTTAGGACCTTCCCGACGACTCTCATCCCTTTATGCGTATTCATCCCCTATTCCAACTTTACTGCATCCTACCCAGGCGTCGTCATACACGAATATCTTAAACCCATAAAAATCCACCCTTTTTTTCCTATCCCCGTAAAGCCGACTGACTCCGCGAAATAAGGGATGGGCTTATCGGTAGCTACTATCCTCGTACCAGTTAACCCTTTCACAACCCCTCGGCGCGATCCTAATTACGTAAAAGAAGCGTCCGGCTAATGCGTCCGGAGACGTCGAAGGTCCTTTCTCTGTCAATTGATCCTACCCTTCGTCCTTCGTCCTCGACCCCTGTCAGACTCCCACACGACGCACGCACCCAGCACACACGTTGCGTATATCAATTTTATCGACGCCCCGTCCAGGGTGATAAAGTAAAAGTTTCTTTCAAGGAGAACAGTCGCGGCGGGGTAGCAGGGGGGTGGCAGGAGGAGGAATTGGCCATAGAAAAGAGGAACAACAAGAACCACCCCAACCCTTACCGGGAACGATCAGAGACGTCGTACAAGTATCGAACCAGCGATGGTTCCAAAAACCAGCCAACCAGAAATCCGAAGAACCATCATCATCCAAATGGTTGGACAAGGGGGATGAGATGCTCTTGACCGTATTAGTAGAACACACACGTGTCCCGCTGGAGATGGACCTTGTTTGTTTGCTCGACTGTTACGATAAGGGAGGATATCAGGTCATTGGCGCGGGAGGGGGTTTGCGAATTCAGCAAAATCCTTAAGAGCAGAACCGCATCAGTATTTTTACTCTATTTTTCGAAGATCCAAGGACAGTTACCGATAAGCTACCACGTGGTCCATTCGGAGGGATGCTGGACATCCGTATCCAGGATACGTATGGACCTCGTCGACTGGTAAAAATTCTAGGTCTGCAATGGGGCGCGTAGGGGGTACCTTAATGGGCTTGGGGTGTATTTAGCTGGGTTAGGTCAGTTTAGTCTCATCCTAGAGAAGCTCTTCCAACCCTTTCGTAGGCGTGTAGGATGTAACGCGTATGACGCAACTGGGCACCAGCAGCTACCACAGGAGTTAAAAGACGACCGGGCTGAGTGCCTTGCCATGTCCGTTGTCGAGAGACGTGGTCACCCTGTTGGCTTCCCACAGGACTTCACTCCCTCCTCCCTTGCATTTATCCCTTTATCCCGTGCGCTTGCCTCCTACACTCTCCTTTTCAGCCCCTGACTCATAATGTTCGGCTTTGGGCACTTTGCTTGGTTGACAATTAGATATACTTTTTGAATTTTTTTTTCATTTTTTACTGATACTATACAAGGTTCACTATGTACGGAGAATTTATCTCTTTCTGCTTCAATTCGAATCGCCGTTCAGAATCGTCTCGAAAGATTTTTCTTGTTGAGTTGAGGTCCAGGTGCTTGAATATATGCCGTGGAGAGATATAGTCTCGACAGGAGCCCGGCAGAAGACACGACGGAGACGTCGTCACGGACCGGCAAAGGTCCGGGTCGGTACCGGCGCCCCGGTGGAGACAGGCAAATGGCTGGGGAGCCGGCGGAGATGAGATTTTTCATATGGTCCAGGTCAGGAGAGGATCATCCTGACCCGAGTAAGGATGTGGAGCTCAGCTGTCCCCGATGACCTGGGGATGCGGTCGTGGAGGATCTTCGATTTGTTACGTACCGATTCGCTTTAGTTTAAAGGAATTCGATTTAGTTTAAAGCAAAAGGATAGTGGTTATCGGCTACGAGGATCTCGACCAATCGGAACGATTAGTTCCCGAATTTGACCATCGACAAAGTCAGTCTGTCTTGGGACACCGATCGGGG
>JARQTH010000088.1:339112-389078 GCA_030142595.1 Trachelus iudaicus
CGGTTAGGTCCGCTACGTTTTCGATCGATCGATCGCAGTTTCCGGCAGTATTTGCCCGACGCTCGCTCCGACCCTCTCTACCTCGACCTAGCAGCCAGAGCGGTCGCGAATTTCCGTAAGCGTTTCCTCCAGTGCATCCAGTTGCGTTTGCGTTCAAGATATCGTGCTAAAGGCAATAAGTAACGAAATGCTAACGACGTCAAAACATTACTGATTTCTACAGTAAATTCTATAGTGAATTTTATCGGAAAAATTTAAAAAAAAATTCACTCCCTCTACGTATAGACTTAACGTATGTATATGCACGTATGGGAATATACTGGGGGAGCGAAATTGTCTATGAGGTAAAATTGTATGGTGGAGTGGGGTATGTTGCTCTATGGGATTTCGAGGAGGCTCGTAGGGTGCACGTGTTCCTATTTCAATATCGTTCCTCCTAGAGATTCATAGGGGGAGAGGATAGTTTTATCGCAGATCGAAAGGGGCCGATACGGACTATCCCGGTTGTCCGGAGTACCTAGAGATTGAAGTACTCTGGCGGAGTAAGAAGTAGGGTAAAGTCTAGAAAGAGAATGGGGTCGGGTTGAAATTTTAAGAAAAAAAAATTCAATAAATAAATACAGACTCGATGTACAATTCGTTGTGGATCGATCAAGGTAAAATTGATTAGGGGGATGAAAGGGAATTCAAGGGATGAATTGGAGCGAGAGAGAGAGGGAGAATCGAACAAGCTTACGATAAATCGGCGTAAGGAAAATATTCGGAATTTAGGTGGCTTGTTTCACGGTCTCGGGACGAAAGTGTTTCGAAGAAAGTTTTAACCGCTTCTAATGGCAAAACTTGGCGAAACTTCTGAGTTTGACTGTCGGTAACCTCGAAGGAACGTCGGGAGATTCTGGGGGCAAGTATCGTAAAAAATATTTTAATGGGTCCTTGACGAAAACTTTCCATCCGATCTATCTCCAGCGGTGCTTGCCGGTCCTATCCTCGTGAACTTGACCTCTTCGCTTTCATTGGCCTCAAAAGAGAAAGAGAGAGAGAGAGAGAGAGAGATAGGAGCAGAGTAAGAAGAAAGAAGAAGAAGAAGAAGAAGAAGAAGAAGTGGCGGGCAGAGTTTTCCTTTTGCAGATCTTCTTCAGGAATATCTTAAAGTCGAGTCGCGACTACCTCTTTTACGATACTTGAAAAAGTAGGCGGCTCGCCAGTTCACACAGAGTTCATCAGTTCACCGGTTCACCAGTTGCCCAGTTGGCCGGGTCGATGAACTTGTTCCTTGGCAAACTCTCGTATCGTAACTTTCACCTTCCTATCCCCATAGTGTACCGGGTGTATATATACATAGGTAGGATCGTGTTGAACTTTGAACCGGTACCGTCTGCCAATCTCTAACAACGTCTCTAAAATCCCCTAGAAATGTTTAGAACATAGATGGACCTGTAGGATAAATGGTTTCCAGCAACGGACCATTTTAGCCCGCAGTGGTCGGTAGCTCGAGAAATTCCTGGACCAGTGGGAGAGTCTGAATATTGCCCTCTGGCAACATTCGTCGAGGCAACGATGTTGCTTCTCCACACAATCTCCATGGTCCTGAGGCAGCTTCAGCATCCGCTGGTTGGGGGCAGTCGGTGGGGCGCAGTGATAAGAGGGGTGATGTAGCTACAATACATCGGTAACGTTAAACTTGGTGCTTAGCCCTGTTCCTCGAGGGGCGCCAGGGTGTGCAGTTCTCTGGGTACCAGCCCGGTGTGGATGCTGCGGATGTTCTGGATATTGTAGTTGATCTGGCTGGTCTGGTTGCTCGTGACGGTGTGTGGAGAATGGCAGGCAGCAATACCCACCAGCCTGGCTAAGTAAGTTTCGCGTTATACACAGTCAATGGAATGAAACGGTTAATGTCGGTTGCTGGAGCCAAGTTGGTGGCCGAGTCCGCCCTGGGCGTTCTAGGTCCAGATTCGCGGAGTCTGCGGCCTCCGGAAGAGAGAGGAACTCCGGTGAAAATACAAGCAGGAGGTGAAACCCATCCTGGTCTTGTTAAGAGTTGGAGGCACCGGGGATGATCTTGAGTAGAGAGACAGACGAACGAGAGAGACGAAGAAAGAGTCAACGGCACCTTGTACGAAGACTAGGGGGTCACGGATGACCTGGCAATCAACACCTTCTGGTACCAGTCGCAAGTTCACCCAGGTCCGATCGATCAGACCATTTCTCCGTATTTCCTCCCGAGCTACTTCCGGTTTCCTAACTTCGTGAACGCTCCCACGCCAACCGGTGAGATCTTCCCAGACGAAGTCCTCCGAGGTCGACGAAGCGCGTCGCACCAGGAGGTCATCTCTTAGGCACGACGACCGACGCCGGAAGCGACGTCCTGAGGTGGGCGACGGGGGAATCTTCGTAGAAGCCAACTGGCCCACTTGTCTGACACGGCTGGTGTCAACTTCACTTCCGCTTTTCGTACTCCCATTGTCTATCTCCTTACGAAGTAAAATCACACCCACTGTCACCGGGACTCTGATGAGAAACTTCGTTGACGTTCGAGATCCCCGGACACGATCGGTTACATTGAGATGAATCTCTGGCCTGGCCCGGATGCTGGGAAATATCATAGTTCAAGTCAGCGCGGAATCTACCGAGGATCGTATAACTCATGGCCGAAGAGAGCAATAGCTAGACAGATGCTGGGCATCGTATTACCCCGGTATACGTACGATCGCATATGAGAGTAAAGACAGAGAACGGTTGGTCCAGCGGCTAGAGATATCTCATGCATATCGGTCACGTAGGGGTTGTATCTCAGGGAGGTCGAGAGGTCCCTGCGCTGCTCATATATCAGTGACCAACAGACAGACGGACACCAGGATACATCATCCCCAGCATCCCGTTCACCCACCCCCTCCCGACGACGTCACAGCATCCCAACGTCTCGCTGCGACGCTGGGTGTCGCTAACTATTTTACCTAACTTCCCCGACAGTTTGCTCCGCGTTGACCACGTACGTCCGGTTCTCGTCCCACGGGAGTCAGGGTGGCTATAGGCAAGGGTAGTTTTACCAGGGTCCCCCAAGATATGCATACGTGACGGACGCCCACGGTTGTGATACGTGACTCTTCGGCTGAGCCGTGTACCGTTTTATCCGATTGGGTCACGTGACGCTAGGTGGTTCCTGATAGTAAAAATAAAAAAAAATCCTTTCTCTCTTACGACATACGTGCACCCCTTCGCGTACGTACCCACGTGTCTCTTCGGGAATGGCTGTCCGGAGGTACAAAAGAAAAAGTGTATGGAGGGGTGGAAGAGAGCGAGAGAGAGAGAGAAAACGAGAGGAAACAAACGCAAGGGTGCGAGAAGAGGGGTCGGAAGTGCGGCCGGCAGCGACAGCCGCTCGACTCGATAACCAGGACCGACTTCCGGTTCTCCGTAGATACGAGCTCGTCCTAATTACCGCTCATCCGTTTTTGAGGGGAGGCTGGATCCTCGCGAAACTTTTAAACCACTGGGATGGGACTATCAAAGAGTGGCAACACTGGGAAGAAAGTGGCGGGAGGTGACTTTAGATTTTTATTTAAGAGAACGAACGGACTATAGGTATACCGTATTCGTTCGATCTGTTATTATCGACTGTGACGTGATGAATTTTGAGAAATTATTTTTTTTTTATACGGAAGGGATGAATCTGTAGCACGCTGCGAGGGAGCGCGTCGTTATAGGGAAAATTATTTTTCTGGGGAAAAAAAATAATGTACAGATTATAGAAGAATGAGCGTCTAGTGAATTCTTGGCTAATAAAAGTCCCTAGGATCGGTATGGGTATACTGTGTACGTAGCCGAATGGTAACTTCGTGTGCGATACCATATGTGTATATCTTCTGCGATGCTTCTATGGAGGGTGGAGCCATAACACACGTTAATGACCATCGATTACGGTCCCTGTAATTACCACGATAAATCGCTTGGACGAGGTCCGAAGCTTTCGAGATTCGAGATTCCCGTGTTCTCAGCGTCGCAAGAGGCGTCCCCCTTCCTCCTCGACGCCTCCACCTTCGACCTACCCCCTTACGACAATGCCGTCGCGGCGTCTCTCTTAGTCTCGTTACAACTTTCCTATCTGCCGTTAACTCAGTCTTCGTTGCTACTTTCACGTCCCACCGATACGCCGTTGACCTAGCTCCCGTTCTACGTTTTCTTCTCTCGTGCGTTATTAATTGTAGCTATTACCCAAGAAATCGTGTTTTCTAGTACCCACCCGGTATATATAGCTTTTTTTTTTTTTTTTTGTTAAAGAAGAAGAAAGTATTTTCTCTCGTTACCCGTGGCCGATACGATATCGTCTCTTGTGAACGGGAAGTTGCCGCGTGCCGGTTTCGATCGAATCGTCAGATTTTAAGGGATGAAAATAGTCGAGCGGAATGATTTGCCGGGAGAGAGGGACCGGGGGGGTGGGATCCAGGGAGAGAGATAAAAGAAGATCCTTTCGGAGAGAATCGACAATCCTTTCACGATGGTCGATCGGATGGACGAATGGGGGGGGGGGGGGGGTGGCGGCTTTTGTTTTCGATGTCTCTCGGATTTATCCTCTCTCTCTCTCTCTCTCTCTCTCTCTCTCTCTCTCTCTCTCTCTCTCTCTCTCTCGGTCTCTCCTCTCCCGCAGCCCTACCGCGCGAGGAATCAATTATGGAACTTTTCAAATTTGTCAGTAATATTGAAATTTCTTTTATACCGGGGTGGCTCATAATTGAAGTCCATCGAAGGGATGTTGGGAGAACGAGGAGGGTGACGTGTCATAAAGAGAGTCATTGGAGAGAGCGAATAAGACGATGAGCGAGAGCGAGAGAGAGAGAGAGAGGGAGAGGGATCGAGTCAAAGTCTGGGACTCTAGCTGGGGGGTGGGGTGGGTGGGGTGGTAGGAGAGGGTTGAAACTTTTTGTTTTTCACTCGACTATTGTTTCCTATTGCCCAAGAGATTGGAAGAGTCTTCCGTCGTCTGTCATAATGTAGAATGGGGCTGAAGAAAAAAAAAAAAAAAAAAAAGAAAAAGGAAGAGGGATGCAAAAGGAATAAGGGACGAAAGGAATGAAAGCGACGATAGACTAGAGACGGGGATGACGATGAGAGACGGTTAAGCTTTAAGGGATGAAGCGATTCTCATCATAGACGGCTTCCGTTCAATTTCACCCGCACTTACAAATCCAATGGATATTACTTGCCGATTGCAAAAATTGTCGCCGCCTTTAAAACCCGCCGTTTTCCTGGGTACTTCGTAAAATCTTATCATCGCCATGGGCTCGTCTCCTTTCGCCCCTCCCCCCCCCCTTGTCGTCCTTATCCTCCGACCCCACCGGTAAGGGATTCTCTATCCCGGAAAACCCTAGGCCCCTTGTCGAGTGCCGAGTTCGAGCGTTCATCCAAACAAAACCATCCAGGGGTGAGCACGCTACTCGAATACTGATACGTAGAGCGAATGGGTTAGGTTATTTTGGAATTATTTTTTTTTTTCTTATCATTCAAAATTTTAACTGCAAATTGATTGTGGTGAGTTACGGCGATGTATCGTTCCTATGTGAATTCATGGCCAAGCGATTGGGTTTTTTTTTGTTGAGATATTACAACCCTTAAATCGATTGGATACCATGGCGGTTTTTTTTTTCGAAAATACATTTAATCTATTTCTCTTTCGGATCAATGGCGCGTGTCAATTAGGTTGGGGGGGTGGAAACAAAAGTGATCGCTTGTTCGGTCGTAGGGGTCGTGTTAATTTTCATTAAAATAAAATTAAAGCAAAACTTTTATCCTCGACGAGGATCCAGGCCGAAAGTTTTGCTTCCGCTGATCCCTCGAATCATCCCTTATTTCTTTGGACATCGTGAAGACAGCAAGGGTGTCAAATTGTGCCGCGAGGAAGAGGTGAAAATTTATTAGCAGAATTATGCGACATCGAAATCCTTCCGTGACTCTTTAACGTATCGGGCTTCACCTTTTTTAATTGAACCACTTTCGAGAGGCTTGATTTTTTTTTTTTAACAAAAGTATACACGTACGATAAATCGTTCGAGCTGTTACATTTTTTTTTGCAAAATTTTTTTTCCTGCCACCAACTCGAAACGTCAGACATCGGCCATGTTGGATCGTTAATATTTTTCCTGTTATTCCCGTTCCCGGTACGTATGAGATTGCATTTTTTTTTGCCGGATAAAAATAATTTTCACTTTTTCAAAGTTTTTTTTCTTTTTTTTTTTTTTTTCAAACCGCGTCCCGTCGATGTCTCCGACGCGACGTTTCATGACTCTGGGGCGTCGGTGCAAGGATTCCTCGTGTTTGTACATCGGCAACAGTCGAGCAGCAGGACGAGTCGAACAAGAGTGTCTCTCTGACGGATACGGTAGAAAGCACGAGGGTGGGTGACGTGAAGGGGACGAATGATAGTAGGGAGGGGGGGGGGTGGGGTGGGGTGGGAGGGTTGCGCAGATGAATTGTTGAAGGAAACATTAATAAAAGTTGCATTAATTAAGAGGGCAGTCGTGTAACAGGGATTGCTCGTTAAAGAGGAATCTCTCGGTCCGCTGGATCTCTGGGATCCCTTTCAAAGAGAAAATTCAAAGAGTCATTCTTCGGTTCAGGTTGTCATATAAATTCGTTGCTCTATTTCTTTTCGAGCAGCTTAAAAGCGTGGAGTACGATAACGATAACGGAGTACGAGTCAGAGGGATGAAAATAGCGAAAATGAGATTAGCCATTGGTAAATATGGGCAGTTAAAAGATTGTACAGAGTGTTTCGCGACGGGGGGAGCGGGGGGGGGGAGGGACGGGGGTAGGAGGGGGTTGAGTCAGAAATGAGAGAAAGATAGGAGAGGGTGGCAATAGAGATAAAAGATGAGAAATAAGTAAAGGAGAAGTAAGAGGAGAGGATTCCACGTCGCTCGGAGCTATTACCCTTAAAACGATATCGTCCAATTAAGGGTGGCGCGGCTAGGGGCTTTGAAAAATTATGAAAATCATACTTTGCCGCTTTCACCCCCCCTACCCCCCCGCCACCGTGGCTCTTCCGAGGAGCCCGAGTGAAACGCGACGGAAACAACCCTTAATGGAGAAGGACGGACTTGAAATCTGGTAGCCCCGGATCCGTGAAAGGGGGTTGTAGAAAAATTCAAAATTTTCCACGAGCCGCTCCTGGCTCGCGGCGCGAAGGACTTTCATCCCCTATTTGACGCTGGCGTGGATAATCCTAAAAAAAAAAAGTGACACGACATCGAGATGCCCAGCGGAGATCAAAACTACCCTTGCCGAGAGCAAAGGAGACGACGGGGGATGAGCTTTTGCTACCCTCTCTGCCCGATCATCTCATCAATTTTCATTATGTCCCGTGCCCTCTCTCGCTACCCTTATTATGCCTCGCAGTCACACCCTTCTGGCAGTATCGGCGTACTACCATAATAAGGGTAGTTATTAAGACCGCGTTCACATGTTTTCTTCGGTCGCCCATTTGCCATCGGCCACTTGGTACCTCAGAGCGAGTGCCTCGTGGCCGGGTATACAGCATCCCCCTGTCCGCCGATCCTTTTCACCCTCGGCACCCCCGCTGGACCACCTAATGGGATTATTTAGTAATTAAGGATCATGCTCCGTTTGCATTTCGCGACTCGGCGCTACTAATTGATCGATAGCTTTTTTAAAGTTGCTCACCCTGAGTAATTGAAGTGCAGCAATTACAGACGGAGTCTGGTCCAGAGGCCTCTCCCGGTGGCCATGGGGAACGGGCGAGTATGAAAATCCTAGAGAATTGGTCAGCGAAGGGGATGAAGGGTTGTGAAGATGCTGGGGAGGGGGTGGACCAAGAAGAGGTGAAACAGTCTCATAAAACGTAGATTTTGTAAGAGGGTAGGTACCTACCCCCTGGTTAGGGTGGTTAGATCCCCTTAATTGTCAGAGTTAAATAATTCACTGTCAATCTTTTCACCCTTCGTTCACCAGGATAGAACGAGGCCGTCCTCTTCTCGCAGGACGTCGATGTCAGAGAAATCATCTCCCTCTCTCTCTCTCTCTCTCTCTCTCTCTCTCTCTCTCTCTCTCTCTCTCTCTCTCTCCTCTTTTAATTATTCTACCCTGAGCGGCAAATAATATAATTCATTTCATTGTTTGGACCTCCGTCGAAGGGGTCGGGATTATAGGAGACTGGGCTGGATGGCTGGCTGGTTAGCGATTGAATTTTCCTACGAACACGAGCGATCCATTATCCAGGATTTCTCCTGGCTGTTGGCTGAAGGGGATGCTGGGGTAACGCGGGGTTGTAAAGGAGACGAAGGGGAAGGAGCACGAGGATCAGGATACACAGAATCCCATGGCAAAGTCCACGAGTATCCACCTTTTGCCCCCCCCCCCTTATTATATTCTAAAATTGTTCTCTTCCTCCCTCCCGCCCCTGGTCACCCCACCCTCCCTCCCTCCCTCCCACCACCACCCCCTCTCGAAGCCCAAGGGTATTACTGTCTAGCGAGTCGGTCATTTAACGCTGGCAACGCGCGCTACGTATTTCAGCCAGCAAGTAAAACCATAGAAATTCGCACCGCAGTTATGTGTCGCGGTGTCGCGGTCGCGTTCATGCGGATCGAGCTAATCCGAGTGAATGTGCGCGGCGAACCGTCTACAGGGCCGTGTGCCTTACCCCTCGTGCCCCGGGACCCTCCCCCCACTGGTGGCCCCTGGTATGCCATACCACAATGAGGACGAGGTTCCCGTTCACCAGGACAAAGACCCCCTACTGCCAATTAATGTCTGACGATCCTCACGACAATCTCCTGTCGCGGCTTACCGACGTCGTTTTACTCGGAGGCTCCGCTGAGGATTCGCCCTGAATCCCAGTGAAGATGGTAACGGCAAAATTGACATGCTCGATTCTGGGTATTAGGAATTTTATATAGTTCGCGGTAAGAGCGGGGGGGGGGAAGGGGGGGGGGGTGGTAAAAAGGAGGAGGAGGGTAGTACGGTATGTTAATTGTAATGAGGAGGGGACGAAATTGAGAGTGGGGGGTGGGAAGGGGTTAGAAGTGGGAGGGGGGTAGGGGGAGGATGCTGCTTCACAAGAGATCTAGACCGTCTTGGATTTACGTCACGTTCGGTGTAATATTGCCGCCCGCGAATTTGTCCATTGAGCGTCGCGACGCCTGGCGTCGACAATGGAAACTGACGCGGCGGGTAAGGTGAATTTGAGCGGCGAGACTAGATATCTAATTAACAGGCTTGCTGACAATGGGAGAGCCATTCGTCGCCCGTGAATTGTATCGTGGCGTCGCGACGCTTCGGGTGCGTCTCTTCAACGTACCTGTATAGAAACAACACCTACTGTAACGACGTACACTTCTCTGTTCATTGTGCAAGGAGAGCGTTTAATTTCTGTAGGGATTCTGCCGGTCGTAATGTTTGAGGTTTGAATTTACCTCAAAAAAAAAAAAAAAAAAAAAAAAAAAAAATGGGAATTTACGATTTTTGAAAATTTTCGAAAATTAATCCATTATTAGACGTTAGCCTGGGACAATGTTAGTTTATTATTCTAGACAGTCTAATCGCTCGCGCGGTATAATCGTTAGGCTAGATTAGAAACTGGGGTAGAGTGTATATGCACAGTGTGGGCAAGAGAAGGACAGAGCTAATTCTAAGCCGCAAAGTTAGAGCGAGCGGGAACGGTCTAGGTCTGGTAATAGACGTCGCGACGTGCCAGCCTGTAAACAGCTACATCAGGAGCGTATGTTAGAGGGGGGCATTAAAAGTTATCCAGGAAAACAACGTACGAGGATCAGGACGTAGTCCCGTAGTGTAGAACGGGGAAGAAACGTGACTTCAGGATGAGGGTAGGGCGTCGCGACGTCACTCTGCGTACAAAGATACGCCCTTGATACAACAAAAATGAATTTTTCACGATCAATAGATCCGATCTATAGATGTATAGATCTTTGGTCGAAATGAGAAAAAAATGTTCAGTCGATGAATCCAGCCTCGCAAGCAGGTCTTGGGGTAACCCTGACTTCCTGTGGATGGGGCAGGAAGACAAGGGATGAAACGAGGCAGGGAAGGATGCTGGACAATTAGAATCACTAAGGAGGGAGAAGAGGGTGAAAAAAAAAAGTTTAATTATAAACAGCGGGAGAATTGCTCGACTGGGCGTCGCGGGGCGTCGCGAAACGACCACGACTACTACGAGGACACGGAGATCGCGAAGTAGCGACCGGAGAGGCCGGAGGGGCGGACGAGGATGAGATGCCGGATGAAGCAGGACGTTTCGTCGACGGCCAAATGGTCACGGCTTAGCGTCGAGAAAACTCTTTCAGCCAAACGAAGGGAATCCGTCGTCGAGAGATTATCCCAGGGCTTCAAAAAGTTGTTAATTACTTGGATTTCGATCCCCCGCGCTGTCTCCGCGTGTCGTAGCATTCTTGTACCGGCACTGGTACCTTTATATCTTTAGAGTTTTCAAATCCCTTTTCTCTTTCTTTCTTTTTTCTCTCTCTCTTTCTCTTACACACGATCCGGTCGAACCCCTTTCGAAATTAGGTCTTAAGCACGAGATCGTTTTACCCAAGGCGATACATAAAAATTACATTGGATCTTTATGAGACACTAACGAAGCAGCGGGACCTGGTCCAGGCCGATCAATTCGTTAGAGCATCCGGAAAAGGTATGGGTAATTACCTGAGCTTGCTCCTGGGTCGTCTTCAAGGATTGACTCTGTATAGGTTTCAGGACTGGCAGTATCAATAGCAGCGGTTATACCGGTAGGGTGGACTGCTGGCTGTACCAGTAGCATTAGTAGTATCTGCGGAGGAGCATCAGCAAAGTCTCGAGCAGGAGAGGCGATCACTTTGCGGTGAGCCAGGTCGTTCGGACTTGACCATTAGACGGTGGACGACGACGCCTTTGCCGACTGGGCGCCGTCGGAGAACCGGGAACCCAGAACAGCCCCAAACTTCCCGTCGGCCGCTACAAATATCGTTAACGTGGCCGTGCGGCTGTGGCGCGGCTACGCCAACCCCCTTAGATACGAAATAGAGGAGGCCAGGCTGAGCTCGCAGCTAGTAATTTTCCCAACAGTTTGGCCCAACTGCCGAGGCGACAGCCCAGTTCCACCTAGTTTCCCTCTTCTCTTCTGGCAACGTCGCTTCCTTTGGCTCCCTTTATGCGTCCCGTAGGAAAGTGGAGAGTAGAGAGTGCAGCCAATATCGACAGAGAATTGCCTCCCGGCAACCCTTACAGCATCCCTGCGAAACCTTATCGAAATTCGGTGGAGAATTTTACCGGTTGCTCGTGACGACCACGAGGAATATGACGTTTTGATTTATTTAATTTGCAAAAAAAAAAAAAAACTTCAAAATCTTCTTCGTATCTTCGCGGTATTTATTTATTTATTTTTTTCCAAGCACTTTTAAGGGTTGGAAAATTTAATGAAGAAACTAGAAGCGTCCGAACCCTTAATATATTTTTCTATCGATCCGGCAAGGGACGGGGTGGGGGGTATCAGGGTAAACGAGGGTGCGCGATTACGAGTGCGATCGAGTGGCTCTGCCAGGAAATATGAAATTTGTCAACGATCAGGGGGACGAGCAGCTTCCCCCAGTGCTGCCAGTAGATATTATCCGCAAATATAGCGACGGTGCTTTTCCTGCGGCCGAATCCACACGAAAGACGTCTCTCGTTCAGGATCTTCTTTTTTGCCTGGTTCGAGTGATTCTCACGAGTCCTGGACCGAAGCGACTCGGATGATCTTTCACGGAGATAGGAGAGATAATTATAAAAATTATTTAAATTCAAAAAATCCAAAATACTCACGGCTACGTCAGTCGATCTTTACGACGTCGCTGTATTGAAAATTCAAAAGTTCTTTCCGCAGTCAGTATACGGTACGGCACGATCGGAGCGACGCCTTGCGTCGTCGAGCACACCGAGTCGTAAAGTCTCGTCTAAAAGGACGCGGCGACGTCGTAGGTTATTCTACTTGCGTAAATTCAAGGCGGTTTTTCCAGGGCGTCCGGGTACCTTCATAAATTCCGCACAGCCACGTAGATGCATTTGCATGGGACACGTGCAAATGAAATGTACTCGCGACGCCCGACGTCGCCGCCGTCGGTTTACCAATAACCACCAGAGTCATAAAAGTGTTGACAACGGAAAAGTTGCCATTCCGCGACATCGACGCCCGACGTCGTCTTACGTTTCGCGTATGTTAAACCTACCTTGACTTCTTGAAACGTAACTAACAAGGTAATACCAAAAAAAAAAAAAACAAACGAAGGTAATAACGACGCCGGGCGTCGATTCACCTGCTGGAGGTAACAGCGTTCCCGTTAACGAACGGCAAAGTTTCACACGGAACGGCAGTGGGACCAGGGTGCGGGTGGCAGATCTGCAACCCGGAATGGAATCTGTCCGTTCCAGACGCTGGTCAGGTCAGTTCCTCCCTTTTCTACTCCATGCAATCTCGACGGCCGCACTACAACAATACCGAAGCGTCCCGACGCACCTCGTTAAAGATCCTATAAAAACCAAAAATATTTCACCCAAAAATAAATTTCCTCGTAATTTTTCCCCGGAGCGTAACCCGGGCTCCTCGGCGATGTCTCAGGGCCGTAAGTGAATGCACGAATGGTCGTCACGGGCCAGAATCGAAATTCCCTAGGAGACTACGCCATGCGGACATGCCTTGAGCTTGCTCGTAGAATATTTAGAAGATCATTTGAATACGCGTCCCTATGATCGATAAGCCGATGGTTTTATCGTGCGAGTGTTTCAGCCCCCGTATATGAGTTCCAGGGTGTTCCTGTAGAGGGGGTTGAAGGGGGAGGGGGTCCCGTGTTCTACCGTTGGGATCCTGCACCCTGATCACGTGCCGGTACGATATTAGCCTTTCATAGAGAGAAGCCCGCTCCGGCGCTGCGTATCCTTGGTCCTTTGTGTGAAAAGGACTGCCAAACAGAATTTAAGGTTATTTCGCGGGGAATAAGAATGGACCCTTACGTCGCTCATTGCCATGCGAGAGAGTCGGGGAGAGAGAGAGAGAGAGAGAGAGAGAGAGAGAGAGAGAGAGAGAGAGAGAGAGAGAGGTTAGGTAGTCGATGGGGGATTGTTAAGGGGTCTGTAGAATAAGAGAGAGAGAGAGAGGGTAAAGCAAGTTGGAATTTTACGCGAGTTGCGATTTGCGGCCACGTCGCGGTTTACCTGTTTGACGTGTTTCTGGTTATCGTGGAACTTTTTCCCACTGTTTTCTCTATTCAACGTTGTTTCACGGGATCCCCACGCACGATATAGACATTATCAATTAAAAAGTTCACGACAGACAAATGGTCGTCGACGAGAAAAGCCATTTTCCCGTTACGTAATTGATACGGGGGATATCCGTGCGAATGTATTCGCACAGTGGCTGGCGAACTATTTCGCTCTAGCGAAATATGAGATCGTCTGCATTAAATATTCGAGTAATTCGTTATGGCCGGCAACGTACTACCATCGCGCTGCCACCCTTATTTCCTCATCTCTTAGCCCTCACTCTTCTGCCAGACAGCTGGAATTTATCCTAACGAATTTCCAGTGGTCTGACCTCACCCTTCGTCTCGTTTCAGCTGTAATATACGATAAACACTACCCTGCCACCACCCCTCCCCCTTGCCACTACCCTCGAACAGTTGCGCGAGACTTGGAAACGTTTTTAACAAATATTTATAGCGAAATAGGGAATTTTAATAATTATTTAAAAAATGTCTTTTTTTCTCATTATTACTCTAAGTTGTTAGGTACGTCTTTATCTTTTTTTTTTTTTTTTTTTTTTTTTGAAATTATAGATTGTCCCTCGATCATTTTTTTCCATGCAATTTGAAAGTGGCTTCGGCGTCCTTTTTTTTTTTTTTTTTTTTTCTTAGCTCCCACTTCCAGCGTCGGCCAGGATTTACTTATCCAATGTGATTCGATCTCAGTCGAAAGTCCGTAACGTGTGCAGGGCCGTGTGTGACGCAGGATCACACGCATGGTCGGCTTTAGAGCGTTATAAATCGGAGAGGCGGCCGTCGCGGCGCCTATATGCCTCGTATCAGCTGGATCGATGGGAATTTTGGCCTGCGCTTAGTCGGCATTTAGGCCCGCATGCCAAGACCCCCATGTACCCCATGTACATTTGCCTAATAACGTAAACACCGTAGCTCCGGTTTCTCTGGCTTCCCCATTCCGAGCGAACAGAATGGAAATAATTTAGGTAAAAACGAGAAGAAGAAAAAAAAAAAAAAAAAAAAAGACATGTTACTTCGCAAACGCATTAAATTTTATTTTCGAATTCCCTCGGTGGTCAAAACTTAGCAGACAGTCCGGATTCGTGGAACGGATTAATTGATATGGCGAATATAAGCTGGTACCGTGACGTAACTGATGTCGGCTCTATACGGTTTTACTCAGTTGGCCATCCTGTGTACGACGAAGTCAAAGTTGTTAGCCGGACGTTTTCAGGGAAATGCATCGGGGATTCGGGCGTCGCGACGCTGCCGGTACTCGGTGACTTTGGTCTCGGCCAGCGAAAACCCTCCCGATCCTGAGTAGCAATTAAACATCGGGCTAATGTGCTTTTCCATTGAGAAAATTGGGTATCCGAGGTGGTCACCCACCGGAACTGGTTCTCCGGTTTGATTATATAGTTGGTACCACCCACCCCCGCCCGCTTCCCATATACACTGTACTAATTGAATTTGCAAACGAGAGTCGATGCGTCCCACCACGGATTTATCGAGGGGCGTCGCGACGCTTCGCGCGGTCACTCTACGTCGGTTACCAAGGATCAAGATTGAAAAGAGGTCGAAGACCTGGTCCAGGCCGGAAGCGAAATTGGTTCTGGTAGCTTTATACATATACATGGGCGAGTCACGTGCGATCGCGCGAGTAGCCAGAGCGAGTCGGTTCGCCGTTGGGAAACTTTGATATTTCGTAATTCCATTGCTCGCAATTAGGGCCGGTAATTACCATAACCATTAGCGGCCGGAGCGCAAGCTAGAAACCGGCTAGAAACTACCACGGACACTCTGGCGACTCAGGGAGACCTCGGGATACCCGGGTGTCCTGGACATAAATACTGGCGGTCAACCCAGCCGGGTACCGGCCGCCAAAGGATAGCGCTGACCTCCCCGTGCACACACCCCCCTCCCCCCGCCCCACGGGACTCCCACGACGTCCCGGACACGCAATCACGAACTTTCCTGAGGAATGTGACCGCGCCGAATTTCTTAGGCGGTCGAATTAAACTCGTTCCCCGGCCTCCTCCGTCGTTCTACGTCTCTCTGTCTGATCTCTGGCGGTCTCACGGCTTCCGTCCCACTCACGCCTTTACCCCGACGTCCCCAAGGCCACCCAGACCAGTCCGAAGTGTCTCTTGCCGCTACGTAGCTGACCGTCGGTCAGAGCGTCCCGACGCCGACGTACGTAGCGTGACGCCGATTTGTGGAAGCGTAGCTGCAATAGATTCGAGCCCGGAACCCACCACCCTCTACATCTCGAGGAAGTTTCTCTTCCAGTTCCTACCACTTCCAGCAGCTCCGGCGTGTCCCTGCCCCCCCTTTTGATTCACCCTTAGCACTTCCATCCCTGGACATTTATCCCCGGTGAATTTCATCCTGGAATTCGAGAAGCTGCGCAGATTTTCATGGATTTGAAGCCAGGGACCTTGGGACGGTCCGTCCTTGGACGTGCCTGCTAGGGGATGATCGCTGGGGAAATTTTGTAAATAAAAAGTTTACGCAACCGATGCTGGAACCTGGGTACCTGGTGGATGCTGGAGAATGCCGAAGCTTCGACCTGGGTCGGTACTGGGGATGCGGATGAGGCTCTTCTCGGTCGGAGCTTCGACGTAGCACCCTGGCGCAGGAGTGCCTTGATGTGGTTATCGCCCAGATACGTTTTAGTTGTGGTTTTGCCTCTCGGACGGAGGCTAAATTGGCAAATATTAAAATTCTTCCGATGAGGTAGGAGGGGGGTGCCGAAGGGAGGGAGACGCTCAACGGAGGATACAGAAAGACGGAGGGATGCTGGGCGGCACGAACTCTCGACTGATCTGTGGCCAACCGCATTTAACCTGCTGAGCTTTTTAACGGCAAAGTTTTCTTTTATTTTACCTATGCGAAAACAAACGGATCCGCGAAGCTTCCATTGGTGGATTATTGTTTTTTCAAATTACTTGATATCGACTTTTTTTTCTGGTCCAAGTAGACAGGGGGCTGCTTGTACGATGTCTTTGGGAGGACCGAATAAATTGACAATGGCGTCTTGGGCTCTTGTATTACAGTAATAAGAAAAATTAGCGCCTCAGCCAGGGTGCCTTTTGGTCAAAGGGTTGTTGTGTGCTAACGGGTACTCGGGGGGTGAGTCTGAGAAAAATTATAAAAATAATCAGAGGGGAAGTCAATTGGGGTGGAAAACTTGCGTAACAAGCAGTTCCGAGGAAATTGCGGGAAAAAATAAAGGCTGTGTTAAGTATCTCCTCTCTTTCTATCCTTGCACGAGAGAGTGAGAAAGAGGGTGAAGAGGGGTACAGGCAGTGAGCAAATGAAAACAAATGACGCGCTATAAAGAGTCAACCGTTAAAATAATATTTTCAAAAGGAACAAACAAGTGAGGGTGAATCTCTTGTATTTTTTTTTTTTTTTTTTTTTTTCCTTACCCTCATCCCTTTATCTCATTTCCCTGCTCATCTGCCTCTCTCTCTCAGGAACAGACGAAGAGAAAATGTGGAAGAGTCCGAGAGAGTCGGAGAGACGTTAATTCCTTTCACCCCGGTGGCCGGAATGGAAGCCTAGCAATTACCAGACGGAAACGCGCTCTTAGGAAGGGCCGCCGCAAGAGAACCAGAGAGAGAGAGAGAGAGAGAGAGAGGGTGAGATTGAGCGAGAATGAAAAAAAAAAAGGTCGCGAGATTCCTGATCTCCCGAAGTATCCTTGAAAATCTCCAGAATGATCCACGAATGGGGTGGAAGGGGTGTTATATCCGAGAGGGGTAACATTGTTGCGCATGGAAATTCGCCCTTAAGGAGCACTAGGCTACGGAGTGACTCCATCGCGTAACTACGTACCAGCTTCAAGAACGATCCGACAAGTAGCTATTTAGGTGCAGTCGCGATGCTCCCTGAGATCAGGAACCAGCAGAAGAAGAGGGTCCAGGTGGGTGCCACCCTCGAGAAGCAGTAGCCCCAGGCTCGAACCCCCAATTTAAAGGAGCCGACCTTAAACGGTCCCTGCTTAATACGACGCAAGAGGCTAATCTTAAAAATTCCTCCGTGAGATAAGCCAAAGTTTCCCCCTACACGTCGCGCGGCCCAGATTGAGCCCTGGTTCTTTTTCATTAGCCGATAACTGCCCCGGAGAATACACCGGGATATACACGGCGAGATGGGCCATAGGATACGCAGTGCCTACGAACGACGCGTCAATTCCTTCGGGCTCTTTTCTTTCTACGAGATACGGCCCTGGCGATTTTAAAAGGAACCAACAACCTACTCGTTTGGCTCCTCCTTATCCCGAGGTCGCGAACGGCCACGAAGAGGATCCCGGGTCTTTAGCTACGTGAGACCTCGCAGTCAGGTACTTCCGGTTGTGGCGAACTCACGGTCAGGTCAACTCCTGGCTGTATCGGTGAATCCCACCCCTCTCCAACCAAGCGTCGCGACGCTCGAACTCGACGCTTCTTCTCGACGGGGTGCAATATCCCCGTGGTTCCTTAACTTGCCGTCATCTGCTAAAAGTGCTCAAGGAGATATCAGCGAAACAAGTTTTTCCGCAATTTTCCTACCAATCTCCCCCGGGACACCCGGCCGATCAGCTCCCGAGGAAGGTTCGCGTGGGTCGGACGAGGAGGCGAGACCAGGGAGGTGCCGACCTCGGCGGAAGTTGGAGCGAGAGAGACGATCCCTTGGAAAGATGACCAAGACCCAGCCCGCTGACTATAATTTCATTAGCCGGGCTCGAGACAAATGAGGGAGCATTGCGAGACGCGCCGGCTGCCCGGAAGATCCTGTTCGCCGGAAATAACAACACCGAATGAGATAACTGATGACGCCCGCTCCCTTCGCCCTCTTATCATCCGGCGAAATCATCTCGCGCCGTCAAAATATCAAGCGCACATATTTACCTTGCAGACTGTGCCCATCGACGTATACCTATATACACTTGTACGCAAGACCATGGGAAGTAATGGCTGGCTCGATGAAAGAGACAGCGGCTGGACCTCTCTCTCTCTCTCTCGTCACTGGCGTAGGAAGAGAGTACGAAGCGGCCAATAGAAATATTAAAAAAAAAAAAAGTCTCCACATCCGTTTCATCTATTTGTTTGTACCGAAGTACCAACTTGACTCACGCTCCAGCGTCAAGATTATTTGACCAGCGTAGTCAGTCGGCCATCTTGACTCGATGACTTATTAAAAAGTAAAGCGTCGCCATGGACCAGCAGAGAAGAGTCACCAGGCAGCCGGCACCTCGGCGAATGGTTGTCGCAGCTGTTTGCAGTGGTAATTACCGGCACACGCTTTCGCAAGAAAAACATTAATATCAAACGGTGAAGCAGAGTCGACAGTGCAAACAGAAGATCTTAATGGTGAGCTAACTTCGAAACAGCCTCCCGGTCCTTTTCTCTCGTCCTTCGTTATCTGCACTTTCATTTCGTCGTCGATACTACTCTGTATATATATATATATTTTTTTTTTCATATTTTTTTCCTACTTTTTTTTCTCCTCCTCGCTCCGCTTTCAATTTACATATTAAGATTTTTTTCGCATTCCCAACGTCGCTCCAGTCAATTTGCTTCCGTCACTCTTTACTCTCGACTGCAGCGCTCCTTCGGCTACGCCCTGTACCTACCTCGGTACACGCGTTACATCGGTTGCCGACGAATCGCGAAAAGCGATTCATTTTTCTTCTTTTTTTTGTCTTTTTTTTTTCGGCATATTGCGACGGCTGAGGGTTTTGGCTCTCGTAAGGAAGGTTGGGGCTTTGTCCAATTAAGCGTCCAGCTTTTCGAGCGCCGCGGCGGCTTCGCATATTTCTGTCTGGAGAGGCACGCTCCTCTCTCTCCCACTCCCTCGTTCGCTCCGCTCAGTCAGGAATCGAGGAAAAGAAGAGTTTTTCACTTTCACCTTTCTCCCTTTATTTTTATACGTTATTCGTTCCCTGCCACCCTCCTCCTACCCCTCTCCACCCTCCCACCCACCCCTAACTCGTCGTAGCTGACAGAATTGTGGCGGTACTCTCGCGACGAGTATTTTGTCGGATGTCCAACTTATCGCAATTAGCTCAATAATTTCTCTCGACGAGTCTCCGGGCCTCCTCGAGACTTCAGGATGACAGCTCATCACTTGGCCTCCTCGTCCGTGGTGCTCCTTAAAAACTCTGACGGATTTGCCAATTTTTCATTTCATTTTTTTTCTTTTTTTACCAGACACTCTTGCCAACCCTCCAACTCTCTAATCCCAACAGAACGATGACGCGAATCTTGATCCATGATAATTTGAGAAATCAAATTAATCTTAATCAATGACAAAATTACGAGCACCTAGGTCGGAGTTCATCGAAGGTACCTGGTCCGGGTCAGAGGTCGCGCCGTTGACTGCGTGACACTTCGATGAAAGCTGTCCCTTTCCTCGCGCAAGAAGAGCGTTAAAGCCCGTCGTGGCAAAAGTTTTCCCGACTCAAACCCGGATGGCTGTCATTATCGACTGGTGAATTCCTCAAGCCGTCGAAAGGACTTCCGGTCGAGGTTCGAGTTAGCGCTTGGATAGGTAATGTGACGCGTGTCTTCCTGGCAGCGCTCCTTGTCCTCGGGCGAAGGCTGAACTTGTCCTGAGTGCCAAGTTCCTCGGGTGTTAAGCGTATTAGGCACCGTGGCTCCTGACTTCTGCTTTCTGACTGGCGAGAGGAGCATCGGTCATTAGCACGGATAGATTCGATGGTTATTAGCCATTACCGCCATTAGGGAAGCCAAAGTCGTTGTCTGCTCTGGCAGGGTCCTCGATGCTGGTACCAATGCTAGGTCCTGTGAATTGATCCTTGGCTGGTACGATCGAGCGTGAACTTTGAACCCGATGCAAATTCATGGTTATCGAGAGACACGAGGAATACGTAATTTTTGGTTTTTTAATCGTTCTTAGGTGAGGACTTTTGCAATATCTCGTGACCTTCGACACTCCCTGTGGGTAGCGCAGGGTTTTTCGAGCTAATTTTTCGGAAATTCTTTGAATTTTTTATAAGGCCGGATTTTTGAACCTCGCGTAACGAAGTTATGGGAAACTTTTTGGTTTGTGTCTTGGATACTTGTATACACACGCGCGTCGTAAGCCTTTCCCTGGATTATAAGGAATCCCTATCTCTTTGGATTCCTGTCATATCCACATAACAGGCCTGTTTTTATTCAATTAATACTCCCCTCCTAAGACCGTTTCCGAGTACAAAGTTTGATCCATTTCCGTGGAAGATGTTTGCGCGGTCGCGGATGGAGAACTTTGCCATCAAAGACGCTCTTTCCCATCTCTATTTCTCTCTCTCTCTCTCTCTCTCTCTCTCTCTCTCTCTCTCTCGTACACAGTGATAGCAGTATCTCTTTGGAGTCGGCACGAGGTTCAACCGATGGAACAGAACACGAGAGGGAGTCATGAGATTCTGATGTTTGATATGCTGCGGTGACGTAATAATTTTCTCATATCGAATCCCAAGATTCTTCTCAAAGAGAGAGAGAGAGAATAAAACCACCATAATATTGAAGAGTAAAGTAACCGGTCCATTTTACAATCTAAAGGAAGATGCTGCGATCCTTTGATAAAATTGTCAAATAAACTAGAAAACTAAAATCCTAAGAGTAAATAAAGAAAAAAAAAAAATATATAGATGATACAAGTAGGATACTGTCGAAGGACAGAAAATGAAAAGAAATACATATCTCTCTCTCTCTCTCTCTCTCTCTCTCTCTCTCTCTCTCTCTCTTTCTCTCTCTCTCTCTCACACACACACAAGTCAGATGAAAACGAGAAAGAAAAAAAAAGTGCGAATAAAATCGCGGCACGGCCGGAATTCCTGGACGGCCGATGGACCCCGAGGAATTCGTCATCCCATAGAGTTTGTCCATCGGGCAGAAACGTCACGACGCTGCAGCTAAATGCCCGGCCATTTGTGTGACAAACGAGAGATGTCACAGGGAGCGGTACTACGGGCACGGGAGTCCTTCAGGACTCCGATCTCGACCCTAGTCCACATCCCATTCCGGCCCCATCTCATCCCATTCCGCATCGCGCGTTTAATCCATTGATTAATTCACTTCGTTTCTACGTCCTTTATGATTAGTCGGCTTCTCTCACGCTCCACGACTCGGACTCTCTTAGTCGAATTCCCGGAACTAATGCGTCCTCCCCTCCCCCTCCCTCCCTCCCTCCCTCCCCCGGTCCAGCTAGTTTTGTTAATCAATTTTTCCCGCACGGAAGCACATGTTACCAAGCATCCCTGGACCAATCGGAGGCGTTCCAGTTTATCCAAAAATTCTAGAGACTTCTCTCTCTCTCTCTCTCTCTTAGTTCCCTGGTCATTCGCGTCTTGGTACCTTGCCTTCTTTTTTTTTTTTCAGGCCAGTTTCCATCGACGCGAAAATAACAATGGTCACGTTTACGACGTTATCGAGAATAAATATTTGAGTCCGGCAGGACCAGCAGTTTTATGCGGTTGGCAATACTCGTGTTTCCATCGCTCTTACGTAAGAACGGTTCTTTATCTCGTTTTCTTATTTAAAATCGGACTCTGACCGTACCGAATGGCCAATAAATTCCTCTGGTTTACATAATGTAGTACCGGGCTTCGCTATTCACTTATTAAATCTACGATTCATCAAATCGTCGTATTCGAGATGGCTGTAAACCCGCCGGCAGACTTGTCTTTTACGACTGGGACGCCATCCTGCGGATCCTTTTCGAAATTCAGTGCCAATTTGCCTAACGCGCATCGTCAACTTTACGAGCGCTGGTCCGACACTGAAGAAATCCTTCGACATGGATTCTCCTTATCAATATTATCTTGTTCCATCAAGTTGGTACCATGCCGGTGCGTACGCTGCTCCCGTCCCTCTCAAATTTTCTCTACCGGGCCTCACCTCCTGCCCCACGCCCCCACCCCCATCTTCCTGACCACCCGTCGCGAGAACTCGTTTAACGCGACCAAAGAAACCTAACCAAACTTTTTTTACATTTTTTTTTTCCCTTATTTTTGCCTTTATTTTTTTTTCTCTTTCTTTTCACCGACACTTTCTCGCCCTCGCAGGCTTCCCCGGTAGCTTTCCCACTTCTTTCTTTTTTTTTTTATGCCCCCGGGCTTCCCCCCTCTGGCTGCTCCGATGCCTGCCCCGGCTATACCCGGTTGCCTGCTTTTATCAAGCTCAGCCGACTTATCGTGACTGAAGGAAAGTTCGAAGCCGCCGTTACCCTGATAAAATCTAACGTCCTGAATTTCACTGCTGGCTCGATGCTCTTTCTCGTCCTCGTTGTGTCCCGGTTGCATCTTCCCTCCCTTCCACGCTACCCCCACCCCATCCCCCTCCCCCAGTTCCCTTCGACGTCTCGCAGAAAAGTTGTTGAGACGCTCGCGCGTCGTTTGTATCCGTCGTGAATTTTCTCGAATGTTCTCGGTTGCATAGCTATCGCTTGTTTACTCCGGTTTTGCTATTTTCCAAAGCGATACGTCAATCCGGTATCCTGAAAACTTTGAAATCCCGAAGCCTGGTAGCTGGAAAACCAGGATAGCCGAATGGAGAAGAAATATATATATATATATATACATTCTGCTGGAATAAATCAAGCTTCAGTTATCCCTTTTGGATACTGAATGCATCGACCTTGGATACGTTGACTGATAAATCTTCACGTATGCATAATTCTTCTTTTTTTTTCATTTTCTTTTGCACTTTATATTTAAAAAAAAAATTTTTGTCATGTCCCATCCAAAGGTCGAAAACGCCTGGTTTCGAGTAGCACGTTACAGCCTTTACCTTTCGTCTGGTTTATTCATGCGTTTCCGATAAAGCCACGAGTCCGCAGGAACCGGAAGCGGATCGTTAAGCGAGAGCCTTTCATAAGCCGCAAAACTCGAAACTGTGAGGATCCCCGCATGAATAAGCCGTTACGTCGCGTTACCCTACGTTGATAAATAGTCCGCCTCGTGCGAGTCGGAGAACGTGTGTGCGACGGCTAGCGGTGGCTTAGCTCAAGCGTAAACCTTCTCCTACGTTTGCACCTCGAAGAGGCAGAGAGAGAGAGAGAGAGAGAGAGAGAGAGAGAGACTTACGTAGAGCGGTAGAGCGCGATAAAGAGAGAACGGACGAGAGAAGCTTTAATCGTTCGGTAAATGCCTGATGAGTTTATAATTTCGAAGTTTCCGTAGCGGCTACGTAAATTTGGTTTAAATTTCGATCGGCAGCCCTTGGGAGGGCTTAAAAGGTTCATAAGGGTGACTTCGCTCGGGGGAGTCAAAATAAGAAAATTTTCAAAATTCATCCCCATACAGACACGATTCCCCGTTCCAACGTCAAATGGCTATAGGATATCAGTGCCTTAAATTTTTATTTTTTATTTTCTTTCTCACTCAGTCCTCCGTCCGCCATCTTGGACAAACTTCAAGGTCGGAGACTCACGTAGTTTTTCGTCGATTCTTCGAGGCTCTTATAGCTAAAGTTTCCGTCCAGCCAGACTAGTATGGGACTTTGCACGTTGCTTTGTTTTTGTTATCTGACGTATGAACACCACGTGGTCGTCAGTCTGACAGATAAACGTCATGTTTTCTACATTGTCCGAAAAGAGAAAGAGTGCGCGAAGAAAAACACGAGGCAAAGGACTGAGCAAAGTCCGGCAACCCTACAAATTGCAGAAGCAATAAATTCCCTGTAAAACGGTGAAGCGGCCACATAGATAACGTATCTTGTGGCTGATATCGATGGCGATCGGCCGATTTATGGGCTAGCGCTAAAAAGCCCCCAAGCACGTCTGACACGCGTGCCTGCCGACCAGAAGTCCGTTTCTCCTGTTTCCTATCTCGTATCTCTCTCTCTCTCTCTCTCTCTCTCTCTCTCTCTCTCGCACTCTCTTTCCCACTATTCATATACATGCCCTCCTTTTCCCACTCGCCACCAGATAAGAATTGCCAGTAGGAGCTGTTGTTCCCTAGGGAGAAAAAAAAATCACCAGGTTACCTCCAATTCTCTCCAGCACCGGTCCAGCCAGCGAAAGACACCCCCAGTGCTACCTAGTGAGATAAACTAGGAGGGGGTGGCAGATAAAAACCTACCCTGACGTGACTTCGGATGACGTAATGCAGCAATACGTATGTGCGAAACGTTTTGGCAGTTGGCAGTGCCTGTATGCTGTACGTCAGGGGGAGGGGCTGGAGTGGGAGGAGAGAGGCTGTGACAGGATCCTATGGACGAGAGAAGGACGTCCAAGGGGTTCGGGGAATGATAGGTGAAAGGGGTGCACGTAGATAGGGAGGGAACGGCGTATACTACCGTTCCACTGTTTCTAAGGGAGATCTCTTCTCAGCCTCCTTCCCAGCATCCGGAATTCCCTGTTTCCTGATTTACCGACGCAATCGCTCTTTATTTCTCTCCAGGCGGCCCTCGCGCTCCCGTCTTCAATAGATATCGGCTTGTAATAGCTTTCCGTTACCTGAATATCTGCCATCGCGAATTTATCAGGGCCGCACTCGTGCACGACCGGGCCCCGTGCTAAGTGGATTTCATTCCTGATACATACTTTCTTTGGGAAACTCCTTAACGAATTGCGTAACGTATCTATATGTGTATCAGGGTACGCGGACAGATAAGACCGTGCGTGCCTCTTTGAAGATTTTTATTGGGGGTAATGGGCGCGGGGGGGGGGGAGGGGGTGTGAAAGAGATTTTTCAGTCTTGAGAATTTCGGGGGGTCGGTGGGGGGGGGGCGGAGGGGTTAATTTTATTGGGACTGATTTTATGGACTTTCTATGCAATTTAGTTAGGTGGGGATAATTTTTTTTTGTTTCTGGCAGAATAATTGTGCAATTTTGTTTTATTGATTCATTTTATAACTACCCTATTGGTTACAGTCGGAATTTTCAATTAAGATCCGATTCGAATAATTGTACAGTTCGATTGGATGATTAACGTTCGACCCGGTTACGCTGGCAGGTACGTTTTAGATATGTCCATTTCACAGCTGTCAGAACTACTTGTCGTTTCGATTATTATTATTATATTTATTTGTTCATATCTACACGCGTATTGATCGTAAAAGAAATGTACGTTTTTATACGCACGTTTACGACTGCTTTATTAATTGTATTGTAATTTATTATATCGTTGATTATATGCTTCTTATCGTTCGGTAACTTAGCCTCTTGCCGATTGGCTATTTTGTTTTCTGGCGCGTTTAGATGCAAAATAGCGTGTTTACGGTGAAGAAAAGTGAAGGGAAAAAGAAAAGTTGATTCTCAATAATACCAACTTTTAGGCTCTCTGTCGGAACGGGAGAAAAAAAATATCTGGATCGTCCGTCGAAACGACATTGTTTACCAGTGCGATTAGGAAAAGAAGTAAATATTTTCGCGAAAAGTTTCGCCACTTTCTGTACGATGATACGACGGAATCCAAACCCCCCAAAAAAATAGGGGGTCCACCTTTACCCGTACGTAAACGACGGTAAAACTGGATCCGGCATCAATTTCATCCCTCCCGATCCCACAAGACGCTGCCCCGCGCCACACGTTGAAGTTCGCGGTGCAAAATCGCGCGGAATTGGCGTTTGGCCCGATTGGGGTAAATTTGTAATTTCGCGAGTGTCGCGAGGGATGATCGAAGGGAGCGGTTTGCCGTCGAAACGCTTCCAGTACTTGAACCAGTCCTCGCCAGAGGGCAGCACCGTGTAGTTATCAAGGGAATACGAATTTACCTGCGGTAAGCTCGCCACCCGTCAACGACGTTTCGTACCCAAGTCTACCTATATCCTAGAAGATATCCAGGACCCAGTACAGAGTCCTTCGGGACTCTAGAATACATCCTGGACCCACGTAGACCTCAGCAGCACTTCGCGACGTACCCAGGTCCCACATAGAGCCCTACTGGACTCTGGTCCACTCTTTTTATTTTCCTTTTCCGTCCAATCGATCGGAATTCTTTGGACGGCACTTTTCTTTTTTCCTTCGCAAACAAAGTAAAAGAAAAGGAGAGAAAGGCCGAAGGAAGAGAGTAAAGCTTATCGCTCGTGAGTCGAATGCTCATCGTCCGTAGGACGTTCCATGGAATTTATGGTCCCTCCGCAATCACTGAACTTGCTCCTGGTGTCATCTCGCTCTCTCTTCTTGGACCAGTTTCTCTCTCTCTCTCTCTCTCTCTCTCTCTCTCTCCCGCACTCTAACACCCATACCTCCTTCTCCTTTCGAGTCTTACATCGATGCGGCCAGATGCGGTTCTATTGTTCCGTCGATCGTTATCTCCTCGCGGCGGGCAAAAGTTACCCGCTATCTGCAATCTCAATTAATGCCGCTCGCTTATCGCGAGATCATCCCCTTATTATCGTCGCACCGCCCCTCTACCCTCCCCGATCCACCTACTCCCACTGCCTTCACCTAGAGTACCGGGACGATTTATCGGCAGCGGTGCTGAACGTCGCGACGGGGTCAGGGGACGACGCTCGGCGTCGGATGTGCTCTTCCTCTCTACTTCAGCATCCTCGTCCTGGCTTATTCCTCTTCCGTGCTTCCTTATCCTCTGACGATTTACCAAGAGCTTCCATTTAGCTGAGCTGACCAAGCGCTGACGATGATCTTCATCCTTCTTCGCCTCCTCCTCGAGATGACTAGATTTGGTCCAGGACCAGGCTGGACCTCGCGCTACCCCTTTTACTCTGGCGTATCTGTATTTTGTACTCGGTGCAGAATATGACGAGGAGCACCTAAGCGAGAGCTAGATGAATTTAACGTGCACTGTAGGAATGGGGGTGAGTGGGGGTTCACTGGGGGGGGACTAGTGGTAATGGGGAAGAGACACCTCAGGCTGAATCCAACCACTGCGCTTCCATTCAGTTTGTCCATCCAATAACGAGCGTTACATCCATCCTTTAGGAAATTCGAATCTTCCCTCATGAAAGGGATTAAGGGTAGTGAGAGCGAGAGAGACGGAGAGATTTTTAATGCCTACAGGATAGAAGAAGATGAATGACGATTTGTCCCGATGCACTGGGTATGTCCTATAGTGCATTCGTAGTCTGGCGCATACCTGGTCTGCAGCCATATCGTTGGGTTCTATGGAAAGCTGGTCCAGCTCAATATGGGACAAGGAACAATGCTGGGATGGAGTACGAATCAGTCGTTATTCCGAATCTACAGTTTTTGTATGAGACTGATTATCGAATAACTGAAAAATTGCTTCTGGCTGTTCGGATTCGTTTGGGTTAGAGTCTCGTACAATGGCTAAGCCCTATGGTGGATTTCAAAATTTTTTTTAAAATACGACTGGATTCTCTTCCTTTCCTTTTGTCCCCTCCCTTCCGCTTTAACTCGTGATTTTTGTTCGACCCTTCAACATATTCCATTTGTTAGCTGTCACCGGGGAGAGACGGACCCGTTCGTTGAGGTGGTCAGTATTGTTTGACGTCCAGGGAATCGTCCTTAAAATTTGAACTATTATTTTCATACTTTGCTTTTGTTCAGGTTTTTATGCGTTAAATCCCCAAGTCGATTTTGAGATTTTTGTAGGTGATTTTTGGAGAAAAAAATTTTACGAAAATTATTATCCAGATTATCAACGTTTATCTTTCTATTCGTAAATCATCAAAGGGTGTGGGAATACTCGGTTTAATTTCCATGGATAATTACCGAAAGGGATGCTTACCCCATGCTGGATGGGCGTTTAATGAATAATCAATTGTGTATACGCATAATCTTTGGGTCAAGCAAGGGTGGTCAAACATGGTCCAGTAATGGGAGATGCTGATCGCCGTACGTGCGTGCTCTTCGTTAACGTATTGCTAACCCCTTCGACGAAATTTATATTCTCGCGGGTAGATAAGGCACATCGGGGCTAATCGGGATCCTGGGAAAATAACCGACCCCCGGCTTCCACTTTTTGCATTGCGTCACTTTCACGGGCTGCTTCGAGTCGGGTACCGTGAATCTCCTTTGGGGTGGCCATGCGTGCGATTAACGCCGTTCAAAAGTTCGAGGATTTTCTCCTGGGACCGGACCAGGGGTGGGTTTGGGGTGGTGCGATCAGTTTCTGGCGATAAAGTTAATTTACAAATAAGTCCCAAAAAAGGAGGGCATCGAGATCGCGTATTCCAAGAATGCGTACCTTTGGTCGAGGAAATAATTTTGACCCCTGACCCTCTAACGGTGATCAATGTTATCCCTGAACCCTATGCCAGTCTCCAGGTCGAACGTTCAATAAATTTCCTATGTCGTTCTCGTGTGAGCATAACAATCACCTAATCGAAAAGGTCATGCATGTGGCCCTGGATCACTGAGGGTGAGATTAGCCTTCGATGCCCGGAAGTCGAGTGGCTCCGTTTCCTGGTCCAGGTAGATTTTCATCAGACCCTCGGATCAACGTCAAATCAATTATCACCGCAAGAGAATCAACAGCTGGTACGATCAATCCCAATTATCTTGCCGATATGAAAATTGTAACGATGGTTACCCGGTGTCAGGGGTCTGCACGCCGAAAGGGGTAGCTAGACCGAATGACTATAGCGCACCTATACTAGGTATGCAAATTAATGGAGCAAAGGGGGCAAAGAGGCGTCATAGGAGACGAAGCAGGTCCAGGGGATAACGTTGGTTAATTTATAAAGCGCAACGTCGTCAGCAGGGTCCAGGGTTGCTTAAGTCAAAGCACGTACGACGTAGGAAAGTTTCGGTGGGGCCAGCCGAGCGCGCACGGCCCCCGTTGACGTTAACGGTTATCAATATCTTGGCCGGGCTAATTCATCAAGCTGGTGTCGTCAGGCCTGACGTAGGGCTGACGCCACCCCGACGTAGGACGGCAGGACGATTCTGATTAGCATTAACGATTCATGGGTACCCGGTACCAGCTAGGGTTAGTACCCGTCTTTTTCCATTTGGGCCTCGCCCGTCGCGACGACCACGACGACGTCCTGGTCCAGGTTATCTTTCGCGTTTGGCGATCCTCCGCGATTTGCATAATGTTTGCCACCCCAAAACTCACCGGGTCCACGTCCGCCGTGACGTCGACCAAGATCCCGAACCTACCCAGCATCACTTGCACAGGGTACTGGGATCGACGTCGACGGCGTCCTCGTTGACGGTGACGACGACGTCGCTGCTTCTTCGTCCCCCTCGGGACCAGACGCCTGCTCTACGAATTTTCCAGTCAAGGGGAGAACGACCAGGACAAGTTGCATATTCTCACTTCCAGCACCGACGTAGCGAGGAGCAGGATGCTGAGGTCGGGGGCCGGCAGGGGTGGGTCCCTCTGGCGTTAGACAAGGGTATCGGGCTGTGAGGAATGAGGACAGGGAGGGTATGGCACTCGCTAGGGTGATTGGGGTGGGTGGGACTGACCATTTGAATACACGGCACTGTAATCACGACTGGGCTTACTGTATACCTTTCTCTCTCTCACCCTCTCTACCTGCTGGACCTTCCCCATCGACAGCATCCCCTTTCTCTCTACGGATACACACGCATAGTCGCTTGGTTGTTCGGGGAATACCTCCAGATTGCTAGCGGCCTCAGACTTCATCTCCTACGCGTCTCCTGGCTTCTCTCTAACCCTTTCGTCACCTCCCTCCCCCCCCCCCCACTGTATACCTGTATACATCATGTCCGAAGCTTCCGAATTCCTATACACGTGTGAACTTGGCTTAACGCTCCCGGCCACTGCCATCGCTCGTATCAGCCACCCGATTGTTAAATGTTTATTAATTTACTGGGATTTGAGGGAAACAGGTGGGTCTGGAAGTATTTTTTTTTTTTTTTTTTTCAAATAAACAGACCCTGAATTGATCTTTGACGGAGTCAGCAAGGGTTCACTACCTTAGTCAGTGGCTAAACATTTGCCCGGAGGAAACTACTGGGCCTAGGTAGGAGAACTCGGTTAACCCCTTAGCCATTTCATTAAATTAGGTTGGTACGGGGGTCGCAGTCGTGCGGGGGGGTGGTTCTCGGGGAAAAGCCGAGCCGAGCGAAAACTTTCGCTTTTACCGTCATTTTATAATTCATGACCGTCGCCGTGTCTGTGTATGTAACGGGATGATAGGGGGTGGCAGGGGGGGTGGGTGGGTCGCGCGAGTTAGCTAGTACCGCGTAACGAGTAGTGAGAGAAAGTAAAGAGGGTTGCTCTGGCTTGGATACGTTGGCGAGGGTAAAGAGAAAGCTAAATCATGCATTTTATTAGGAGCACCCCTTCGGCGCAAGGGTAGCTGGGTAACCTAGTAGGAAAGCGGCAATCCGGCAGGCAGCCAACTGCGCGGGTAATCCATCCGACCATAACCCGATACCTAGAGCTTTCCTAACGTAAGGTTGGCAAAAGTTGATGTCGGCAAACCTACCCCTGCATCTTTAAGGGATGCTCCCAATACCCGGACGACAACGTATCAGCGCCTTAGACAATTTCCAATCGTTTTGCTGCGATCATCCCTTAAGAAAGTCAACGCCGGTGGCTTTCCGGGCCCGGTATCAATAGATAAATAGGGGGTGACAGGAGCATCGACTTCACGTAAGACCAGGAATTAGGCCGCGCAAGGGTGCCTCAGCTAGATGACGGGCTGGATGCGCCACCGAACGAGAGATTTCGTAAGGGTGGTAATTAAGGTCTGGAATTAGCTAGAGAAAACTGGGGCTCCTATCTTCCTCGAGGGATGAATCCTCGTTCCTGTATACCTCCTTTCACTCCCCCCCCTCCCTCCCTCCTCTCCCACCCTCGACTTTCTTGCGTCCTCCCTTCGTCCCCCTTGGCATCGGCATTCTAAAAGGAGCATCCCTTGGTACGCCGCCGTTTCAGGTCGCTCGCTTTCTGCCTGAAAGCGAAAATCGAAACTACCCCTAAGTCGGTATATCGATTTTCGAATGGATTAAACCCTGAAATTTATTTTCTGGTATGACAATTGCCGAGGGGTGGCGGGTGGGTGAGACAAGACTTTGGGGTAGTCGTACGAGAGGTAGGTCCCAGTGACATCGATCGAACTACCCTTTAATATCTTAACTGGAATAACTCGCAGGTTCTACCCCATTACGTCTAACCATGCCTCTACCCACCCTAGGCCATCTTCCTTGCATCCCTTACTTCTCCCTTTACTCGTATATTCGAGCGTTCTACAGCCATTTCTACTCTCTGCCCTCTGATGTCCCTTCGTCTTCCATCCACCCCGCCATAAAGCGTCCCTTGGTCTTCCCCCTTGATTATTTTACATTGGCGTAGCCCCTAATTAGATTCTTAGAATCCACGCTCACGCGTTCATCCCTTATATCGAGATCAATGAAACACCGTATCACGTGGATGCGACGGGGATGAGAACAAAAATTTTAAGGTTAAAAGTGTAAAACCAAGTAAATGGGAGTCGACCGTGAATAGGTTGACGAGGGGGTAGGTATCGCTAAGGGTAGCTTAAGAAGACATAGGAAAGAGCGAGAAGGAAACGCAAGGGTTGAAACGTAAATGTAATTGGCTACACACATAGCTACGCCATTGGGCGAAAGGGTTGAACCTCGGAAGGCAGAAGGGATGCTGCGACGCCGTGAGCGTAGCTCACAATCAGCGGGTGCACCCCGCGTCTCTTCTCTTTATCTCCTTGCACAGATTTTAATATAAATTATAATCTAATGTCGTTTCTTAATACCTTTCCCCTCCCGGATTTTCCCTATCTCGGCCATCACCTCCACCCCCCCTCCCCTTCTTCCAATCCTACCCCTCCCAAACGACAGAGTCATTATTAGGGATTTCTCATTACGCGATCAATCATTCCTGGGATCGCGAACCTAATTTCTTGCGTCAATTAATATCGCGATGGTAAGCTACCGGCGTCGACGCCGACGTCTTGGAGATCCCTTCTGTCCTTCCTGATTTATCAACCCCCCCCACTCCCCTCCCCACCCACTCAGGGCTTACCCACCTTCGATGGCCGGTTCTCTCTTTTTTTTTTCTTTATTTTTTTTTACTCTTGGAATTCCAAGATAATTCGTTTTGTCTCCTACATATCCTCGGCAAGATCTTCCGGAGCGATCTCTCGCGGGCATCTCGCGGAGGTGCCTCGAGGTCCCTGAACACTTTGAGATGACGAGAGATGGTTGGGAGGCTGCTCCTGGGTTGGTGGATGAAGAGGGCGAGTGGACGGGGGATAAAGTAAAGATAGAGAGTAAACCGATGGATTTATGTCTTGGACTCCCAGCAGCGAGAAACCATCCCTTAGTCGCGCCTACGATATACGTATAGTATATATGGCATTGCTCTCCCCTATGTTTACCCTCGTACACAACACGCATTCCCGTATTTACGCACAAATACGTCAAATACGCGTGTAGAGTCCACCCCCTTCCCCCGTTACAACCCCAACCCTTACGGACTCCTGTTTGTATATCATCCCTCCAGATATAGTCCCTATATAGGCTTGCAGAGTACGGCACTGGTTTCTGAGGGCCCTAGGGCCCCTTGGCCTATCGATAACACTTTCTTTTTTTTTTTTTTTTTTTTTTTTTTAATAAACGTCCTGGGTCCTTGGTACGAGGTCCAACCCCTTTTCTTTTAGTTGTAATTTTTTTTGTCTTCCCCTCGTAACAATGCCAGTAGTACAATCCCAAGGGTGGTTGTACAAGGGATGAATGGCGCGGTAGGAGCTTGCCGATTGAAAATTCGTCGGAAAGCTCAGAGTCCCGGTCGCGCATACCAAGCAAGAGGACCTTCCGAGTCTCGGGTTTTAAGGGGATGGTTCCTCGCGTTCACCTCTAGGATCTCTAGCGGCATCCCCTAACCTTCAGGGTAATTCGAAAAACATAACGCTGCGATTTAAATGGGATCCGTGAGAGAGGGTAGTTCTCCGACCTCTTCTTCAGGGGGTTGTTTTTTGGCACGGAGCTTAGTCCTGCGGGAGCTCCTAGTTGCCAAAAGTATTAACCGTCCTCGTTACGCCCTCTTGGAAAACCCACCCCCTAGGACTCGGTTCGTCCCTCCGTCAGGTCGACGTCTCTGACGTACGATGAATTTCAATTTCCAACCCTGTACCCAGGACTCTTTCGCTCTTCGTCTCCTAGGATCCTGAATGATCCATGATCTATGGTTAATTGACATGGATCTATGCACCGCCCCATGCACACGTATATAACTAATAAATCGATAACCTTGAAAATTTCTTCTTCTTCTTCTGTGGCGAAGGAGTCCCTCCCAAGTCTGACCAAAGTCTGACTAAAGTCCGACCGTTCGTCGAAGAGCGAACTTTGCCAGGAGACTTTGAACTTCCCTACGAGTTGCCCTCCTCTGTTTTATTTAACTCTGGCGGCTCATCGGCCATTAACATACTTTCCCATGGAATTCCTCCCAGCTCCGAGGTACGAGTTTCTCGCTTTAGCATAATCACAGTCGGCGCCAGGTTGGCAGGACTGGATGTGAAGCTTTCGAAAGAATTTCATACGACGTGACTGGTAGGGCTGGAGCCTCTCGCGATCCGATCGAAGCTCTGCCACGTCATCGCGAAAGACACTCGAGTAACGAATTACCCAAGAGGCATAACGGAGTCAAAATAGGCGAGAAAAAAAGGGGAAAAAAAAAAGGTTGAACAACAAAACGAAAGCATTCCGCTTCGAGAAATCCATCCCAGTCTCATCCCTGTAATCCAGAGGAACGTTTATTGTTCTCAATGGCTGGGAGATTGGCGTAGAAATATATATATATATATACATAAAAAAAAGAAAGTTTCAGCCCTCCGTTTGTCCCCTCCCATTCCCAGGGATCGTCAACGTCGCAGCAGACCCAGTATCCGTACCAGTAGCATTTCTACCCACTACCACTGCCACTGGATACTACACTAGTATCGCTGTACCAGCAGCTTCCGATAGTTCCCACTGTGGTAGCCGGTGTCGCTGTAGTAGCGTCAATTCTCCAGGAGCTTTTTCCGTAGCGCGTGCTACTGAAAAAAAGTTGGGCAAAGTAAGCCTATCGTGGGAGGCGTGGAACGTGGGAGAGAGCTTTTTGGAGTGGGGCTCGCGCATGCGCAGATCGATAGACTTCACTCCTGACGATGCCAGAGCTTGCGGGGGATGGTTCGCACACTTCTCTCTCGCTCGGCGTCGTTCGAGGAGGCTGGGCGCGGGTTGGCGAAAGGGGTCGGCAGGGTGGAGAGAGAGAGAGAGAGGGAGGGTCAAAGAGGACAGAAGAATCGGAGTGTCCAAGAGAGGGAAAGAGAGAAGGAAAGAGAATCTGTTGGGAGGATACTAGGGTATATATATATATATACTAGAGAAAAAAAGAAAAGGGCGAGGACCAAGAGGAGGAAGGGGGCGGGAGCAAGACTTTCGTCATTCCTCAGTAAGAAATGAGGGCGTGTGGATGCTCCGTTGTTATCGCGCATTTTTATTAGGTATATATTTTGTATTGTTTTTTTTTTTTTTTTTTTTTTCATTTTGACGTTACCCCATTATCAATAATTTTATTTATTCCCGTAATGCGTACTCGCGACGTTCGGCGGCTGTTTTCCTTTTTTAATTTTCTTATCAACCAAGCAGACCGTGATAAATGTGACTGGCTGGTATCGCTAAGGTCACCGTACGCTATGGTTATCGGCTCCCAAGTAAATACAGTGGAATTGTCAATTATTCGAGGCGCAACAATTGAAATGACTCCCTGGTTTTATTACGATGTTTATAAAGTAAGGCTGATCGACGGGAACGAATTGCATTGGCACCGTGTAACACGTGACTCTATGCACTTTCCCAACAGCCTCCAGGCGACCCTGAGTATCCACTTGATAATTCAATGCTTACGATCGTTCGTGGTAGCTGGACAGAGGCGTTAATTAAAAAGAAAAAAGAAAAGAAAAAACAGAATTAAAACACGACCTACCTTATCGCTCCGTCATCTCAATTACGAAATTGAACGTAGATTGCATTCTAAACAAAGATTAATCCCAAGTCGTATCCACGTGGTGGATTAAGGAGCCCGAAGTAAGTTTCCTAGCGAAGCAACGTCTAAGTAGAGTAAAGGGAGCAAGTTATCCCGAAGGAGGAGAAATTGGTGGGGGAGGAGAGAAAGTGCTTAATCGAGAGTTAATCCAGTTAATAGATTCCGAATGGAGTCAGACTGTTGAACGATTCGCGGTGGTCCACAGGATGCGTCGGGAGGCTGCTCTGATAATCTGTCATTTCTGATCTTGGACGTAGTGCAGATAAGACTGCATAGAATCTTAAGGTTGTTCGAGATAAATCTGATTTTTTTTTTGTGAGTAAGAGTGAGAGAGAGAGAGAGAGAGAGAGAGAGTGGTTATGACTTTATTAACTCGCAAGGACAATGACGTAATAGCAGTGGTAGCTCGCGGTAGGTTTTGGTAGGGTTTTGGTGTACTATAGGTAATTTATGACTCGAGAGAGGAAATTTTCGCAGGAAACACATCAAAGTCCAGTAACGGTCAATGCAGCTTTCGCACAGAGTGTAGCTTCACGGACGGTAAAGCAACCACGGCCTGTGCTAACTACGTTAAAACTTTTAATATTAGTTTAGTCGACGGCCACGGTAGATTGAGACGTAATTCCAGGTAATACCTCGGGTTCCACGAGCTACTTCCAGCTAATACCGAACGAAACGCGACGTACAAAGGACGCTCTCCCAGTGCACTCCTTAATCTGCATTAAACTCAGCGTTCGGTAGTTCGGTAGCCACGGGGAGTATTAAAGTGCCACGGGAGGAAGCGAGAGACTCAGGAGGAAGTCGGAGCCAATACCAGTGATCCGTCGTTAGCGGAGAGTCGGATCTTTTGTCCAGGATCAAAGTTCAATCCGGTAGGTAAACTCGTTACCTTCCGTCTCCGAATTCGCGGAGGCTGGTGAAGGAGAGAAAAAAAAAATTTTTTTTTTCATTCGCGACTGGCAATAATTCCCTCGGTAGCCGGGAGTGACTCCGGGAGACGGGTTCCCGTGGGTTGGATCGCGTCCTGGCTGGATGGGAGGATAGGTGGGCGTCGGATGCTGCTGGAGGAAGGAAATAACGCGAGGTGGACCGCATTTTGCTTGAAAGGTGGTGGTCTCTCTCTTTCTTCTTTTCTCTCTCTCTCTCTCTCTCTCTCTCTCTTTCTATTTCTCTTTGCCGCTCTCCAGTACTTTCTGGAGCACCGTCGGTACTGGATGAGGCTTTCGGATGCTGAGGAGAGGAAGAACGGTTATGGGTGGAGGAGGAAGAAGAAGACGAAGAGAGGTAGAACGAGAGAGAAGGAAGGAGAGAGAGAGAATGAGAGAGAGAGAGAGAGAGAGAGAGAGAGAGAGAGAGGGAGAGTGTGGCGAGTCGATGCGTGCGTACCAACACAGCGAAGAAAAGTTTTACTCTCACCAACACACGAGCAAGCTCAGCATCCACTCTCCTCTAATCTAACTCCTCGCGAATACCGAGGCTCTCGCGCTCCCTCACCAACACTGCTACAAAGTCCTCCGTGCCGTTACGACCTCTCGGGGTTGCTCGTGGAAAATCGGCGCTCTTCGTCGGCGTCGCGGCGCGCTTCGGACGTTCGTAGGACCACGTCCTCTCGACGTCGTGATCGTCGTAGCCGTTCCTATCGCGCGAGCATCCTCATCGGACAAACGCGTACCCGGTCTGGTCTTCCGGACCTATAGCCAGCGTTTCTCTCTTGATCCTCGTAGACGCTATTAATCGACACGATCCATTCTGAGTGCGTCATCCTGGGACCACGTCGTCCGCTGAATCCGTTCAGGTAAGAGCAGAGATCGATTTACATCGATGATAAGTGAACCAGGCTGATCGGAGGCGTCCCGACGTTCTCCAGGTCCTTCCGAACTCTTCCGACGTAGTACCGGAAGTGCGAAAGTAACCGGAGCGACGTCTACGGGACACTGACGGAATTTGCTTCTCGGCGAAGTTTCCGGTAAGGTTCTCGCGCCAACTTGGTACTACGTGCATCTTGGCCGGGGGGAGGGTGTGTTCCACCACGTTCCAAAGGAACTTTGTTCTTGTTCCTGCGAAGAACTTTGCCTCTTCTCCATCCTCGTCTTCCTTGCTTTACCCTGGCCCGTTTCTCTCTCTCTCTCTCTGGGGATACCTATACTAGAAGAGAGAGAGAAAGAGAGAGAGAGAGAGAGAGGGACTTCTCTACGTTGCAAGATCTTTCCCTCTCCTTGTTCAACCCCTCTTCCTCCCTTTCCTTACTGTTCCACCTAGCTAACCCCCAGCCGCCCCTCGTGCCATTGAATAAACTAGTCTACCCCAACGATAGTTACTTCTTTCTTGTTACGCAACTACCGAGTTCTCAGCAACGCGCTTTAGAAGGTTACCCTGAACTTGGCTTCTACTTTTTCGCTTCTCACGTTGATCTCTCTCCTTTCATCTTTCAGTTTACCGCACCTTCTTTTACACCTTCTTCTCAACAGGCTTCCTCGCGCCACTTGTATTCTTCGTTCTTTTGACTATTCCGTATAGTGACTCTTGGGACTTCCCTTTGAGCTGGTTTGGTCTCGACTGTCCTGTAATTGCTACCAATGAAGCTTCGTTTTCATCGGAGCCTAGGGGGTGGGGGGTGACTTTGAGATGAATGGGAATAAGATTTTGAGGAGGTCCAGGATTTCCTAGGGCACACCGAAGAGAGACACCGAGCAATTGTGTGTTAGGGAGTGAGGGGTTCAAAGAGGAGAGGAGTAAGAGAGAGAGAGAGAGAGAGAGCGAGAGCGAGAGGGGGCGGAGTGAGAGTGAGAGAGTAGGGGGATTGTTACCCGAAGTTTAAACTTGGTTGTCGACTGCCGTTAACAAGGTTTGCCATGGGGCTGGTTCAGTAGTGTCTAGGTCTCTGGTTGTGCTACATCGCGGCCACGCGTTTCGAGACGCTCGGTCCGTTCGAGTCTCCCTGAAACCAGCGTCGCGACGCCTGCCCATTTTCCTGGGACGTGCACCCGGATCACTTGGCTGACCGGTACCCGCGTCTCTACTACGCATTTAGCGTCGCGCGCTGCTTGTGAAAGTTTTTTCCCGTTCTCCATCCGACGGCGTCTCGTGGTACCGGAAGTCACCGAGCGTCGCGACGCGTCTTACGGACAGTGATCGGGATCAGTGATACCTCCCAACTCCCACTGGGCTAAAGGGTCTCGGTCGTCAGAAACTACCAGCGTCTCCATCTCATCTAACGGTGAGTGATACGCATTTGGATACCAGCTCGTCCCGACGCCTAGGACGCCTTCGATGGCGTCGCCGTCGGTCTTCCGAAAGCCCTTGACGTTCGGTATCAGCACCTGCGAAACGTTTGATATCAAAAACGCCAAGGAGCCACTGTAAAGGGGAAGCAGAGAGAACCCAAGGGGATGAAGCTGAGGGAGTGACGCTTGGTTGCACCCCCTTTCTCGGGAAAGGGTTGAAAATCCTAAGGGGTAGTCGGCATAGGAAGAATCGCGTTAAAGCGACCGACGGTGTACCGTCTTCCTCCCTTATTTTCACCCTTTCTTCTCAACTTCTCTCCCTTGTATTCTCTGCTTCTCTCTCTCTTTCTCTCCATTCTCCTCCACCCTCACCTCCTTTTCTATCCGACTCCCGAACCGCCGCGTCGTTCACTGATTATATTGATTCAAGGCCTACCTAACGGAATTACGCTCGGAGCAGCCCTAACCTCCCTCAACCTTAAAGCGGCTAAGGGTTGCTTTTACTACCCCCTGTCGCGGATACCCTGGGATCGATCCCACACCCACCACCACCCCCCCCCCCCCCGAATTATCCCAGACCTCGTGATTCGTAACTGACGATTCCTTCGATATCCTTCATCGTCCCCCCAGTTTCTTGCTGACAGTGATATCGTCCTGAACTTTTGACCCTTGACCGATTATCTCTCTATCCCGCCCATTCAACTTTTATCTTTCCAAGACGAGATGGAATATTTTCTCAAATCCATCAGACGTTACTTCTACCCACGAACGATACTCCAGGAATCTTCGAGTTCGCCAGGAAATAAAATTCTTTTACGGTCGACCCACAACCCTTAGCATACAGTATGCCATAAGGGTGGTACCGGCTATAGTCTGCTGTACTACATACAGACACATAGAACCAAAATTTCAGAACGTGATATCGCCCAGAAAGAAAATGGCTCAATTTTCCTTCTCTTCCCTTCTTCGTCTACGTCTTCAGCTATCGCGGGCCAAATGCAACCTCAGCTAATTAAGCGACCGATAATCCTCCCCGTGAGGACTTTAACACGTCTGACGTTTCTAAGGTAAAGATACGTCGTCCCCTTGAATTTCCGTTACCACCTGAACTTTGAACTACGAGAACTACAATCAAAGTAATCAGAGCAGTCAAAGGTACAGATTTGGAAGTTCTTATCTACGTGTCTCAAAATCTTGATAACAGGGTTCTGTTACTTGTCGACAATTATTATGCGTGTCAACGTGCTGCTGGTTAGCTGGTACTTGAGAATTACTATGAATACTTTAAGGAATGACGTTTGCCGTCTTATACGTTCTACGGTATCACTATACAGGGTTCGTTCCGGGTCCAAATATTTGGTACCCATCTCGTCCGCCCCTCACAACTTAATTTTCCAGGCTGGTAGGGATTCTATTTAAAATTCTGTGTTACCTTGTTACACCGGGTATGACAGGCTGACAGTTGACTGTCATGACTCGAAAGGAATTGCATCACCCGTTATCCTCGTTCCGTATCCAGAGCTCGACTACTATACAAACGAGGCCGCGGCGCGATAGCGTGATCCAATTTGTCGAAGAATGCGCTATCGCGGACGAAGCGATGCGGGCGGGAGGGGGGTTTGGCTGCGGGAGGCAATTAATACGATGTGAAGGCATGCATGTTGGCAGGCAACGCGGAGGAGCCCAAAGACTCGCTTCATTAGGGTTCGGGAGCGGCGCCACGGGAAGGGTTGATTTTTGCCACGAGAACCACCCTTACCGTTCATTGGTTTCCAATTATTGAAATGCCAGTTACGCGGGGACGGAGTGTGCGTTGTGAATGAAGCTTTAGGAATTTTTTGTTTTCGTCGACACTCTATATTCCTTGTCGATTTTTTTTTTTTTTCTTATTTGCTCTCTACGCGAAATACGTTACTTACCGCAAGGTAAGGGATGATGGTACTTCGGGGGGTAACGAGGGTCGAAAGTGACCCGAGGTAAAGGGGGAGCAGGTAGTGCAGAGCTTCGGATAGGGGCAAAAACAAGGGATAACATTAAGCACCGTGTCGCAAGTACATAGTCATGGTTGCACCTGTTCTACGTGTTATCAGGGCTATCGGTAAAAGAGGCGTCGGCTATTCTTACGTGTCCCTGGGTCTGGCATGAGGTCGTAGGTTCAGCCAGTGTCCGTGGGCAAGGAACGACTCGAGGTAGTAGGGTGGTCTAGGTGGGAGGAGGAGGAGGAGGAGGAGGAGGACCCGGAGGACGCGGAGGCGTAGGAGAAGGTGAAGGAGTAGGTTGAAGCTCCTCGAGGAGGAGAGTGGAGTAAGAGGAGCAAAGAGGTCCGGGGCTTTTGGCGGGGGTGGTCCAATCAGCGGCGGCCCTGGCTGGGGGCAGCCCACCGACGCCGTTACCACCGCCGACGACGAGCGCCGCCAGCCACCCCTTCCTCTTGGATCCGAGATGCTAGCCTTCCTCCCCAGCACCTCCCCTCCCCTCCCCTCCACGGAACCTCCAGCTCCTCCGGCAACCTTCCTCCGGCTCTCCTCTTCCCTCTCGCTCTGCATCAGCCCGCGCACCTCCTCGCCTCCTCAGGACCCCTCCCCCCCCGGCGAACCACCGGCAGAGCCGAGCAACGCCACCTCCGCGGACTTGGCGTTCACGTACCGATCCCCAAGCCCCCGCGGCTGCCGGCTGCCGACTGGCGGCTGCCTAAGACAAGTGCCCGCGAGATATTCTCAGGATGAACAGGGGATTGTTACCCAGTCGACCTCATCGTCGGATTTCGGAGGAAATTACGCAACCCATCGTCACCGCGAACTAGTTCACTTTCGTAACCCACAAGTGGGATTCGGGATTCGGAATTTCATGGTTGCATTGGTACTGGCCAATTTTTTTCGCTAGTTCGAACCCGACGTGCCCACTGGGTACCGATAAGGCTAATCGCGTTATACACTCGTGGTACACGACACGGGATGTTATCGATGACCTGTAAACGACCTGTCGATTAAAGTCACGGGCTGGTTTTTTTTTAACGCAAGGTGTGTCATCCAACTGGTAACGTGTCCATGGTCGTGGGGGTACCTGACGAGGAACTTGGCGAGTAAGTAAAACGTCGATTTTTTTTCAAAAATGATTCCAATTTTTTTTTCGCGATTCCATAATTTAATTTTGACTCCTATGCCGATAGTGCCAAATCGATTGCGCGTGTGATAAAGGATATTCGCGTGGGGATGGGTGTGTGTATTATCTCGCTGGGAAATCTACGCGCTTCGGTAGGTACCTACCTACCTTGGCGGCGGGAGAAGTCGGAAGGTCGCAAAGGATCGTGTGCGAGGAACGCGGAAGTAACACGCGAATGATTCGATTTCGTACGGATCATCGCGCCGGATTTACATTGAA
The DNA here is from genome assembly GCA_030142595.1 of Trachelus iudaicus. Classification (NCBI taxonomy): domain Eukaryota; kingdom Metazoa; phylum Arthropoda; class Insecta; order Hymenoptera; family Cephidae; genus Trachelus; species Trachelus iudaicus. Next base: position 380,836 of record JARQTH010000088.1, read on the forward strand.
ATACAGTCGTGCGATTTCAACCCGTAAAATGATACCACTGACGTACGCGTATTACGTGTGTACGGGATCACTCGAGTCCTTATCGAAATTCTAGGAACGCGTATCGATACGAAATTTATGAGAGACTCTCTTTCGCTTTGAAGATTTTCGAATTTTCTATAGTTGCCGTGAGTGCGAGAGAGACGCAGCTATCGGGACTTCGCTGGGTCAGAGAGAGACGGACGTAGGTTCGTTACTCATATAGACTCATGATTTTCTTCGGACGATTTCTCATGGACACCCTCTACATTATGGATTGTATAGACACTCGCGGTCGATTCGTTGTATTATGGATTTGGATCCTAAGTTGAAGAAAATTGTTGAAAAAGAAAGTCCTTGCGGATCGTGATTGCAGGTTTTATTACGTGGGTGGAAGCTACGTTGTGAGGATCGGACGTATGCATGTATACGGGTGTAGTAATTCCAAACATTAACCACAATTTATAAAGTGGGATTCACTTGTTTCTTTTACTATAGCTTTTTATATCGCGCTCCCTTTTTTAATATTTAACAGGAGCGACGAAACTTCCCCGACAATATGGTCGAACTTTGGCTCCTTTTTTTTTTCTTTTTTTTTTTTTACTTCGTCCTACTCGACGCTTCTCTGTTCTCTGTTCCCTTGGCAGAACGAGAAGCGGCCACGACTGCCGCCCAGTCACGACATCGACTCCTTCACTGAATTCTGGAGGAGATCGCGTAAAGCTTCGTTAAAATCGTCCAGCCACGTACACGGCTCCCTTACTCGTTGCATGGGGACACTGCCTCAAGGATTTCTTCGTCTTGGTACGCAGAGCGAATAAGACGTTCAAATTTCGCGCCATATATCTGACTATCGTCGTATCGTCATTTTCTACTGTTTACGGGTTTCTGGCATATGGCGGATTTCTATTGTTTCTCGTAAAATATCAAATATTGAAAAGAACGAGGACAGATTCGGAATAGGTCGCACTCGCGTAAGGGTGGGTTAAATGGGGATGATGGGATACGGGGAATGGATAAAAAATGGATGTGTATGTATATATATATATATATATATATAAGATAAAAAATGTCGATCTTCGAACTGTAGAATATTAGGGGTTGGCGGGGTTGACAATGAGTCTTAATTTCCTTCGCGCAATTTAAAAGTTATTGCACGCGATAACCTATGACCCGTAAGGGTTGTCGTTTTACCTCTGTCTCCTTAAGGGCGAATGAGTTTTAGGGGATGAATTCGAGGTGGTTCATTGTCGACCGCGTGAGGAATTAAGTCGACGGATGGAGATTGGCTCCGTAAAACTGAGGTGAGCTCTGCGTTTAGGGGTTGGTCTTAATAGAGTGGTCGATAGACGACGCCCAGCGTCCTTCCGTGTGGACGTCGGGCGTATCGCGGTGGTTTTTAAACGTGACGATTTTCACGCTCGGGACTTTACGGGCTGTACACAACGAGGCGGAATGATGTAAAGGACGGCTGCTACATAGGAACGGGCTTTTTACTATCCATCTCTTTAAGCGATATTGTGATTTTAGCTTCTCTTTGGGGCCGTATCTCTTGAGGAGGCCGTATCTCTTGAGAAGGCCGTATCTCTTTGGAAGGCCGTATTCGCTATGCGGCCTTCGCCTTCTGCTGCCTTTGCTTGGCTCGTAGCTGCACAGGCTGAGCGCACTCTTCCTTAAGCTGGTCTTTTCCTTCCTCGTCCTTCTTAGCCTTCGGCTTCTTCCGTCTGTCTGTCTTTCTCTCTCCTTCTGGTCGAAGAAACGAGAGAGACTGCGGAGCCGGCGGAAACTTTTCTCGTGCAAAGTACCACGCGGACTGGCTCGAGGTTATGAAATTCTGATGGCTCATAAAATGTAAGAAAATTTACAGACTTCACTTCTCCAGCCAGGCTCGACGTTCCTCTCTCTCTCTCTCTCTCTCTCTCTCTCTCTCTCTCTCTCTCTCTCTCTCTCTCTCTCTCTCTCTCTCTCTCTCTCTGTTTCTTCGCGAGCCTCGCAGCCTCCAGCAGGACCAGGCTGGAAGGAAAAGGCATCCACGGATGGAAGCAGGGAGCCGGGGGGGTAGGAGGTGGGAAGGAGAAAAATAGAATAAAGAGAAAGAGAGAGATAGAGGAGGAGTCTGGGATGCCGGTAGAAAGTTTAAAACTCGTGGCAATCGATTAGGGAACCTCGAGAAAACCCGAATGCAGAGACGTTTTCGCTCGGGACGTTTTCTGTCTTTGAAAATAGAGATTCGCCAATTCGCAAAGATTCACGTCTATTAACGACTTTGTCCCTTTAGGCGAATTCCAGTGGCCATTGCTGCCTCGTGGAATTGAGTCTATTTTTTTTTACCCTTACAGTTAACCTTTTTGCCCGGGAGACCAGCGGGAAGTTATCGGGAGGTGGTCGGCGTTCTTGATAAGGGTTGGTTGATGGTGGTTGATAGGAGGAAGGATGATAGGGGGGGGGGGGCGGGGGGATTGATAGAAAATTCGAGCAATGCTCTTGGCACGGTATGGGATATTGGGATGAAATTAATATTTATTCGTGGGAAATGAGAGAGGGAAATATAAATACGTTCTTGAGAAGTTTAAAGACGCCGGGCGTCGGCGTCTGACGTTTTCCCCGCAAAACAAGAAATTAAGGAAGAGTCCAAAGGAAAGGCCAGAAGATCGAAGAAACCCGATCTTCGTCTCTTGATTATCTCGATTGCTCCTCTAGTCGGTCTCTTTTGGTATCTATGAAAAAAAAAAAAAAAAAAAATGTTTTCAAAAGTCGCCAGGTTGGCTTCATCACTTTTCTCTTACCCGTCCCTCCCACCTCCCCTTCACTTCGTCTCCTAACTTATTTCTCTACGGGGTGTAGACGAATTTTCAGTCTCTCTCGGAAGGAGTGAGGGAGAGAGAGAAAGAGAGAGAGAAAATCTCGATCAAAGTCCCAAGTGATTCCCTCGGGAACGTCGCTGCCGTGCCCGGCGGGTTAATCAACGGCAACCAAATGAATACAGGCTGATCACTCGAAATTACGTGGCGCGGCCGGGCGACGCGAAACTATTTTCGTCAATCTTCATTTGCGCCCCGGCATCGAAACTTCTAGTTCCCAGGGTCGCGCGAATCCACCCCAGTACTATATACCACCCGGGCATCCTCTGGCAACATCCCTTTTCAGAGTCTCCTCTCACGTTCTCACCCGGCTTCCATCAGCACTCGCGCTCCTACTTTCAACGGAGACTTTGGCCAAATACGTCGAAGCGTTGTCCGAGTCCTTTATAATATTTCGCTGGGGATGGTTGGTAACGCCGTAGCCAATATTTGGCAATCTCGCGAATAATTATGTGGAAAGTTGACGGCATTGGCTGACCGCTCGAAATACGTCTAAATATTAATAAGGTGTCCCCGCCTAGGGCGACGCTGGGCGTCCCGTCCGGAGGCATTCACCGGCAGCGTCCAGGCGCTTTTACTTGTCCGTGAGGAGGGTATATTGGTTGCGCCTGTGGCTGCCACCCTTAGATGCCCTACCTCCACCCCCCACCTCCCTCCACCACCCTCCTACCGGCAATGGAGGCTGTCCTTACACTTGGCCTGCCGGGGGTGGCTGCTTACGTACGCTCTCGCATCCTGGTCCATGCTCTCTCGTTGCTCTCAGCATCCGTGCCAGAGGCAGAGGATGGCCAACCGACCGCTTATTCCTCTCGTACCGCGACCTGACCTCTCCGTGGTATTGTCCGCATCTGCGGCCACCATAATAAATTTAGCTTGTATAGTCGTGGTTCACCAAGAGTCGATAGGAAGCGGCTATGGGATTTCTAAGGGTTGAAGCATTCAAGATACAGTACGTCCCCCCTGTATCGAGCCACTTCGAATCTTCCTTCCACTCGAGCACTTTGCCCGCTGTATTTCCTAGCTTGAATTATGAAATTCTCTTCACTGTATCTTGGCTTTTCCTAACTCTAATTCCCTTCCGTATTTCGAATCTCTTTATGAGATTAACACTCGTCCTGACAGCGTTAATTCCGGTTCTCCCGCTGTGCTCTCCAAGGTGGTGGTAGGAGCGCGAGAGATAGAGGGAGAGTCACTTGATAGTCAATACAAAGACTCCCATGTAAGGGATGCTGCCACCTCCACCACCTCCAGACACTCTTCCATCGTCTTCTCGTTCTCTTATTTTCTATCGGAGTCGTACTCGCGATCGACCCACCCCGAGGTACTAATAATGGACGACAGTTGGAGGTGGAGGGAGGGTGACAAGGAGGTGGGTTAGATGGAGGTGTGAGAGAGAGAGAGAGAGAGAGATAGATAGAAAAGGATAAAAGATAATAATTCCATCTCTAGTATCTCTTAGATCTTTCACCGATACCTCCTCTTCTGGATGGTGGTTACGGAGGGTGGAGACGAAGTAGAGATATGCAGCCGGATCTTCCTTTCGAGTAGAAATCACCTTCACCGTCTCCACCTCCTCCGTCGTGCACCCTAATTCTCAGCAGAAGCCCGAACGCCGTCACTGTATTTACCATCGCGAGGTACTTAATTTTGCTTTCGAAATTAAGTCGGGGAGGTGAGTGGGACCGACGGCGCGTCGGGTGGTGGAGGCGACGCTATTCCGTGCGCGAGTCTGGGTGCGAGCTAGGTGCGGTCTCACCCTTGGCGGTAGTGTTGGTACCGGGAGGTGGAAGTGCCGAGAAACCTTGGAGCAACTTCCTTCGAGTATTTTCCAAGACTGTCTCTGGCAATTAGAATACTCACTAGAAGTAGAGACGTTGCTTCCGAGGACGCTCTTCTCAACGGGCCACCATCTTACCCGTTGCCGGAGACACCCCTTATCTTAGCAACCCTTATATCTACCTGGTTAATAACCGGGACCAAATCGGGGACGTGGGAGGAGATCGGTTGACAAATATTTGAGCATGAACACAATTTTCTTTTTTCTTGATACTAGCTACTTTATCCGGGTCTCGTAAGGAGGTGCAGTTGGTAGTCGCCAGCCGGGAGGTGGGTCGTGTCTCCGAAGAAGCATTAGTGTCCGGAATTAATTGATCGCGGAAAGGAAGTGGGTACCGAAGCTACATGCTCTTCGGGGTGAGCCCTGCGGGCTTCCAGGGTAATATCGGTACTAGTCCGTACCAGTCGATGGGCCACCTCCACCTCCCGTCTCTCATCCTCCCATAGTTAATGCTCGCATTGCCTCCCACTTCCATTGAGCCAACACTCGGCCGACACTCGGAATCACCTCCTCACCTCCCGTCACGATATAATCCGATACCTTTTTGGCACGCTTCGCGTCTAACCCACCACCTCCCGGCGCCCATGCGACGTACGGATCTAGATATGCCCTTTCCTCGCTCACGTCTACGACGTCGCGACGTCTACCACCTCCCCAGAAAACACTCCAGGCCCCAGAGGCAAAGAGGCAAACGCCGGTTAGCAGCGTTTGTTTGACGAGGTCGAGAGTCGAGGGTTATTAAGCTCAGGCCGCAGACCACATCAGAGCCAGTCAGCCAGAGGGAGGAGGACCCCTTGGCATATTCACCCAGCCACCCTCCTCCTCGGCAACCTCCTCTTGGTATACCATCGAACCTTATAACCAACCGAACCACCTGCCTATCTATTATAATTTACGGGTACAATTTCGCCCTCGAAGACCACCTCCCTGAGGTCGATCCTATCCTCCAATCTCGTCTTCCCTCAGCCTCCATCTCTCCGTACACAGCATCCGGAATCCCTCCGACATATTCGCCCTTGGCTCGCAACCAGACGAACCTACCGAACGGTACAGCTCCAGAAGAAGACGACTAGTGAACTCCCGGTGTGTGCTGAGACATGCTGAACTATGCTGAATGTTCTCATTGGGAACCGCGCGAGTGCCTTAAACGTCGCCTAATGGAAATAATGGCTTCACGTAAATCCAGCATTCCTAGCCCAGAGAACTGACTCCAACGTACTCGCGGCCTGTTTGGCTGACTTGCTGGTTAAACGTAGCGGCTAAATCTAACCAGGAATTAACTGCTTTTCACGTTCCACGGTTAAATACCAAGTGTCCCATCGCTCTCGGTGTCGTTATCCATTTTTTTTTCCATCCCCAAAAATAAATCGTCCCCCACGCAAATTCCCATAAGACACCATAAACACGATCGCTGAAGTTAAATACCTGATCTTCATAACCGCCAATCTAGACTCTAACCACTTATACCAAAATTTCATTATTTACCTATTCCACTCGTGCTAATCTCATGTGCATAAACATATGACTGCTTCCTTACGTAATTTTCGCCATATATATATATATATATATATATTGTCAAGAGGAATGCGTAACAATGCGTATCTAATGACGTAGCAACGTTATACCTCATTCCATAGCGTGTGCGATTAAGCTCGCATGCTCTAAGGACATATCTACTCTAGATATATCAACTCAAATGTTACCTACTCGCTAATATACCTTCTCCACCTTCTTCACCTTCTCCACCTTCTCCACCTTCTCCCACCTTCGCCCAGCACTAGCTTCTCGGGTTCCGCCGGCTGCCTGGATATTTACCGATTCCAATTGGTTTCGTGATTGCGCCTAAGTGCCGGATAGATATGTTTCGCTTAGCGATAGAAACCAGCCCTTACTGTGGGTATCGAAAGCGAATCAAATTTCTTGGTTAGCGATCGCCCTTCGTTCTCTGCCTCGGAAGAAGCTTCCTGAGGATCCGCCGTGCTGCTGGCTACGTGCCGTGTGCGTTTTCACGTACTTTATACATTGTGCGACGACACTGGAACTGGGTGCGTGTGAGTGTGTCATCCTGAGAGACAAAGAGAATCGGGGCTGGTTTGAGCTGCCTTTGCGATTCAGCAGCTATGAATCAAGTCGTTTGACAGAGGCGGACATTAGCCAGTACGGGGTGGGGGAGGGGAGTGAGCAACCCTTCGGCGGGGGGATGAAAACCGTTGGATCCTGGAGACGTCGGACGATATCGTTAACAACTCACCTCGCTTTAAATTATGCCTGCAGGGTAATTACAGAGAAACGTATGACATTCGTGCAGGGCAATAATTAATTTTCGCAATTACCTAACCCCTGTTTCCGCTGTTTTTAGATATACCCGCTCCGTTACCCCGTAGGCTTTTTACTTTTTCTTCTTAATTTTATTACATCGTGTTATACATAATTCGGGCTTTTTTTTGCTGTTACAGGTAACTTCCAGGAAGAACTTCGTTATCGTCCATTATTGTCAAAAACGTCTGATTAGCTAGAATTCGTCATTGCTGGTTGGTAAGTCTTTGAAAAAAATTTTTTTTGCCATTATAATTTTGTTCTATTTTGAATTTTTGCAAGATTCTCACGAATTTATACATGGTTTGACGCTTCTTTGGGACTGTGTCGGGGGTCGCGAAGGTAGACGGGTAAATTAGTAATTAGAAATCTGATATAGGTGAGTCGAGTTAGCGGGTGAGAGAGAGAGAGAGAGAGAGAGAGAGAGAGAGAGAGAGAGAGAGGAAGAGAGAGAGAGAGAGAGCAACAATGGTGTTTCGGCTTTGCGTGGCTCCGGTCGCGTGGACTTCTGCGACAGGCACGGCCTCGCGTGACCCGACGCCCACCGGGGGGGTGGGAATGGCAGGCTACGGGGTAGAAAACGGTAAGGGATGACAATTATGCCCTACAGGTAATTGCCAGGTTGCAGCTAAACGGAGTGAGTGCCCACCCACGATACCAGGAGCGGAACGCGAGCTTTCACCAGAAAATCATGGCTTTTAAAAAGCGTTACGCTCGCCCCCTCCCAGGCTACTCTGAACTCTCACCCCCACCCCTCAAAGACCACACCAATTTACCAACCTGCCAACCCTTATACCTACACACCCCTCTATATGTACCCAAACACCATATCCACGCATCCCTTAACCCGCGATCCAAAAATGCACCTTTCGCGTACAACCCCTTGAACCAACCCTTAAAATAATTATTTTTCAAAATCCATCCCAACCTCCCCCGACGTATGAGAAGCAATAACACAGCCACCATTTTAGAAGCCATCAGCGACAATAACGTTAAGAAAGGGGGTAGCTGGTGGCGACGGGGGTCGTATCGACAGGGGAAGCGCGGGGTGGAGGCAGGGGGTTAACCGCGCAATATTCATGCGAACATACTCTGTACAGGGAGTATCGTTAAAGGATGAACCATAAGGGTAGGGGTTGTAGCAGAGGTTGCGTAATGGGAGGCGTGACGACGATTTCCGGGGGGGGGGGGGGGGGGGCGGGGGGGGGGGG